>NW_020868895.1:355174-370174 GCF_003789085.1 Penaeus vannamei
CAAGTGATATAACTCGCGACAAATAACTGTGGATTAAAGTTGCTGATACCGACCACCGATGGTCATTTCGTCACTATACACCATTCGTAACCTAAACAGATCACTTACGTGGAACCTTATTAGACTGAGCTTGCTATCACACTCTGATGTCATACGAAGTATCCCTTGCATTAGTAAAGTGCTTTATTAACGCAATTCATTTAAAATCACCGTTTAATCTAGTGCCCAATTATTCCATACCAATTGCACAGAACTTGAGTCATACACACTCACCATACGCAAATTTTCATTGACCATCTATCGCATATCACGACTAACATAACTCACTACAATCTATTATGCGTACACACAACATCCACCACCACTTATATTCTATTTGCCCCTAAGCCCACTGACCGAAATATTTCATGCTCACATTTCATCACCCAGCTACTCGATCGTTTCTATACTTACCATCCTCTATCACCACTACACTATTTCACTATTTATATCATTATTACCACATCCAATGAAACATGAAGATTTTGAACATAATATACAAGAATCAAGATAAATCATAATACGTATAATGAATATACATGTGTAGTTAAGTTGTAGTGTTGTTGTGGTGTGTGTGGTGATGACTGATGTGTCTCGTGGTTCGGATAGTTACAGAGTGTCGAGCAACGTTAAGGTGCTTAAGACCGGGGTCGTCGATGTGTGTTGTGCTGTGCTCGTGGTTGTTGTCTGTCCGTGTATTGTACGACACGCTACATAACATAGCAATTATAAAATATAAATATGACAAATAAAAGAAGATGATGACTGCAATTTTTTTCGCTCATATTTTATTACGTGATCTTTCGCTTTCTCATATCTATTGTATCTTTGGCTATCATGTATCTTGTATCCTTATTATCTGTGGTTGCGGATGAGTATTATCTAGATCATGCTAGTATGGTTCGTCCTTATTCTTTTCTTATGAATTCGATTGTCGTTATCTTGATATTTATCTCGCGTTCTTGTCTTGTCCTCTCGTTTGATCTTTCTCGTATATCGATTTACACTCTATTCATGTCCGTTTCGTATCTCTCATCATATTGGTATATACATTTCCTGCCTACCAATTAATCTGCTCTCACTCATCCTTTATTCACGATCTTATTCCTCTTCCTTACGTTTGAGTACATGAATAAATATCGTTATGTCATTATGAATATATATCAATATTGGGAAAATATATATATAATGGCCGTTGGCTGAGAGCATATATTGGAGTAAATAGCGTGATATAAGAGATAATTTTTAGTACAGATCACGTATCTGAACCTGTCTCACTCAACACCTGTGTAACTCAGTATCTTAATTATTCACATGTTGAGTTGTTATTGGTTGACATATTATCGACAAGTGGATTTCGTGTAGCTATTGGGATAACATGCTGATCTTGTTATGTTTATTGTTTATGAAAGCGTATATTGATCGTGATATTATTAGTAATCATCATTTCCATTAGACAGAATGGGAAGAAAGATAAAGAGTAGAAAACAAGTATAAATCTAGCCATCGAAAGTAATGAAGAAATAACAGTATATTTTCTATCAATCGAAAAACCCTTTAGCATAGTATAACTCCTAAACTGAAAGGGAAAACAATAAAAAATAATAACGTCGAATATATGTAATATACATATTATTCACTAAACACTAGTACTGGAATATCTTGACTCATTTCTGTTTCACCAACAATATACGATGCAGTAGGTCTGATAATTAAACTGTATAACTACAGTATATAATATATACTTATCAAGAAGCATTGCATGGGAAGTATGGTTAGAGTCCACAATGTTTTTTTACATTATCGTAGATTTGTATTTATTAAATGTTATCAGTTGGAGATAGTATATAATAGTGTATAGTTAAAATCATGCAACCTCTTATCCTAGTGGTGTAATATTAGATTGAGGATTCCCTTCGGATGTTCACAAAAATGATGGACGCTGGTATTTTTCGAGTATACAGTTATTAAGTTCAATTAGCGAGCTAGTAGAGATATAGGCGTTAGTCCGATATATATATATTCAATTATACTATTAATCTAATATTATTATGTAGTTAAGTTTTTATATACTTAGCTCAATCTCCAGGTATCACACATACTCCAATCTACGTTACTCATGGTGATGCATTATAGATATGAATTATTTATGCAAGACAGCTAATTATAATTACATACTCATTATTTAGATCATTATTAAACAAATTATTGACTAGTCATACATCTATTAGCTTTCGTATTAATGCATTAAATTACGTAACTCGAACATCATTATTAACAATTTTCGTAAAATACTGCGCGATGAAACATAACTCAAGTTGCATATCATACTTAATACTTATCGTAGTGCAGATATTAAATTGCTCTTGTCATAGTTATATTCATTATCATATAGAATAATTTATCAGCATTAGCCATTATTAGCATTATTTTATATACAGTGATCGATACATCATGTCACAGTAAATGAATTGATTATCGTCAATTTCGTACCACACGTAATGGCATGCTTATAATTTAACTGATTTCTATTACTTTCTGACTTAAGATTTCATTTCTATTATCATAGTCCTAATTCGATAATAATGGTAACAATATCGCCTAGTGATGTAATACCGCAGGTTATCATCATTCACAGAGTCAGGAACAATTGACTGGAATATTAGAGCAGATATGAACGTGTACAGGAACATTGTATATTCGCAAGTTCTCAAGTCGCCAGTTGCAAGTTCTGTCTGAAATCATCATCCAATCAATCAAAGAAAGAGAAAGGAAAAAAAAAACTACTTTAACGTTATCGATTATGTAATCCTATTCTTGTACTCGTGTACTGTCAGATACCTTAGAGATCAGCTTTAGAGCGCTAACGAAGACACAACAAACACATCAATATCGCACCCGGAGCATCCATGACAAAGGTTTAGTCGAGAGAACGTCACACAAGCCCTGATTGATACTCGCTCCGCAATCAAAACAGCATTCTAATATCACATTCTAATACATTTGCTAACTTACTTTACAATGTTTAATGACAACACGGCAACCACTAACCAACACATCACACACCTACATAAACAGAACAAGTACGGTCGTACTTTATCCTTACTATTATGGTGAGTTTTTTTTTTTTTTTATTATCATCTACTCATTATATCATATTTCATCTACACAAGTCCTAACGTAAGCGAAATCGAGTAAGCAAAACACGGTACAATAGTTCTTCATCTATAACACAGCAAGTCGAATGACAGTTGCAACTGCACAACAAAGTCTAAAAAGTTAGGGATTATAAACTCGACTTAACGTCTGTAATATAGGAGGTATTGTTATTACCTTATTGCGGATTAGTCAGTAATGTCTAGTTCTGATTGTAGGTGGACATTGCATCAATCTTGAATTTTTTATCACTGTCATTATCATTATTATTGTTAGTATTATTCGAGTTAGTCTATTATATTTATAATTATTTATCTTCACTTCTGTTATTTACTTAATTTAATTATGGATCTATTAAGTTAATTGATTATATATATTATTATTATTTATTTATAATCATCATATAATGTTGTATTATAATGATAGTATCAGATTATTTATATTATCATTGAATCTTAAATTTCATTATTTTGTGGCATGACATTATTAATTATTATCTGTTAACAGCAGATAAATCAGTTAACATGTATATCATGTAAGATGTCATGTTATTATGATTGTTTTATCTTATAATGATAAATAATTGTAATTCATATATCATCATACACATTTATGTTATGTATGAATTAACATCTCAACTATTGGCTCAAATATACCTGTTATAAATATCGATTCGATATTATTATACCATAATTCATATATTTGTTTATAATATTTTTATTATATCAATTCTATATATATTAGTGTCATATATATCCATGCATCGTACATCATTATTTACAATCATCATTACATCATCCATTAGTTCATTAATAATTATTATAATTAAATAATCTTTATATATCGATCATGATATAACAGTATATTCATCTTTTATTAATTAATTAACAATTATGTCCATTACGTCATCATCATCTACCATCATAGTACATCATGAACAAATCATATTATCATCATTTTATCATCATCAATCACATTCGCATCAATATCATATTATATAATTATCACTCATCACAATCATTTATTAATCAATCATATCACTCATTGATAGAGCATACATTGAATGACTTTTCATATGTATAAGTACCATACATATCACTCATTATTATCCTAATTTACGATTATCATTGGTTATGCAATTTCCTATCATCTACATAACAATTCTCTCTGTTCATCGCACTTCTCCTTCCGGCCACCACATCTATTAACGCATACAGTCATGTTCGAAGATGCAGACACAGAACCAGTACTGCTCCATTGTCATGATAAATATTAGAATTCGGTTGAATAGTGGTCATAACAATGAAATACAAACCAGAAATGTAGGAGGGAATGAAGAGGAACTAAAAAGAATAAATAGCATACAAAAACGATTGTCTCTTAAGAAAGATTAGATTTAGACGCATGTTCATGATATTTTACAAATTCTCATGTTACAACACGGTTAGATGATTATAGAAAAGATAAAGAAGAGGAGGGTAAGGTTAGAATGTACGAACTGGATCGAAGGAAGGAGACGAGAGAGTAGCAGCTAGCAGCGAGACATTGAAAAGTAGCATGGACTGTTTAGCGTAAGCGTATTGGCCTAGACTTTTTTTCCACTAGAGTTATTATACATGTAGTCGAGTATAATGGATTGTATAGGATACTACAGTGTTATGTTAGTAATAGGTGATATGTGATAAGGTAGTAGCTGAATAGTAGATATAGTAAGGAAGAATGAAGGAGTGAGAAGATAAGAGAGAGGAGGATAAGACATGAAGTAAGGAGGAGGATGAGATAGGAGAGTAGAGTGAGGTAGAGTAATGAGAGAGAAGAGGAAGAAAGAGAGAAGGCACACACAGAAAGGACACAAGGAGAGCCAAACGAACACGACACAGGAAAACGAAGAACGAACACACACACGGACACAACACAACGACACACACAATGTATATAGAGTGAATAGAGACTGAAGAGAGAAAGAGAGTAAAAAAGATAAGAAGAAGAAGATAGAGGTAAGAGTAAGTAATATAATAATAAATATGCGAGTGGTGTGTGATGTAGGTGTGATGTGTGTGAAATTGATGAAAAGATATTGTATAAGAAGAAGAATTAGATGAGATGTAGGTATGTGTATAATAAATATGTATATAATGAATAATAAATAAATATAAGAGAAAGAGGAAAAGAAAGCGTAAGGAATGAGCATAGAGTATAGATAAGAAGAGAAGTAAGAGAGAGAGACTGGAGAAAGGAGTAGATGGATAGAGAGAAGGAGTATATAGAGATAGAGTGATAGAGTGTAGTGGTAGGAGTGTGAAGTAGCTGTGCGATGAGCGTGATGACGTGTAGTTAGTGCGTGTGCGTATGTGATGCGTATGGACGATGTGGTCGCAGCGTAGTGTGTGTTGTGTGTGTGTGTGTGTGTGTGGGGGTGGTGTGTGTTGTGTGTGATGTGTAATGTACATGTAATAGATGGGTAGATATGTATTATATACACAATTATTTGTTTATGTGCGTGTGTCTGCATATAGGTGTGTCAAGGAGAATATTATAGCAAATGTTATAAGCTAAGGCAAATAGACTTAGCACTTATTACATGTGTTAGTAATGTTAGTAATTATGCCTTGATTGTCAGGAATAGTCCAGAGTTCGTCTGATTTATAATATATGAATGAGTTCTTGCGACTGAATAGGAGAATGACATGCACTGTGACTCAGAGCAGACCAACAAACAGCAGAAAAAAGATAATTGTCAAGGTATGTTGTATCCTTGTTATTTTCTTTTATACATATGTATATAATGTGTATATATATGTATATATAATAATATATATGCAATGTATACATACATATATATATAACAATATATATATGCAATATAATAATATAATATAATATATATACATATATAAATACAATTATAATAATATATATATATAAATATTATATATATATATATATTACATAATACATATATATACATAATATATACATATATATATATATATATATACATTATATATATAATATAATATACATATATATATATATATATACATATATATATTAATATAATATATATATACATATATATAATTTACAACATTGATATCCTGGTAAACGTACGTAAAGAACATTCAGCCTATATCTTGCCGTAGCTCTGGTATTTTTTATTGAAAAAATGGTGCGTATGTAGACAATCAAAATTCTATCATTATCATTAAAATTAACCTTTGAACGTTACTATCATATAAAAAAAATTACAAGATCAATATTCTTTGCTCTTTCATTTTTTTATCTGTATCCATTTCCATATCGACTAAGTATTGAGTTTCTTAAGACGGCAATACAGTGCAAAGCCCCTTGAAGTGGTCTTACTACTGGAATATCAAAGGGTAAGAAAATACATTATGCCCGCTCCCTTATTGACCCATAAATAATCTAGTATAGAGGTTATCAGCGCGGGAATGTACAGAATCATTAACGTTGTTTTGTTGTGGTTTCGGAGTAAATTTGGAAAGCGTTTTTTCCCTGTCTTTCTTTCTTTCTTTCTTTGTCTTTCTTTTTATTTGGGGGGGGGCTAGGTTTGTCAGCGTAGAAAATGGGGTGTGTCGTGACAATTATTTATGCATATATTATTGGTATTATTTTTGTACTCGAAAGACGTACATGCCTAAGGTACAATAATTACCATCATATATATTGCACGTGTGCAATGCGGTACAAATGTGTACAAAATATACAGACAATATTTGGGAAAAACACAAAATATCACATGGTTGACTACGGGCAAACTTCCAAACTTCGAGACATGTGGCACCCTTAAAAATTACAATGGCACCGTGCCAGTATACAAACATCTAAACAGCATCATTGAGTATATGATTTAACACGTCAATATTCTAAAAGACCATAAAAATATCCATTATTCTGTTTGTTCTTATAACATTCATTTTCTTAAAGACACGATATCTTTCTGTGCGTGTTTTAAAACCAGATTTTTCTAATACACAAAAAAAATACCTTCTACGCTACTCTGTCTTTCTATCTTTTTTCTATCGTAGTTCAAAATTCGTGCTCCATCTCGCCCCGGTTCTTATCGACGAGAACCACGGCCCAGTAGATCAAGCAGAAGAACACCAGCAGGAGGGCGTAGACGATTCGAGCGACGACGAGAGCAGGGAAGCGACGTCGAGGCTTGTTGGCGAGGTCGATCTCCTTGACCCTCGGCGAAGCGCGCACGCGTCGAGGCCAGCTCATCTCGACGTCGATGGCCACGTGGAATATCACCTGTTGGGGAGAGGGCCGGCTGGGTTATGGGGTGTAGGGCGGTGATGGTGTGGGTTGGGGGTTTGTCTGGGGGGGGGGGGGGAAGCGAGAAGTACTGGTATTGGTCAAGAATTTGTTGTCTTGCAAAAAGGAAAGAAAAAATAAGGTATTGTCATTAAGGATGTTGAGGTTCTCCCCCATTGCACCCACCCTAAAGAAATAATAGTGAAGAATGAGCCCAAAGAAATGGAATAGTGAAAGAATGAGCCAAAGAGAAAATGAAATAAGTGAATAGAATGAGCCAAAGAAATGAATAGTGAAAAATGAGCCAAAGAAATGAATAGTGAAAAATGAGCCAAAGAAATGAATAAATGAGTAGGTGAATAGCATGAGTGTTTTTTCCTGTCGAATCCTTAGTTCATTTTCAAACAGCATAACTAGAATCAAGAAAATTTTCATTCCCATAAACTACTTTATACCATGAAGATCTCCCCTTCCCCTTCCTCAAAAACAACCGAGCCATGCGAGAAATATGAATGTAATCGCGAAGAAGCACCAGACATCAACCGCCTTGGTGTACGAGGTCCTCGGCAGGCCATCCGAGATCTGCGGTAAGAAGGGGGCGAGAACGAGCAGTGCGAACGTGATGGCCATCATGACCCTCAGATCCCGATTGTCCCGCTTGCAGAAGAGGGACGCGTAACTAATGAGCATGAGCATGATGGTGGGCAGGTAGGCCGACGTCAGGTAGTACCAGTAGCGACGGTAGAAGATCATGCCGACGACCGCCACGCTGTACTCGTCCTCCTCCCGCCGCTGTATCGTCATGTCTCCGACTTCGTATTCTGTTAGCAGTCTCTGCGAAGATGCGTTCGTGTTCGAGGGATTTTTTTAAAGGTATTAGTTAAGTTTGACTTGTAGCGATTGGGTGAATTTTTTTTTTTCTGTCTTTCTTTGATTGTAATGGTTTTCTGACTGTACAAACAATAGATCTTTCAAACCTGCATTGTCATGGAATACGAAATGAAGAAGCAATGATCTTAGAAGGAGAAAAAGGACCTTCCATAAGGACTCGTACCTCCCCAAGATACTGGACTGTGAGGTCGCTCCACCGTAGGAATTCCTCGCGGGCGGAGGTGATTCTGATCAACAGCTTGCAATGCTGAGTGTCGAAGGGGAAATTCTGCAGGTCCATCGCGCACGAAAAGGGGGCGTTGATCTTCTGGGTAAGTCGCAGAGGGTTCTTTGAGCCTTCGTATATTTCATCTGGAAATTAGAATGCATTGCGCTAAGAAAATATTCACAGAAAGATGCTCTCTGTTCTAGAAATCCTTGGTAGCTAAAACTAGGGTCACACTAGTCTAAATCAGCTGACCAATCAAAAGCTGCAGCTGGCCAGACCGGCGAGGCTGTCTAGGGATCCCAGGTCAGAGAAGACTAGTGTGAAATAACTTATAATCATCATCAGAAAAATCATTATAATCATCTTTAATATAATCGTTATCAAAACTGAGTCAATAAGAGGAGGATATCTAATTGCCCAAAACTCGCTTCATCCCAAGTAATTCAATTAGCTGCCTTGTTTCCGTGCAATTAGTTGTGTACATTCAACACGACCACTTTGCTTAATAACGAGTGACTCACCTCCAGGGTAATGGACAATTTTCATCAACACCTTTGCATGGGAAGTGCATGCTTTCAGCCAATTTATATGTCTCATTTTACATAACACTAGCAAGCAATTGGCTAGTATTAATGGTGCATTGTATAGAACGGAAGAACCACTTATCTCTTATGCAAAGGTTAACAATACTGGAAGTTCAATTTGGTGAATTGAAAAATGGATGAATTCGTTCAGCCATTCTGTATGTTTGTATTTACTTTTTGTTTTGCATGCCAGTTTAGTTTACAGAAAGAAAAATGCATATCTGTATTAATTTTAAATTTGAAGAACAATGAAATAAATATATATATATATATATTATATATATATAATATATATATATATGTATGTGTGTGTGGGTGTGTGAATACTCTTAAAGACACAGTACTTGTATGAGGAATAACTTTTGCCTCTTGACGCATACAAGAAGTTACATTTCACCTTAACTAAAGAATTCTGTCGTTTAGCTAAAGTGAAACGTACTTTCTTGCAGAAATTCCAAACATATAAATACCAAATATAGTTAAAGAAGATAACCATAATCGAAATGTCATATAAATATCTTACATGTTATACCTTTACTGACTTTCGAAAGAGATTGATTGCTCTCCGAATAGACAGATAAATTGATGGCAAGAGCAATGACGATTATCACTATTTTCTTCGCCTTCCTGATTTTTTAAAAGAATATTTGTTATTTCATTCCTTTCTATCTCCCTCTCTTTCTTACTCCCTCTCCTTCTCCCCCTCTCTCTCTCCGTCTCTTCCTTTCGCTCCTCCTTTTTCTCTCTCTCATTCTCTTACTCTCCCTCTCTACCTCTCTTCCTCTAATCCTCTGTCCCTCTTTTCCTTAATCTCTCTCCCTCTCTCCCTCCTTTCCTTCTCCGTCCCATCTTCCCTCCGTTCCTTCCTCCCTCTTTCCTTCCTTCCCTCTCTTGCCTTCTCCCTCTATCCTTCCTTCCTTCTCTCTCCCTTTCCCTTTCTCCCCCTCCTACTATCCCTCTCACTCCTCTTTCCTTCCTCCCCTTTCTCCCCACCTACCTATCCCTCTCACTCCCTCTTCCTTCCTTCCCTTTCTCCCCCTCCTCCTCTCCTACTCTCCCTCCCTCCTCCTTCCTCCTTCCTTCCCTCCCTCCCTCCCTCCCTCCCTCCCTCCCTCCCTCCTCCCTCCCTCCCTCCCTCCCTCCTCCCTCCTCCCTCCCTCCCTCCTCCCTCCTTCCCTCCTCCCTCCCTCCCTCACCATGGGCGATCCTTGAAGGGTCATCCTCCTCGGGCGATGAGGAGCGGGCCACAGTGAGGACCTCCTGCCTCCCTCCCTCCCTCCCTCCTCCCTCCTTCCCTCCTTCCCTCCCCTCCCTCCCTCCCTCCCTCCCTTCCCTCCCTCCCTCACCATGGGCGATCCTTGAAGGGTCATCCTCCTCGGCGATGAGGAGCGGGCCACAGTGAGGACCTCCTGCGTCTTGTAGATCCTCGGGAAATCCGCGTTCACGAATTCCACTGTCGGAGTCCACACCGAGGTCGGCTGTCGGGTGGGGGGGGGGTGGGGGAGAAAGGGGTCACGGTATCAGGTTCTGGGGTTTTAAACGAGGGTTTCGTGTGTTGTGGGGTTTCTAAACATGGGTTTGTGTGGTCTGTTTTGTACTTTGTGTGTGTGTGTGTTGATAGTTTGAGGCTTTGACATGTATTGATTTTGAAAGCATGTTTTTTTTATTTATCTATTATCATTAGTGTTTTTTTTATTGGTATTATCTTTGCTGTCCTTATTATCACTACTGTTATTGTCATTATCATCAGCCACCATCATCTAAAATACTATTCCAACATAGTAAAAGAAAAAACAAGAATATGAACAATTCGTCACTCACATCCATGTAGTTGAGGTCAACGAGAGGCTTCAGGTTCTGGTAGCGGACGCGGAGGTCATGCCAGGAGATGGTCGTCGAGAAGTCCACCGTCAGTTTCATGTCCCGGATGTCCACCTGTTGGGAGGGAAAATGGGGGGGAGGGGGTGGATTGGGGTGACGTTTTTTTGGGGGGAGGAAGAGAGAGGGATAGGAAGGGTGAGGGAGGGAGAGAGGAAGGCAGAGAGAGGGAAGAAGGGTAAGGGAGGGGGGGGAGAGAGAGAGAGAGAGGAAGCCAGAAAGAGAGAGGGTGAACGAGAGAGTGAGTGAGTGAGTGAGCGAAAGAGAGAAGGGAGAGAAAGGAAGGAAGAGGGAGAAAGCGAGAGATAAAGAGAAAGAGAGAAAGTAAGCGAAAGAAAAAAGAGAGGAGGAACAATGCAATGCACGCAGAAAAAAAATGAAATATCACCAACATCACATACAGTACAAAGAATATCTCACCCCTCCCCCCCCCCTCCCCCGGCTCCCTTACCTTCCCCTCCCCTACGTACCCTCCACACGCACCTACCTGCGAGAATCCCTGTATCCTGACGGTGATATTCAGACCCAGAGGACCCGGCTCGACTCCCGGCGGAGGAAGAGCAGGCAAGTAATCCTGCGGCAGAAGTAATTTCTCGCATCCTTTCTCGTCAGAATTATCGGGGCAGTTGACACGCAAATCACACCTCTCTGTCAGGTTAACACAAGCCCCATCCTC
The DNA here is from genome assembly GCF_003789085.1 of Penaeus vannamei. Taxonomy (NCBI): domain Eukaryota; kingdom Metazoa; phylum Arthropoda; class Malacostraca; order Decapoda; family Penaeidae; genus Penaeus; species Penaeus vannamei. The sequence continues at coordinate 366,885 of NW_020868895.1, forward strand.
GCAGGTGAACTCCCAAGGATAACAAGCGGAGAGGGCAAGGGCGTGGAGGGATCCTGAAGGAGGGAAGTGCAAGAGAAATGAGAATTGAGTTGTTGACTGGTTACTCGAAAGGGTTGTGGTCCGGCTGGGGAGAAATGGGAAGGGGCGTGTGGTTGTCTTCTCATTCCTGGGATATTGAGACTGTTGTTGGTGGTGTTGCTGCTGTCATGGCTGTTGCTATTACTATTATTAGTGTTGTTTCTATTATTGTTATCATTGCTGCTGTTATCATTATTATTATTATTATTATTATTATTATTATTATTATTATCATTATTATTATTACTCTTACTTTTACTATTACTATTATTATTATCGGTCATTATTATCATCATCATCAGTATCATTATGATCACTCTCATCATGGTTGCTATTACCATTATTATTGTCATTGTTATAATAAATGCAATGCCATCATTATTTGTTACTATTATTATTACTATTATTAACATTATTGCTATTATTTTATCCCTAATACTACTATTATTACTATCATTACTATTATCATCATTGTTGTCATTTTCATCATTGTTATTAATGTTGATATGATTAATATTACTATTGTTGCGTCACAATATGTTTTTAAAGATATACTTTTTGCGATTTTGAAAAAAAAAGAAATGCAATGCCCATCAACTGATATCATTTCACTGAACTAATAAATACCCGATTTCTTACCATCTTTACCAGTAACCAAACCAATAACCATTAGTCTCTCAAAATAACCCATTATCAGTAAAAAAAAAAAAAAAAAAAAAAAAAAAAAAAAAAAAAAAACAATATTACAACACAGATAATGAATCATATCATCATTATCACAAAACTCATCACCATTATTACCACTTACGTACCTTTAGGCTTCTCACAAATATCGTAGTTGGTGGTTGTAGTCCAGTTGTGAGTCCCGAATGGCAGTCCCCCGTTGTAAGTGAAATAGGAAGCGACCGTTTCCCTTGTCCACATGTTGATGAGACTCCAGGTCGAGTTCTTGTCGTAGAAGATGTAGTATTTAGTGAAGCCCCTGCAATTTTTGGGTGTTTTTGAGTCTTTTAGTAAGTGTGTCATTATCGTTATTGGGTAGTTATTTTTTGTATGGTTATATGATTATTGTTTTGTTATTGTAATCATTATCGGTTCGTTATCATTATCGTTATAGTTATTAGGATTAGGATTAGTATTAATATTAGCTATTACTAACGAAGAACAAAACTTGTCCAGTGTCTTGACGACAGAATAACAAATAACCATTGATCTTAATTTACCCCCCCCCCATACCCCGAACCTTTTACGTATTCATATACGAGCCAGCACAAATTGGGTGCAATAAAAAACAGATGATTGAGGACCCAAAATACCTTCAAAGAAAACGGGCAAGCTAATTAAGGGCTAATTCATACGAACAAAGAAAACTAAAATTTGAGGGCTAACTCACTTAAAATTTGGTCTGTCGCCTTGGTCTCGCTCTATCCTGAACCAAGCTCCCTTCTCGTCATCTTCACAGAGACCTCGCATCTTCAGCACGACTGGCTCGAGCTCCTGACAGGTTACACAGAAGTGGTAGGTGTTCCCGCACGACATGTCATCCCACACTTCACGATAGGGAGGAACCAGCATGGCTGAACAGTCCTTGCTCGAAGTGCGAGCTGTGCCTTCGAAGTTTGTGTAGTTCAGAGGAACGTTCTGGGTGAATATGGGGGGAGGGGAGAAGTAAAATGATTTTGTACTTCTACTACGACAACTACTTCTACTATTTCTACTTCTACTACTACTTCTACTAAAACTATTTCTATAACTATTATGACTATTACTTTTACTACTACTGATGCTACTACTATTATTGCTGCTATTACTACTACCACTACTATTATTACTACAGCTACAACTATTGATACAACCACTACTATTACTACAAGCAATGCTACTACAACAACCACTACTATTACTATAACCACTACTACAACTACTACACCCACTATCACTATAACAACTTAACAAGCTATCCTAACTGCAACACCATGGTTAAAAATAACAAAGACTTCTCACAACGAATACTCACCTTTTCATCCATCCACAGTCCCTCTTCCACCTCGTCCTTGGCACCGAGCCAGAAAAAGCCCTTGTTGTGGTTGGGCGGTTGGCACTGCTCAGCCAGGCCCTCGATTGCTTCGTACAGCACCTGGTTTTCCTCTGGGTTCTCAGGAATCGTCATCCGGGTCTTAAGATGGCGGCAGAAGTTCCACGCGTCTTGGAATGGCATCCGCTTCCCGAAGACCGAGAAATCGAATCTGGAAAGCGGATTTTGTTGGTTTGTTTATCTGTTTATCTTTGTCTGTCTGTGTGTTTCTCTTATTCTCTCTCTATCTCATTCTCTCTCTCTCTCTTATTCTCTCTCTTATTCTCTCTCTTATTCTCTCTCTCTCTCTCTCTCTCTCTCTCTCTCTCTCTCTCTCTCTCTCTCTCTCTCTCTCTCTCTCTCTCTCTCTCTCTCTCTCTCTATCTATCTATCTATCTATCTATCTCTCGTTTTAGATTGTTGAGTACAGAGAATATTAGCACTGGAGACATTTTGTTGATTCACTGTATCACAAAACACACACACACACACACACACACACACACACACACACACACACAACACACACACACACACACACACATATATATATATATATATATATATATATATATATATATATATATATATGCATATATTTATGTGTGTGTGTGCGCGCGCGTTTGAATCAGTCTGTGTCTGTTTTATAGAACACTAACAGACCTCTGAGGATTGCAGTAGTCAGAGGGCTGCACCTCCACCATCTTCACCAGCCCCTCGGAGGCAGCCACTGGGTTGATTAGCCACGAAGACGCGCTCCAGGCCACTAGGTCCCCCTCGGGCACACCGCCGGAGCAGTTCGCAAGGGCGTGCACCTCCTCCAGGCTCAGCGCTCGGGAGTATAGGCTGAAAGAATACGGTTATCAGAGGCCATGTTGTTATATTTGTGTTGTTGCTTATGCTGGTATTATTTCGTTTTGTAATGATCAGTTTGCAGCTGGGGTTTGTTATTAATTATGCTGTGATCTTTATTATGATTGACGTTGTCTCTGCTGCTGTTGTTACTATTAATATTATTACTATAGTCATCAAAATTATTATTTCCCTACTATTATTATTGTTACTACCACTGCTACCATTACTATTCCTATCGCTACAACCACTCCCACAACGACCACTATAGCAATAAGAGTAGCAA
>NW_020868895.1:397674-400174 GCF_003789085.1 Penaeus vannamei
CCGTGACTTTTGTGACGTCATCAGAATAATCCCCATCTGCTTTCCTTCGAAAATAAAATCAAAAGCCATGACACCACCTCGAGTTGCTACTGATCTAGCCTTTCCCATACAATTCACGCTGGCACTCCACCGCCATTCAGGTTCGGGAAAAGCTAAATCAGTAGCCACTCGAGGTGTCATGGCATCTGTTTTGGTAATGGTTCAGTGAAAACATAACCGTTAAAATCATTATTTTCCATCCTTTCTGAAAATTGAAGAGACCAAAATGATCCACCATATTGACAAAGCATCCGTAATCTTTGTGACGTCATCAAAATAAACCCCAAGTGCTTTCATTCTAAAAGATAATCAATAGCCATGACACCACCTCGAGTTGCTACTGATCTGGCCTTTCCCACACAATTCACGCTGGCGCTCCACCGCCATTCAGGTTCGGGAAAAGCTAGATCAGTAGCCACTCGAGGTGTCATGGCATCTGTTTTGGTGATTGCTCAATGAAAATATAATAATTAAAATCATTAATTTCCATCCTTTTTGAAAATTGAAGAGACCAAAATGATCGACCATATTGACAAAGCATCCGTGACTTTTGTGACGTCATCAGAATAATCCCCAAGTGCTTTCCTTCAAAAATATAATCAAAAGCCATGACACCACCTCGAGTTGCTACTGATCTGGCCTTTCCCACACAGTTCACGCTGGCGCTCCACCGCCATTCAGGTCCGGGAAAAGCTAGATCAGTAGCCACTCGAGGTGTCACGGCATCTGTTTGGGTGATTGTTCAATGAAAATATAATAATTAAAATCATTATTTTCCATCCTTTCTGAAAATTGAAGAGACCAAAATGATCGACCATATTGACAAAGCATCCGTAATCTTTGTGACGTCATCAAAATAAACCCCATGGGCTTTCCTTAAAAAATATAATCAAAAGCCATGACACCACCTCGAGTTGCTGCTGATCTGGCCTTTCCCACACAATTCACACTGGCGCTCCACCGCCATTCAGGTTCGGGAAAAGCTAGATCAGTAGCCACTCGAGGTGTCAGGGCATCTGTTTTGGTGATTGTTCAATGAAAACATAACCGTTAAAATCATTATTTTTTATCCTTTTTGAAAATTGAAGAGACCAAAACGATCGACCATATTGACAAAGCATCCGTAATCCTTGTGACGTCATCAAAATAAACCCCATGTGCTTTCATTCAAAAATATAATCAAAAGCCAAGACATCACCTCGAGTTGCTGCTGATCTGGCCTTTCCCACACAATTCACGCTGGCACTCCACCGACATTCAGGTTCGGGAAAAGCTAGATCAGTAGCCACTCGAGGTGTCAGGGCATCTGTTTTGGTGATTGTTCAATGAAAATATAATAATTAAAATCATTATTTTCCATCCTTTCTGAAAATTTAAGAGACCAAAATGATCGACCATATTGACAAAGCATCCGTAACTTTTGTGACGTCATCAAAAGAAACCCCGTGTGCTTTTTTCCGAAAATATAATCAAAAGCCATGGCATCACCTCGATTTGCTACTGATCAAGCCTTGCCCATTTAGGTTCATTTAATATAAAGCCAGTTCAGGGCTTCGGAACGTGTTTCGAAGCTCGGGTATTTCAAGTACGAAACTTGTCCACTTCAACAATAGTTTCATAATACGGCCCTTTGTGTTTTTAAGTTCTTCAATCGACTAAATAATTCCTCGCTTTTTCCTTTTATTTCTGTGTAATTTGTGACAGTGTTCCTGTTTCCATGTTGTTTATTCATGGCGTTTCTTTGTCGCGTTTATATCATATACTTATCATACTTTTGATATTATGATGCTAGAGTTTTGTGTATTTATGATGCGTGTTATTTAATATCTGATAGCTTGATGACGGCTAGAGAGTTTGGAGAAATAAATTGAAAATATTTGTGAAAACTCAGTTCACAATTCTTTCTGACACGGGATCCATTTATCTTGAAAATATTAACAGAGACACTGTTATTCTATGAAATGTACCTCGAAACAGACAAACGTTTCGAATTTTGAAGTTAAAATGAAAAGACAGAATAATAAACACATCAAAAATGCGAAAGAAAGTTTAAGATTTACATTGTAATGTAAACAAATATATTTTCTTTTCTTTCTGTATACTAATCAATTAACTGACAAAGGTAACAGAATAAATAACTGACCCAATGGCCTATTGGCACAATAAGCTCTTGTTTACATTATTCATGGCGTCTCATTGTTCGGAGTTATACTAGTTAAACTTTGTATTAGTTTTGGAACTATTTCAATCTTTAATGGAAATATATTCGCTTCTGACATGTTTTATATAAATGCAGTTGTATAAGTTGTGGGCAGATATATGTATGAGTAAAGATGATATATAACATAATATATATAAATAAAAAATATAAGTATGAGTATAGGGCATATAAAAGTATTATATAAGTATACAGATATAGATAATTTTTTAGATATGAATACACAAGCATAGATAGAGATAT
>NW_020868895.1:407674-420174 GCF_003789085.1 Penaeus vannamei
CATTCTCGACACCTGCGTACGGGGTAGTGTGCAAGATACAGGTCTTGCAGCCACTCTCTTGTAATTATCATGCGAATATAATTCTTTTTCTCCGTGTGTCTTATCAGCAGGAAGATCTTTCTTTTTTTGCGGCCACTTTCCCCTCCATTAAAGACTTAATGGACATTTCATAAAGGGTGCCATGACTCTTTCCTCCTGAAATTTGTAATGAAAAAAAACGTATTTTTCCTCTTCAAGTCTCCTCTCTCTCTCTCTCTCTCTCTCTCTCTCTCTCTCTCTCTCTCCTCTCTCTCCTCTCTCTCTCTCCTCTCTCTCTCTCTCTCTCTCTCACTGTGTGTGTGTGTCTGTCTATATGTGTATGTGTGCGTACATATGATTGCAGCTCCCCACAACATTCCCTTCTTTAACTTACCATCAGTTCACAGCGATCCTCTCTTTCTTCCTACACCTGACAAATAGCACGAAAGGAAATCGGGAACTTAGGTAAGGCAGGACACAAGCGAACAGCGCCAGAAGAGAACGTAAACAAATGACTAACCTAAACCTTTTTAATTCGTGGTGCTGTCTCGTTTGGCTTTCCTTACCCCCCTCTCCCCCTCCCCCAACCCAAACAGGGAATTAAGCCCCCCTAGATCCCCGACTTCGTATTGCTATAAATTGCACTTAGCTTAATTAGTGGGAGCGGGAAGAGTGACAGAATCGCCAACAGAGTCGGTGTCTATAAACTGCACTAAAAGATAATTGACCGCTCCTTAGTGTCTACTGTTAAATGATGTTAATAATTGATGCAGGACAGCCAGTATTAATTAGTCCTTAACGATAATAGAGCTCGATCTGCATGGACCTATTTGTCTTTGATATCTGCCACGCATCACGCAAGCCCGTGACGTCATCTCGATCTTCTTTTGTTTCTCGTCTTTTTAAGGTGTAATTGTAATTCTTATCTTGTATTCGTTTGCATTCGTCTGTTATCGAGTTAGTGTTTCATTAGTTTTTATTCTCTCTCTCTCAGGAAAAACATGGCCAATCGATTTACCGCCTTGATGTAATTATAGTACTAGTAACTGGAAACTACTCTCTCTCTCTCTCTCTCTCTCTCTCTCTCTCTCTCTCTCTCTCTCTCTCCTCTCTCTCTCTCTCTCTCTCTCTCTCTCTCTCTCTCAAAGGCTTACTCATCACGCGAACAACACGCGAGCGAAGCAGATGCCATATGAAAAGGTGAAACAAACAAGTTGGGAGAAAACAAAAATAGAATAACATCGAGAGGACTCAAGTTTATTCTACATAAAAAACATGGTGAACAGGAGAAGACGCATATAAAAAAGCAGACTATGATTCAAAGTGGCGAAATGATCACGTGACAAAAGGTGACAAGTGATGGATAACCTGGAAAAAAGGCGCGAAAAATAAGCAATCTCTGTTGATCGCAATATACATCATAGTGTACCAGTAAAGTCCTGATGCGGGAATCTTTCCAACTCTAAGAAATTATGAAGTGATAACTAGCAGTTGCTTTCACGTATTACCCGAGATCACCAAGAGATTTACGTAGAGAAACGTATTTCAGTAAAATTCGACACCAAGTCTAGAAAAAGTGAAGGGTAAGATGTTGTTTGAACTAAAAGAAGTAGTTGCATTATAATCACAGTAATTATATTTAAAAAAAAACAGATATTTAAACACAGAGATGAACAATGAACAAAGCAAAAAATAGACATTCAATCACCAAAGAATGTTTTACTTTCTCTCAGCGGAAGGAGTGAATGATATAGACAAGCCATCGACTTTGAACTAATGTATAGGCCTACACATCGAATGTTACACTCGAATCAAACACATTATTCAATGACGATGATGCACTATGTTTCCTTAACTGAGAATCAAGTCTTGTTAGGTCAGGCGCACGTATGTCTGCCATGTAAATCCACTCCATTAGCCAAAGTGTTAGGCTTAACAAACGACGTCACAAATGGCTTCGGAATAGGCTTTTAACAAGATTATTCGAGGTCATTCAAAGTGGCATTTTTACACTTATATCGGTCTAATTGACTAGTTACGTTAGACGATATTTTCTGTTTACTGCGCCACCGTCCTAACCTTTCAACAATAAGATTTACGCGATTCAAATGAGTGTTGTTAGGAAAAAAAAAACAGTGACAAAAGACCTTCCACAAATAACTGCCTTCAGTCCGCCATTAGATCTAGGGATACATCGCATAAAACAGCTGTTGACCACTTTTCCTAAAATCACGAAGCTAAACCAGAGGAGCTTGACACACTAATATGAAAGACCTTAAATAACAGCTACTTGCTTATAGAATTTTGATTTTCTGTGTAACTATAGCCATATGCCGTTGCCCGATAGTCAACAAACTCAACAAGCGAGGAAGGCCACAATTATTTTATTCCTTGGTTTACGGATTTTATTTCTTAAAAACCTCTGACAGGCGGTCGCAAAATAAAAATAAATATAACTGTTTTGACTTTTTTTTAAAGTTAATTGATTTCTGAAAACATGTGGTAGGCGATAAACATAAGAAATAAATGAAAACCCGACAAAAGTACATCACGTCTGGAATCAATATTGTTCATGTGGCCACAGACAGGAATGATCTCCCTTGACAGAACAGGAGACATATTGTGCTTGAGACAAACGGCAGATGCCATCGATTCTTTAGGTATAAATTATTTGAAAAACAGAACATCGGAATCAAATGTATAGAATCAGGTGCGGCGGGAAAAAAAATGTAGATTTCTGTTATTTTAATTTCGAAAATCGGGGAAAATATGTGCAGCGGATCCTTAAACAAGAAATAAAATAATTGTCGCATAAGCTAACAGTATTATCGTATTTAGTTTCAATTAGAACTGAAGACTGCAAATCAAATTATCCCCATCTCCCCTGCTGCGAATCTCATGACATATTGATCGTTTTACTCCAGTCTGAAACTACATCACCAACCTGCTCTCCCTTCACCATTCCTCCACCACACCACCAACCTGTCATCCCTCCACCATTGCTCCACCAACCTGCCATCCATCCACCATTCCTCCACCACTCCAACCTGCCTTCCCTCCAGCACTCCCATCATCACCATCCCTCCACCCCCATCATCATGCCATCCCTCCACCACCCCATCATCATGCCATCCCTCCACCACCCCATCATCATGCCACCCCTCCACCACACCACCAAAATACCATCCCTTCATCACACTAAGGCTGGGTTTAAGTGAGTGCAGCCCGTAGCTTCCTACCTTCGGGGAACACTCAATTGACGCCACCCATAAAATGAAAAGGGAACGCTTTCATTTCACAGCTTGATATATACGAGTTTTAAGTAACTGTACAATAGAAAACGCATCAACTACTGCATTTTTTTTTTTTTTTTTTTTTTTTTTGAGATTGAAACTTTCTTACTCCATTTCTATTATATATAGCATGTAATAGCTACCTTTGGGAATAGATGGATTCTATTTTAGAGTACAATATTGTGACGGGAGCTTTATCGAATGAAAAATTTGAAAAATGAAAAAAATTACCTGTTTCATAGAAAACTGTAGGCATCCAAATTTAGGGGACACCTATGTAATTTTCCTATTTATGCCAAAATGTTTTCAACGAATACCATCCAACAAAATTATCGCTACGTTTTTGCTCCGATCATTGGAAAAAAAAGAAAAGAAAAATTATACATAAGTATACATGTAGGTGTATGTATACATAATGTTTATGTATGTGTATATATATATATATATATATATATATATATATATACATATGTATGTAGATATATGTGTATATATGTATACGTATATATATGTATGTATATATACATATATATACACATACACACACACACACACACACACACACCACACACACACACACACACACACACACATACACACACACACACACACACACACATATGTATATATATATATATATATATATATATATATATATATATATATGTATATATATATGTATGTATATTATATATATATATATATATATATATATATATATATATATATATATATATATATATATATATGTGTGTGTGTGTGTGTATGTGCACATGACACATAAACATATATATATATATATATATTATATATTATATATATATATATATATATGTGTGTGTGTGTGTGTGTGTGTGTGTGTGTGTGTGTGTGTGTGTGTGTGTGTGTGTGTGTATACATACATACTGCATATGTGTATATATATATATATATATATATATATATATACATAAATGTATATATACATACATAAATACATACATATATATTATATTTACATATGCACACACACGCACACACGTGTATGTATATATGTATGTGTGTGTATATGTCTACACACACACACACACACACACACACACACACACACACACACACACACACACACACACACACACACACACACACACAACATATATATATATATATATATATATATATATATATATATATATATATATATATATATATGGGTAATTTCTAGTTTAAATAATTTAGTTTTATTTACGGCTCTGGAAATTCTACACCAAAACTCAGTTGACATGATTTACATATTACTTAATTTATGCTGTGCACATTATTAAACTGTTCTGTAACTTTCACTTTTATGCTTAAGAACTAAACAAATAAGATTCCATTAAATTTATTAGGTAATTTCAAAACCGAAGTCACTGCCAGCGGAATGAAACAAATTTTAATCGATCAACAAGAATAAGCACCGTTATAACGCGTCGCTTACCAAATACCAGGCTTCGATACCAAACAATCCAACTTTCCTGCAGATTACATTCATATAATCTCTTCCCAATACTGTGTGCTCATCAAACTAATACATCTCGTCGCATAAGGGATGGTCCGGCAACGCATTCGGAAGGTGCGTGTATCAGCTGATTGTGTAACGTAAACACGGCTTTTAGCTGAGACTCGAAACCACACGGTCGCAGGTATTTAGCTTGGGTATTTTTTCAGGATGCGGGAGGCTGTGTCTTTTACCCAGTTTTGTGGGAATGTATGTGTTTTAGAGAGTTCTTTGCTTAGCTAATGATTGAGTATCAAGTTTGTTCATAATTGTTTAAGATACTTGTATAACTTTTGAAGCAAAGGAGTATGGTCAGTACCCGCATTATTTGGTAATCAGGTATTAATTATGGTAGTTGTCGATATAAAACCTTGTCAAGACGTAGAATATAAGTAAAAGAGCTGATAAGTCAGCCACTCTACAGTTGTTAGAAATGCAGAACTGTTGTTTTCCATCGCAAGTGATGTAAGTGATAGTATAGTAATTGTTTACAGTAATTAAGAAAAGAAAAAAAATCTAATAGTTCCACAAAACAGATTGCAACAATATTAGTATCTCTGGATTCCCCTCACCATTAGTAACAAGCTTTGGCCCAATAGTAGAAGAGGGCATGAAGGGTACCAGGGGAATTGCGGGGTAAATTTAATTTGACTTCCTCGACTAGTTTGCTTGTTGTTCTTCCATATTAGTAGCATTTCATGTTTGTTTACCATGTCCTCTAGATTAACCTATATTATTAATAAACTATATGGAATCAGTCACTATACTGTCTGATAAAGGGGGCTATGCCCCCTGCGACCCTGCCTCATATATAGAATCCTTTCCATATTTACTTGGTAATGGCAATAGCAAAATCATGATTTATCAGGCAGAACTATTAAGAAAGATTTAAGATGAAGTGACTGCATCTTTCTGAGACATTAACTGTAATTTTACACAGTAGCGGCTTAACCCAATGCCACCATGGACTTACTCTCTGTGCATCATTTGTCGTGATTTATTTTCTTAATTTATTATGTAATGATGTTATTCTTTGCCAACACAGAATATTTCATATCTCAGTGAGTTTGTTTTTTTGAACTGACTACTGATACAGCAGCTTTATCCCCGATTGGTGATATTTGTCTGGCCTTGTCCTGGGCATGAGTGGTAAAATTGTTTTTCCCCCAATAGAGAAGATGGAGTCGTCAACTTGAGAAGATGGTACCATGCTGAATTAGGTTAGGAAAAGTTAGGAATCCTGAATACATCAGAGCTGTATCAAGTGCTATATTTATTACCCAGAAATGACATTTATATGCACATGTGCATGTGTGCCATATGCCTGATCGTGGGAAATCAGGATATGGCTGCCATACTCATGTCGTTGGCCTTGGTTTTTCCCTTTCACTATGATAATCATCAGATTTTCCCTATCTAAGGACAGTCACTATGTAAATGTTTACCTAAGTATTACATGTTGCACAACTTTCTGTCAATTTTGTGAAGAAAATACTATAAATGAATAGTCTCATTTGTATTGTCCTGTCCATTACAGGCTTGTACCATATAGGTGAGTGAAACAAAAACTATACCATTTGACTTATGAGGTCATTTCTTAGGAATAATCTTTTGGAGTAATATTTTTGTTTATAAAAGCCATGCTTGCATATTTACACTCCCTGGTATATGAAATAATCTGGGCAGGTAAAAAATAGCATTAGAAAGTTTAGCCTTTTTTCATCATACTGTGACTAACTTACCTGTGGGGTAACAATGCATAAACTGTCATCCATATATGGGTTATAAGATCATTGTCACTTTTAGCAAGGCACTGTACATATTTACACCCAGATTTATGACCAGGCAGTCTAAATATGGGTAGCCATGCATATACTGTCATCCATATAAGGTCATAAAATCACAACACTTTTAAAAAGGCACTGAACAGCCGGGGGTCTGGGGGCAAAGCCCCCAGGTTAGGAAGGTTTTGTTATTTCAGTGCAGTGTTTCTGGATTCCTAGGAGTGCTCCCAAGCTTGCTGGATGGAGTTATAGGGATTTAGTGTTGGAGAGATACAGTCATTCCATAAATAATTTACCACCTTGGCTTTCAGAGGCAGGATTTTTGTATGCGTGTCTCTCTTCTATTTTGTATAATATAATCAATTGAATGACATTGCATACACAGCCATTGTCATTGTCTACACCTGTTGGTGTTCTAACTTAGAGAGCAACAAACATCGTTCATATATATTCTGGCAGGATAGGGCTTGGACTGATTCACTATTTTAATGTAATGACTTGCATTATCAAGAACAGCATTATCAGTGCCAGTTCTTTAGTGTAGCAGCCAAAGAAATAGAAATTTTGGATAATTGTTCAGAATACATGATGCTATACCTTGGCTTTTTTACTTCGTGCTCCAGGAAAGGCCAACAGTCCTCCCCTACATGTCTATATTCAGCCAGATAGAGATTGGATGAGATTTGTTTGGTATTGCAATAGCCTTAGCTTTCTTTTGTTGTTCAATATTTTCTATGTCTAATGATATTGTTTTATGCTTATTTTTATGATCTTTACCCAAGTTTTGCTTCGTATTTGCTCAGTCCTATTGTGAACATTTACCAGTTTTTCTGTGACTAGTCAAAACATATTTGTACTGCCACTAATCCGAGAAAGTGGTCCATATTGATTACTGAATTACCTATTTAATAAGATTGACAATGAAATTATATTTTGGGAGAATGCAAACATGCTAGATTTGACTAATCCAGGTACTAACATTTTATATGAAATTAATTTTTAAAATAAGAATTCAAAGTCAATAAGATTAACAGTGCAGTTTATAATTCTTTTATCCCTGTTTTCAGATATGGGTATCGAAGTGGGTCGTATCCGGGAGTTCATGAAACGTAACATGGTCATGATAGTAATGGTTCCAGTTATGGTTGGCTTACATTACGGCTGGCAGAAAATCCAGGATGTCGAGGCTTTCGTTCCCAAAAACCAAAGGAGAGATTTGCCTGTCCTTGAGGTGAGTTCTTAACAGAAAAGGTTGCTTTGTAATCTTGTATATTACTGATATGTAATTGGCTTTGTTATCTTAGTTATAGTATCATGCTAATGTAAGGAGTTCTCACATAATGGTAAATTTATGGTTTGCTTAAGTAATTCCTAATGTATTCTTAAATTCAAAAGAAGAAAAAATCACCTCATCAAATAATATTAAAAAATACAGGACAAGAACTTGTTCTTTTGTCACATCAGATCACTGAAGAATATAAGAAACCATGTTACTTTCTGTTTTGATTCATTCCTTTGACTAATATTATTCATTTACATATATATCTCTTGGCAAAGTAACAGTTTTTGTGTGAACTGTGAAGTTAATGCAAGGAAATTAATCTTCATTTATGATTTTTAAGTGTTAGTAAACATAAATACATAGTACCCTTTTGTGTTCTTCTATGATATGAATTGAGTGTGATTCAAATTTATATGTCGTTTTAGTCCAATCTTCAGGAATGAATATATGATAAGAACCCTTATGGAATATGGGATTATATAATGATACAGTGTCCTTTTTGGAACTTGTTCATAGCCTTTTTCCCCGTATTTTTTCAGGGTGCGAAGAGGATAGAAGATGGAATTAAAAATCAATTAGGACTGAAGAAAGAGTAAAGAAACCCTACTTTGTAAATATTTGTAAAATAGCTTAGATAAGGTAAGCAAATATTAGCCTTTTTAAAGTGAAGTAGTTAGTAGTTGATTTAAATATATACTTACACATACTCATGCACGCACGCACACACGCACCCACCCACCCAACACTCCGCCTTCACACGCACACACACGCACACGCACACACTCACACACTCACACACTCACACACTCACACACTCACACACTCACACACTCACACACTCACACACTCACACATTCACACATTCACACATTCACACATTCACACACACACACACACACACACACACACACACACACACACACACACACACACACACACACACACACACACACACACACACACACACACACACACACACACACACACACACACACACACACAAACACACACTTATATATGTATATGTATACATATATATCTTTTGCATGATTACATTTTGTGCTAAGAATGTTATGTAAAAAATATACCATTAAAAAAATAAATCTGCCTCCCAGTGTGCTTGTTAATTTCTGTAAATGTTAATTGTATCTGACCTTTGGTTTCCTCATTTTCAGTATGTCTGGTGTGAGAATAGAACAAGAGCGAGTGAGTGGTGTATGGTGCCACAGCCTGAGGGATCCAGCATTTCTTTCCATGCTGAGGAAGTACAGGAAACTCCTTCTCTCTGCCTACGGACCAAAAGGTGGTTCCATCCTGATATCAAATTCAGCTGGAAGGGAATCTCTCGCTTGCTCATCTAATGAGATCATTCAGCAGCTGTCATTCTTCCATCCCTGTGTAAAGTACATTAATGCCTTAATTTCTGCACAAAATGCTGCCTGTGGTCTTCATGGACTTTACACAGGCATTCTTTGCGCCAGGCTTCTTGAAGAGGCCCTACTCTGCGAAGATGACACCCCACACCATGTCATACTGGAAGTGACTGAATGGATCATATCTGAGGTCTTGACTTGCTTGGTAGACTCTCCAGAGGAAGTTGTTACTGACTTGGATATAGGCAATATGCACCAGGTCACCTCATTTGTCAAGACAATACTTGGAGCAAAGAATTGCCTAGATCTCACTAAAGATGACATAACTGATTTAAGTCTCAATATTGTTAAAGCCTTTTTAAGAAGTATACCTCATGAATATTCATCAAGTGGCTTTGGGCATGTCAGTATAGTTACTCAGGATGAATCCGCAACATCCGAATCCAAAGTCTTTGATGGAGTCTTGTACAGAGCACCAGATCTTTGCCCCCAGAAGATTAAAAAATTCACAGAAGGACGAGAAGAGTTCAATATTGTTGTGTTTACAATACCTCTTACATTTGAAGAAGGAGAAAATGAAACTGTGCATTGGAGAGGTAGCTTGGCAAAAGATGCAGCATTCATCGACGTCTTCCTTCCTTGCCTTCTTTCCTTTTTAAGAAAAAGGAATGTCAGTATCCTGGTCAGCCAGAAACCTGTCAATCCAGTCATTATATTTGAGTTGGAGAGAAAAGGGTATTTGGTTTTGGAAAGACTAGGCACTGCATCAACACAGGCCATTGTCAAGATCAGTGGATGTCAGCCAATAAGTAGTATTTCCAATTTGCAACTAGAAATGAATAATGCTGTTCTTGGGAGGCTAACATCAGTAGAGTGTGTTTCCATCAACGAGAAGAGTTACCTCCTGCTAGATCATGTGGAAGGCTGTGTTTCAAGTCTTCTCCTGTGCAAAACAAGTCCCAGCACTGAGTCAACATTAAAGGTTTGTATTCAGTATTATATTTAATCTGAATATTAAATTATATGTTTGCTGTCATTATTGATTATACAAGATCACTTAATAAACAACCAATAGTTATTAGGAGGTTATATACACTGATTAATCTCTCATTTTTAATTCTTCTATATAATTTCTCCTTATTCAGGAAACTGCAGAAAGTTGCCTGGCAGCTTTGCGAATGGTTGTGGTGGATGGTAAAATTGTTGCTGGAGGTGGCTGTTTGGAAGCGTGGTTAGCTATGAAAATTAGCCATCTTGTTAACAACAACTTGGATCAGCTGATATCAGTAATTGAAATTTCACCTCATCATGTACTGAAGGTAAGTCTTTATCTGCAACAGATATTGAGTGATTTTGCATAAATTTCTCAAAGCAGCTGTGATATATAAGGTGATGAAAAATGTGCACTTCAAACATAAAATGATTGAAGTAATTAATATAGAAGTGAAAATACCAGTTTATTGACAACCATCTGTATTACCTGCAAAATTTTGTCAGGCAATAGAGTATGTCAATATTATTTTGTCCCAGTTTTTTGTACACATTTTTAATTTTGTCAATTGGGATTAACAGGTTAGATTATTTTTATCAAAGTATCTGACATATTTTCCCCTCAAAATCCCATCCCTCCGTGGCTTGTCTGATTAAAAGTAGCTGGACAACCAATGTGGCAAATCAGTTTCTTGTAACCACACATGGGCTAAGTTTAAAACCAAATGAACTTTAACCAGATGTCGCTGGGGATGGCATATGAGTACATGCCATGCCCAGTGTGTTTGATTTAGTAATTGTTTTTACAAATAGATGGCTCCACAAGTACTAAATCAGTAATGAGCCAAGTTCAAGAACTACCTGTATCACCTGTTTACCCTTTTTCTTAATTTTTAATAATATTTTCTGGTATTTAATACTGCTGTTAGTAATGTCAAGAACACTATAGTAATTATGACATTTATAATAAAAAGTATGAAAATTTATAGCATTAGTAATAAAAGCATTTTGCCACAAACTCAAGGAAAATTGAAACCAGATGACTTTTTGTTGCTAAGCATTGGCAGAGCCATTTATGTGCAGAGACATTTAATAAAACAATATGAAAGTGAACTCAACATTTTCCCATAGGTATTGGGTTCATTTATATTTTATTGATTTACGACTATTTTATCTGATTTAAAAAAAAAAATTCCAGGCACCACACATTGATATAGAATAATTAAATATTAGAGAAATAATTTGTAAGTATATAGATATACACATTTTTTAATTTATACTTTCAGGTAACAAGCATGTTCATGAAGGTGCTCTTAGACTTAGCCTTTCGCCCAGGAGGAGGATCATCGTCTGTAAAGACAGACTGGTGTACAGATTCAACATTCCATCACCTGTGGCAGTCACATTCAGCAGCATCTAAAGGAGAGAATCCATACTTTGGAACAGATGACTTGTCTTTACAACCAGCTGTATGTCAATGTGTTTGTGGCTTGATTGGAAAGGACACAGTGAACCCATTCCCTTCAAATCACTGGCAACCAGCTGACTTCCATCCAAGTTGTATTACGAGAAAGAGTCTTAGTACATCATGTGTAGCTTCTGAGAAACAGGTTCCCACAGACAAGACTGCGAAAGGGGGAAATAGCCAGAGCAGAATCATGTCTACCACAATCAACAGTGATTCTGTGGTGGATGAGTTTGGATTTCTGAGTATTGAGCTTGATGTGGACAGTCTGGAAGAGAAAGTAGACACATATGAAGAAGATGTGGACAGTTTAGAGAAAACCGGCAATAGTCTTGAAGAAGAAGGTGACAGTCTAGAGGGTAGACTTGAAAGCTTAGAAGATGATGCAGACAGCTTAGAGGATGTGCTTGACAAAGGAGCGGAACCAGCTCTTGAAAAAAGTGTTAATACAAAAGCCAAATTGAAAATAAAGGATCAGGATATCCTCTGCGACAGTTTCCCCGCCAAATACAATGCTATTCGCCTTGCACTTGAGGGCTTCAGCCATTTGTTTAAGATTGGTGATTGTGTGTTTGATAAGTGAGTTTTAACCATTGTAAAATTTTATTAAAATATCTTTTAAGTGAATTGATTTGTATGTCTCTTGACCTTATATTTTTATTTTGATAAGGGTGGATATGACCTTTTGGCTTGAGAAATTGTGAATTTGCCAGTTGTATACAGATGAATATATATTTAGACAAATATATTTAGATAAACATAAGAAGTCACACTCA
>NW_020868895.1:425174-427674 GCF_003789085.1 Penaeus vannamei
ACACTTTATACCCGTAAATCTGCGTTGCTGTTGCGTGTGTGTG
Source organism: Penaeus vannamei (assembly GCF_003789085.1). Lineage (NCBI taxonomy): Eukaryota > Metazoa > Arthropoda > Malacostraca > Decapoda > Penaeidae > Penaeus > Penaeus vannamei. The sequence continues at coordinate 425,218 of NW_020868895.1, forward strand.
CGAGCGTAGCACTGACACACCCTAACAACATACACACACATACACAACATACACCATAACACACACACATCATAACACACCTACACTAACTAACAACACATACTAATATATATACTATACTATTTATTATAATAATGACTAAATTTTAAATATTATAAAATTGCAATTTTAATAGAGATAGACTGTTTTAGCCGACACAACCTGTTTGGAACTTGACTCAGTCAACAGGAATAAAAAGTTGGTGTCAGTTTAACCTTTTTGTTTAGCATGAATCCAAACAAATCTTTTATGACACATTAGTTAATTCTTGTATTGCAAATGTAGAAGGGAGGATTCAGTTTATGTTGCTTGAAAGTGATTAGATAAGATGTTGGAAACTGACGTTCTACGTGCCTACTGAAATGACCAAAAGTTTCGTTACACTCAGAAGGTGGTGGAGTACCCCCCCCCCCCCCCCCGCTGTATATATTATTGGCGTTCGCTGCACTTGTCTGAAGTTTGGAGATAAGGGTTAACTGGTTTTAGGTTGTCGCAGCTTATTATCGTTATCTATTTTTATGAGCTATATATTAGTTCCAGGTGTATTTTAAAAAGAGTTTCTTTCAACAGTCGCAGTTAGATTTTAAAAAATTGTATTGATATCTTCATTGAGATGAATTAGGTTAGCTTCGTGGGCTATTAGGCGAGTTATTTTCCTTGTTTCTCTTTGTAAAGTGCTTATCAATTCTAGGTATTTCTTTGTGACACATTTCTTCTGTGAACGTTTATGCTCAGGACCCGTATTATTCTGTACTATTAACAAAATTATTACAGCAACGATCTTGGCACGAAATTAAATGGTCTACGGAACCAGCGAAATGTAAAATTAATTTATCCGGTTTCTACAACGCCAGATATGATGCAGTAACAAAACTGTCCCAAAACGACAAGTTTTAATACTGCATCTTGCCAATATTATTTCTCATTCCACAATAAACCTGGCCATGCTTATGTAGGTGACATACTGGTTGGGAGCCGTTAAGAGAGGACACCCTATTATAGTCATTATAAGATAACCAAATAAGGGTTATTTCCCCATGGTTATATTAATCAAGAAATTGAACGTGGATGTAAATGCCGGCCCATAGTAAATCCACCAACGTATTCGATATTTACAATTTCTCTTTCCCTTACAAATTCCTCGTTATACCCCAACTACCGGTTTCAATATTATCATAAACAAGAATCATTAAACATTCGAAGATTCAGTTCCCGCCCATTCTGAGATTAGACCAAGGTTAGGTTACGTGATCGACGGTGTTCATGGGTATGTTACTTACTGGACGTGGTCATTGTTCTTATCGCGTACGGGCACTTGTTATAAGGATTTATCTAATCTAAACCTACACCTTTAGATGAGGGTTAGATGATACTTTTTTTTTAAAGAAGTTGATATCTCCCCTTTTCTCTCTCTCCTGTCTGTACCCCCCCTACCTCTCTCTCTCTCTATCTATCCCTCTCTCTCTCACTCACTCTCCTCTCTCTCTCTCTCTCTCTCTCTCTCTCTCTCTCTCTCTCTCTCTCTCTCTCTCTCCCTCTCCCTCTCCCCTCTCCCTCTCCCTTCTCTCCCCTCCCTCTCCTCTCCCCTCCCTCCTCTCCCTCTATCCCTCTCCCTCTATCCTCCTCTTCCCTCTCCCTCCTCCCTCCCTCCCTCCCTCTCCCTCTATCCCTCTATCCCTCCCTCTATCCCTCTCTCTCTCTCTCACCCCCCCTATTATATATAATGAATTAGATAGATAGATAGATAGACCGACAGATGGATATATGCATGTTTTTAGCGTTTGACATTTTATCTCCTAATATACCATCCTAACTAATTTTCTTTTTTCTACTATTTTCATGCCATTATTTTATTCATCTTGTCACTGTTATGTGTATGTGTGTGTGCAAGGTTCCATAATGAAACACGCAAAATTCCCCTGTCAAAAAAGAAAGAAAGAAAGAAAAAGTAAAAAGTAAACATATGACAAAGTAAAATGAAAAGAGAAAAAGATGAATTTATATGCTTTCCAGATACATACCTCCCCCCCCCCAAAAAAAAAAAAAAAAAAAAAAATACGACATTCGCTGTAAACGTGACATCGCTTTACGAATAATGATAATTTATCCTCCCTCGTAGCGGTCGGACACCATTTACAATAGTACTTATCACTCGTAGCGTCAGTACTTATCACTATATCGGTCACCTTATGTGGCTGATAGTGTTCCATGTAGACGGTATACTACTACTAGCGCTGTTTTGCATTTATGGTGATGTTACTTGTGTTGCGGTTGTTGCTGTTATTGTGAATATCGCTTCTGTTGTCGTCATTTTGGTGCTGGTCCTATTATCGTTATTATGAGTTTTGTTACTTCTTTTTTTCTACGTCTGTTCGGTTTTATACATTTTCTTTTTTTGAGATTTAAAAGTTCGGTCAA
>NW_020868895.1:430174-447674 GCF_003789085.1 Penaeus vannamei
AATAGAAATAAGAACCTGTGACATGGTTAATTAGTTAGCTAAAATAGTTCTTTCCCATGAAGAACCATACTAAATAGTACCATTACCTTTTAAACAAATAGAAAAAAAAAATTATCAGCTGCCTTTGGGAATATGAGGGCCAGGTAGGGCACAAAACATGGTACAATCTGGTATTATGAAAGTCTCTCTCTCTCTCTCTCTCTCTCTCTCTCTCTCTCTCTCTCTCTTCTCTTCCTCTCTCTCTCTCTCTCTCTCTCCTCTCTTCTCTTTCTCTCTTCTTTCCCTCCTTCTTTCCTTTTGCTCTCTTTTCTCTTTCTCTCTCTTCTCTCTCCCTCCTCTCTTCTCTCTCTCTCTCTCTCTCTCTCTCCTCTCTCTCTCTCTCTCCTCTCTCTCTCTCTCTCTCTCTCTCTCCCCCTCTCTCCCTCCTCCTCCCCTCCCTTCTCCCTCTCCTTCTCCTCCCTCCCTCCCTCCCTCCCTCCTTTCCCCCTCCCTCTCTCCCTCTCATCCCTACCCCTCCTCCCCTCCTCACCCTCACTCTCCCTCCTCCCCTCACCACACCCTCCCTCTCCCTCTCCCTCTCTCTCCCTCTCCCTCTCCCTCACCTCCCTCCTCCCTCTCCCTCTCCTCTCTCCTCCTCTCCGCTTCCTCCCCTCTCCCTCTCCCTCTCCCTCCTCCCTCTCCCTCCCTCTCCCCTCTCCGTCTCCCTCTCACCACCGTCATCGTGACTTATAATAAGATTAGTACCATACAATACAAGAACGAGTGTAAAACGAGTGTAAAGTACCATCACAGTAGTCTGTTTAAATTCACACAATAATGTACTACACACAACACACACACACACACACACACACACACACACACACACACACACACACACACACACACACACACATCAGAAATACATTAAGAGGCAGAACACAAAATCCATGACTCCCAGACAAGATTCAAACGTAATAACTAAAACTCGGATAATCAAATTCTTTCCTTCTGAAGTCTTTTCTTTCTCTCTAAATTCTTCCTTTCTTCTTCTTTTTCTTTTCTTTCTTTCTTAAATTTCTTTTCTTTTCTTTTTCTAAATTTCTTTTCTTTCTTTCTAAATTCTTTCCTTCTTTCTTTCTAACAGGTATGGCATCGCAGCCCGTAAGAGAGAGAAAAGACAACTGCCGATCTTGTCTTATAGATATGCGAATGTTTCCTTTTGCCAAAATCAGACTCGATCTTTTGCCACTACTGGTATTCAGCGCCGAGGTAAGTGTTGTAAAAAGGTGAAGGAAGTAAAGTGATTCTGAATTGTATATATTTTCCTTGTGAGTGATTAGTAACTTAGTGATACTGGAAGAACGTAATTAAGTTAACCTCATATTAGAGAAAAGCTAATATTTTTTAATTAATTATTTTGAGAAAACTTGATAGTAATTGGAGTAACTGTATGATGATTGAGATATCTTAATAATGGACTGGAATACTTTAATAATAACTGGAATACGTTAATGGCAATAACACCGTAATCACAGGAATGGACGAATAACAATAATTGAAATAACCTAATCGGGCTAACTACGGAATCATAGGAAGAAAGGAACAACAAATAACTGAAATAACCTGGAAAATAATTTTCACAACCCATTTACCCCATTGGAACCCCTCCCCAGCTGCCCAGAGCCAGATCGTGGGCGAGGACAGGGGTGTTTGCGATGCCCCTTCCAGGACTCCATGGCGCCCTGTGCCCGAAGGCTCCATTCGTGCTGCCACTTATGAAGGCCTGCTGGCAGGACAAATGCGGACAAAGTGGCTTCTGGGTAGGATGGCATGGGGTGCTAAGGGTAATGGAATGCTTTTAGATTATTCTCTTCCTGATGTGTATTTCACTCGCGCTTGCATATGAAAGTTAGTACGCACGTATAAAACACAAGCACTTGCATGCACACGCGCGCACGTGCACACACACAAAAAGGATACACGCGCACAAACACACACGCGCACACACACACACGCGCACACACACACGCGCACACACACACACGTACACGCACACGTACACGCACACGTACACGCACACGTACACGCACACGTACACGCACACATACACACACACATACACACAACACAACACACACACACACACACACACACACACACACACACACACACACACACACACACACACACACACACACACACACACACACACACACACGCACATGCACACGCACACGCACACGCACGCACGCACGCTCAATTTCCCTCTCTCTCCCTTTTCCCCTTCCTTTCTTTCTGTCCCTTTCTCTCTCCCTCTCTCCACCACTCCTCCTCTCCCCCTCTCCTTCTCCCTCTCCCTCTTTCCCTCCCTCTCCCTTCTCCCTCTCCCTCTCCCTCTCCCTCTCCCCTCTCCTTCTCCTGCTCCCTCTCCTTTTCCCTCTTCTTCTCCCATTCCCTCCCTCTCCTTCTTCCTCTCCTTCTCCCACTCCTTTCCTTTCCTTCTTCCTCTCTCCTCTCCCACTCCTTTCCTTTCCTTCTTCCTCTTCTTCTCCCACTCCTTTCCTCTCTTTCTCTCTCTCCCTCTCCCTCTCCTCTCCCTCTTCCCTCTCCCTCTCCCCCTCCCTCTCCCTCTCCCTCTCCCTCTCTCTCCCTCTCCCCTCTCCCCTCTCCCTCCCCCCCCCTCCCCTCTCCCTCCCTCTCTCTCCCCTCTCTTCCTCTCTCTCTCTCTCTCTCTCTCTCTCTCTCTCTCTCTCTCTCTCTCTCTCTCTCTCTCTCTCTCCTCTCTCTCTCTTCTCTCTCTCTCTCTCTCTCTCTCTCTCTCTCTCTCTCTCTCTCTCTGGCTTCTGAAGGCAAATTGAAATATTTAAATATCATAGATGGAGTTACGGGTGAAGAATTGACCTCAAAAGACCTGCAACAGAGAGGCATGAAGGTAGCTTCTGGATTAAAAAGACGTGGATTTGCCGCAGGAGATGTCTTGTGTATCCTATCCCCAAACACCATTCATTATCCTGCTGTGTTCCTTGGCGCCACTCTTAATGGAGGCATTGTCAGCCTTGCCAATCCGGCTTATAATGCAGGTAATAACTATTCTTTTATTTTGGTCTTTTTTAATACTGCTTACAACTTATTGTAACATGAATTGTACCTTTTTTCATATGTTTGACTATTTCGTTTTAAAAGATATGTACTCAGCTACCAAGGTCATTAGTGGTAATTTTGTTATAACTAACTATGATATACATTAATGGAGATATATTTCAAAGATGAAGATCTAAATAAGGAAAGGGAGGAAGTATGTATCTATGAAAAAAATATCATGTGATATAACCCATTTTAAAAGTGTGAACATCATAACTGCTCCATTACAAAACCAACTTGGAAAAATTATCGTCATAACTAACACCACATATATATCTTACTACAGATGAGTTTGAACACATAGTAAGGAATTCAGGTGCCACATGGATAGCTGTTGGGGCTGGCTTAGAGAAGACTGCCCTGGAAGTTGCACAGCGTGTTGGGAACATCAAAGAGATCTTCCTTTTTGAAGGCCAAGTTGAGGGTTGTTCATTGTTCCAGGAGTTGTTAGATGATACAGGAGACCAATATGTGCCTCATACTCAGGTAAGAAAATATATGTATTTTTATTTTTGCTTATTTTCATATTTGTAGGGTACTTTTCCTTGGTAAATATGTCATTACTGATTAAGTAAAATATATTGTGTATCATCAGTGTATGGTATTTAAGCCATAAGTCTGATTCATAGGATTATGATTTTGATCCAGTGATATTTTATATTACTCTGATTACTTTCTTATAAAAAAAATTTCATGAAAAAGGTAAAACTGAATCCTGTTATAATCAATGCAAAATTAGTCTTCACTCTTTTCATTCATGAAATATATCTCACCTGTGTTAGAGGTTGTCCAAGTTTTCTAGAAACATGATTTGGTTTTCATACAACAGGTTGATCCAATAAAAGATGTAGTGGTTCTGCCATATTCCTCGGGCACTACTGGTCTTCCCAAAGGTGTAATGGTGACACATAGAAATCTTGCTGCAGCATTTATGCAGTTCAGGTATATATTATGGACATTTCTTTACTTTGAAACTACTTTGACATACAAAGGAAATCCAAAGGAAATGTAAAAATTGAATCATATATATCAGATAGACGTTCAACACAAACATCTATTAAAACCAGAGAAAGTAAAAGCTCTCCACTTTTTTGTGATAATGAAAGATATTTTCTTTATATAATCAATTCTTGTGTAATACAGAGATCCACGTACCTTGGGTTTAGACGGCAACGATGTCATGATGTTATTCTTACCCTTTTTCCACTCACTCGGCTTCATCATGATGTTCTCCTCGCTTATTAATGATTATAAGGCAGTTATGTTACCAAGATTCATTCCTGACCTTTTTCTGAAAGTTATACAGGAACATAAAGTAAGTTTATCAGTCTTTGTTCACATTAATTTACGTGAAGGCTAATATGTGTGAATATGGTGAAACTATTATACAGATACAAGAATGTATACAGAATGGTAAAAATGATGATGATGATAACAAAAAAGAAGAAATATAACAAAGTACCCTCTTTTAGGTATCATGCATGGCTGTGGTGCCGCCTGTGGTCTTGTTCTTAGCACAGTCTCCAGCTGTTGATAAATATGACCTCACCTCACTTAGGAGGATGTACTGTGCTGCAGCCCCATTGTCAGCTGACGTCCAAGAAGCCGTGATAAAAAGGGTAATACAAACAATTGGTTTTAAAAAGAAGTGAATGTATATCTAACATATATGACTGTACTTCTGAAATTAGCATAACATTTTATACATTATGAAATAATTCATTGTACTGGCTTATTATTTGATTCATTTTTCATAGCTTGGTGGCTCACTAGAGTTGTGCCAAGGTTATGGGATGACTGAGTCTGTGGCCTGTATTTCGCTCTGTTCACAAGAAAACAAATTGGGATCTATTGGTCAGCTTTCCGGATACATGGAGTTAAAGGTTTGTGACACTTTTTTCAGCCTATATAATTACAAAAACCTTCATTATTATCTAATTCAATTATGGGTGGATTCTTTTGAGTATTATTTTACAGAGATCTGATTTGGGTATGAAAGATTTAAATTTTTTTCTTTCTTTCTTTTGCACCAATTAAATTTGTCTATTTTTAGCAGTGACTTTATGTCACAAATTCCTAATAAAAAATATATTGGGCATCAAAATGATACAAAGATAAAAAAAATAGAAGTAGATAGTAACATATCTTTTCAGATTGTTGATGTAGAAACAAGAGAACCTTTAGGCCCAAACCAAGAAGGAGAAATATGTATAAACGGTCCTCAGATAACTCCAGGATATTATAAGTAAGTAATGATCATTTTGTATGCCCAGATTCTTAAGCAGTCTACAAGAAACAGTAGTTCAGCTTTAGTCATGTAACATGGGAGTAAAAAAAGGAGGGAAAGAAAATGAAATAAAAAAAGTTTGTGTGTGTGTGTGTGTGTGTGTGTGTGTGTGTGTGTGTGTGTGTTGTGTGTGTGTGTGTGTGTGTGTGTGTGTGTGTGTGTGTGTGTGTGTGTGTGTGTGAGTGTGAGTGAGTGATGAGTGAGTGAGTGAGTGAGTGAGACTGTGAGTGATTGAGATTTGTAGTAAATGCATACTTCCACTTTCAGTTTTGAGGAAATCAGTTGTCAAGACTACCCTATCCCTCCTGGACCATGCCTCTGAACAAGATTTTTTTTTTCTTTTTAGAAATCAAAAGGCAACTGATGAAACTTTTGCCGCTGATGGATGGCTTAAAACAGGCGATGTGGGGTACTTTGATGATGAGGGCTTCCTTTATATTGTTGATCGCCTTAAAGAATTAATCAAATACAAGGGACTGCAGGTGAGTAGTTATTGTATGGTGACAATTGACACCATAATATAAATCAATTATTTCTATGTTTAAAAATATGTCTTTACTCTACCTTAAAACATTTCAAGCAAAATCCATAAAAATTATATACTAAATGAGCCTTGTATTCTAATATATTCAAATGTATTACAAAAAATAATCATGTGAAACAATAAAACTGATACATGATATACTAGACAATTAGTCAAGAAAACATGACTACTGTCATCCACTGGCTAGTTATTTTGTAATGGTTTAATTCACAGGTTGCACCAGCAGAATTAGAGGGATTATTGTTGCAACATGAAGATATTATAGATGCTGCTGTTGTTGGTAAGAAACATGATCGCTATGGGGAACTTCCAACAGCATTTGTAGTTAAGAAACCTGGTTCACAAGTTACAGCTGAAGATGTGCAGCATTTTATTGCAAGTAAGTTTAGATGTGTTCAGATGATGTTTATGTATTTTCACAAACAGTGTATTGTCACAGAGTAGAGAAAGCATAAATGAGAATGAATAACTTCACAATGCAGGATATGTAAGCGAGAGTACTTAGTTAAATACTTGTTAAAGTTTTGGAATTAATTACATAAAGTAATTCTGGTAAAGATTAAATCAGAATTGTTCAATCACATTAGTTGCCTTTTCAAATTTACCTTTCATTATAATCTAATTATATCAACAACATTCCTTCACTTAGGACAAAGGACTTGTGTTTTGATTATTAAGATTATGCATATGTTCATATTCATATATGTATGTGTATCTTCATATTCAAAGTGTAATGGGTTTGACATAATATCTAAATATATAAGTATTTTTCACTGTTCTAAAACTCTTAAATATATGAGATGATGCCTTCATGCACAGTACAACATAAGTATAACCCAAATATTCTTCACAACCAGTAGTTTTAAAAAATGTGATACCCCTATATGGACTCAATATATGTGATTATAGTAATGACTTGACTAAAAAGCAAATGCTGAAAGAAAAAAGAACTTATAGATATTCAGATTCTTAGATTTTTTATGCATTCCCACCTGTCTAAATTAACTACATTTCTTCCAGGTAAAGTGAGCAACCACAAACACTTACACGGTGGAGTAGTCTTCATGGAAGCCATTCCTAAAAATGCAAGTGGCAAGATTTTGAGGAAAGATATCAAGAAAATGGCAGAACAGTTATAATGGACCTTGTTATAAACTGTTCCTTGAGATTTTTTTCAGTTTGTAAGCTTGTTTGCATTTATTCCTTTCTGTCCTTGGCAGCATTGAATATTATGGCATTAGTGAACATACGCAGAGGGTTGAAAGAGTTATGGAAATGTTAATTGGTTATATATTTTGTATATTTTCCTGAATTAGTTCTTGTGTGGGAGTGACTGTGAACTGTTATTATTTTATTTTAATTTTTTTCTTTCTTTCTTTTTTCCTTCTTTTTTTTTTTTTCTTTCTTTCTTTCTTTCCAGTTAACTGATATACTATATTTTTAGATATTGATTTGTAACCCATATTGATATTAAAATTTAACATAATCTAAAGTTTCTTTCATCAGAAACCAGATCTCTCTATCTTCATTTCTGACAGCTCTCACTTGTCTATAGACATGTAAAACCTGTCACATAAAACATGTAAAACTTGTTGCCATTATAGGGAATCTACATCAATTCACAAGTAGTATTTTATTTTAATGAATTTTGTCTACATCATTCAATTCTACTTTGGCTTTCAAAATCACAGCTAATATGAAAGGTAAGCTTAGATTATCTTTAATGTACTCTTATAGTTATGGCCTACATGAAAAGAAGGAAATGGCCGCAGCTAGTAAACAGCAGTTCTGCTCTTTTAACTTTGAAGATAACACCATTACTATTATCTATTCCATTTCATGTGCTTTATAACTGTTATCGTAATATTTAATTAATTTATACCACAGATTAGACCCGCCCTATCAATTCCTCTCATAATAAGGTGTTTGACGACAGAAATGATGAAGAGACATCTGAGTTTACATGTAGAAGTGAGTAGGTGATCAACTAAGGCTGATGATTTCCAAATTATATATTTTTTAAACAGCCTGTTGGCTTTTCTGAGGTCCTGCCAAATTGGTCATACTCTGAGTGTAGTAAGATATACAGAAGAATTGAATGGAGATCTTGAAGTAGTATAAAAAAATCAAAACTAAAAATGGGAAAACACATCTTTTTAAGTAGTTAAGCCTAGCCCAGGAATCAAACTTATCGATGGCAGAATAACTAATCCTGAGTTATGAGTACTGTATTCTAGGCATGGACAACTAAGACCTTTCCAGGGTATGAACAGTTCAAGAGTAAATAATGTAATCTGGGGTGTTGCCCTCACAAGACTGCTTGCCCATCTTAAGGTCTGGCATGCCCCCTCCCCAATGACCACAGCCCCTTGATTTTTTACCTAAATTACACCTTTATAGGTCTGCTTGTAGCTTAAAGACCTATAGAATAACCAATTTTTCACAATTTTTTACAGGGAGGCTCACAGCACCCTAGTATATGATTGTGCTCATTCACTTACAAACCTTCCCCCCTCCACACACACACAAGCAAAAGCTGAAATGACATCCCTGCTTGAGATTAAGATTGAATAAACCTGATTTTGCCTGAAGTTCATTTAGCAATCTGAATGGCATATTCTCTCTAAGGAAAATTTTGACTCTGAAAATATTAACAGATGGAATGAGTTATTATAAATATATGTAGTGAATGGCAGAAAGTTAAGAGGTCAGTTTGAGGAACTGGATATGAACTACAGGGGTTCTGATTTGTCAATAGAAATAAACTTGTTAATCTAGAACCTGACAGAAGAGAAGAAAAGACCAAGTAAGGAAACAGAACCCTGCAGACCATTTATTGTAATTGGAGAAGAAAATTTTGTTGTCCAGTATACATCAAGAAAGAAAAACATTTTGCAAATAAAACTGAAGTCATGGATAGAATGCCTGAGATCGCTTTCTGTGTCCTCAATACTTAAAGCAACAATATATGTTTATTTAAAGAACTCAGTGATGAAAACCGTTTGTATGCGAGACAGGACAATGGATTGGTCCTTCAGCACAGGTACCAGCATATCCCATATTCATGACCAGCGCTCCCGCACGCAACAGGTTCTGAGACGATCTGGCCACCTACTGATTGGACTGCAGTCGCATGTGAAGAGGGTTTGGAGTTCAGCTTTATCAGGGCTTGTTAGGCAGGATGGCCATTTACAAAAAAATGGCGTCCGACCTCCTCTGCAAGACTCCAAATAAACTGTTCCTTATCCCTTCTCAGCAGTAACCGAGTCCTGCGCACCTGGGAACGATGCAAATCCCGATCCCCTGTCAAACGAGCCGCGCGACCAGCCTCTGTGGCTTCCACTGTCTCTTGCGAGATAAACATCTGTCGTGCTCTTGGGCATTCACCAATTGATTCTTGAGTTGCATCGAGCGTATCGCGCCTGAAGGTGTCCCGCAACACTACAGGGTCCGTCAGCTTGTCGAGTGCTGCGAAACGACCAGGAATTGCCTCAGCGAATCCCCGTACACACTCCCCCTCCCCCAAGTCCAGATGAAAAACCCTAGGGTCATTGGACCGATGGGGAGTTTTGAAGTGAAATCGGAGGGTAGCCACAACTAATCTATGACTAGTACCATAGTACTTGACGCTCCTATACACCCTGTAGTTCTGGAGGATCCTCCGGCGAGTGCTAGCGAGGATGTGGTCGATCTCCTTGGCTGCATTACCCGCATCGCTGTACCACGTTCAGCGATGAAGGGCAGAGCGCTGATACCAAGAGCCAGAATTCTCAAAATCTGTGACCTTGCTAAGTCTCGGAAAAGGATGCTCCCAGCTCCCGAACCATGGGAACCGACCGACATCTCATAGCCAGCTCGATCGCAGCCAGATACCACATGGAAGTCGCCCAAAACAATACAAATATCTCGCTGAGGGCAACTGTCCGACACAGATACAAGTTTGGCGTAAAACATCTCTTTCACGTCGATAAAGGTTGGAAGAAAGGAAGGAATGGAGAGAGAGAGGGGGGGGGAAGTTGAAGAAAGGAAGGGAAAAATAGATGGGGAAGGAAGGAAGGAAGGGTGGAGGGCGGAGGGAGGGAGAGGGAATGGGATTGGGAGAGGGAGGGAGGGAAGGAGGATGAGAATGAGTGAGAGAGAGAGTGGAGGGAGGGGGCGGAGGTAGGGTGGGAAGAAGGAAGGAAAGTACGGAGGTAGGGAGAGAAAAGAGGGGGAAGGGAAAGGAAGGAGGGAAGGAAGAAAGAGAGGAGGAAGGAAGGATGGAGGGGGGTAGGGAAGGAGATGTAGTGGGATTGGGAGGGGAAGAGAGAGAGTGAGAGAGAAAAAGGTGGTGGGGAATTCATACACACACACACACACACACACACACACACACACACACACACACACACACACACACACACACACACTCACACATCGTCATATCATCATCATCATCCCATTTTTAAAGTCACCATCAGTATAATGTTATGATTATTAGCACTGTTATTGTTAATGATATATATTTTTTTACATCTGTCCATCATAGCTCATCAGTAATAATATACATAATTATGAAAGCAACCTCTCTTGATAAACCAATATCTATCTCATTACCTTCATCTTTATAATCATTACCCACAACAAATACAGGTAGATCCTTATAAACAGAGCAAATCAAACAAAACAGTATAGTTATTACATTTATTAACAAACATCAACCATTCACTCACCTGTACTTAAATTAACATCTCATGGGAAACATTCATAACACAAATTTACAAGAATATTAGAAGGGAGGATTTATGACACGGATTTACAAGAGCATCTGAGCGTCTAACAGGAACTACCTGTGGTCGTAAATACCCCAGTCTTCTTTGATCATGTCGGCTCCCTTTTCAGCTATCATGATCACCGGCGCGTTGGGGTTGCCAGATACCACCACCGGCATTATGGAAGCATCTATGACACGGAGGCCTCTCACACCTCTCACCCTGGGAAATGGAGATTTATTTTCTTTCTAATAACGAAGTTAAAATATGTTTAGAATGAAGCGGTGAAAGGAAAAAAGGAGTATATGTGGTAGAGATTTTTTTTTTGTATTCTTGTTGAATCTTTTCATCCTTGTAGATTATAGATCATTTTCGAAAACTTTATTCAGTCAATAATGATTTTTCAACAATTATAAAATATCTAAAGAAAATTTTGTACTCTACATCCTCTAGATTAAACAAAGGGGAAAAATATCCACAGTAACAACCACAGATTAAACCTAATGTCCCACCTTAGTCTGTTGTCCACCACTGCAAGAGGATCAGTGTCAGGTCCCATCTTGCAAGTGCCTGCAGGGTGCCAGAAGGAGGATGCCATGTGCTTGATATAACAGGCCCAGTATTTATCGGTGTTAAAGACTATCCCCTCGCAGCCAGGAACAATCTGTTTGGTGTCATTTACGATGAGAAAATGAATCCATCTTTTCGAAACTAATGATGAAATAGCGATATGTGTGCATGGAATCAAAACTGGCATTATGTATTTCTATTTTTGGACTAATTGCAAGGATTATGCATTGTATCATGATAACTATTTAGATATAATTCAAGTGTTTCAATGTCTATCCAGTTATAATTGACACGGTTCTAATATCCATTCAAATATAGATCATATATTTTCAATAGCAATTCTGATCAAACTGATGTGATTCCAATAAGCTTTCTCGTTAGCTAAGAGAATATTTCAAATTATTTCTAAGAACCGCGAGACCCCAAGCTGCATGTTTTGGACCTCACCATGTCGTGAAACTTGGCCTTGAAGCGCTTTGTGAGGGACGTGCAATTGCCCACTTTTATTGCAAATCGGATTCCTGAAAGAAATGAAAGATCATAACTCTGTAAGGATGCTTCAGTGATTATAAGGTAATCTAAACCTTTTCAATGAAGTAAGTTTTGTTCAAATCTAGTTATGTTGATGAATAGCTCACAATCAATTTCTTGAACAAGAATATCATACCGAGCGTTCCATAAGGTTTGGTATTATCACGCTATACTCATTAAAACAGAAAAACAATCAGAATAAAGAACATACCTTATGAAAACCCCGAAGTAAAGCAATTTCACATTAATTCACGATTAATTTCACATACAATACCAACCAAACCAAAACACCAGAAGCAGAAAAAAAATAATATACCTTATCTAAACCTCGGTGGAAAAAGTAATTCCACAGGTGATCATAATCCAAACACAACTTCACACACACAAAAAGCTTTACCTTCGATTAGAGTTTCCACGTCATAAGGATGGCTCATGTAGTTCGGATCAATAACGGGCAGGTCTCGAGGCCGTTTCGACCTGAGTGAAACCGCTCCACGACTTTTGGGTCTCAAGAGGTACAAGTTCATTGTGAATCCGTCGCGGCCAAACAGAGGGCGCGCGTAGTCATTGTATTTCTGAGGACAGAAGAAAACGATAAGGTTAGTTCCATGTGAAAGAAAGAATCGTGGGAATAATTTTTGTCACTGTATCCGTAACGTAAATGATATGTAAATATGGCATCGTTGGAAAGTGTTACAAGGCAGTTAAATCGTTGATTTATGATTATTTTAGGTATTTTACATAATTATCCAATTAATACATGGGAACGGTATTCATTAAATATAAACTACTTGTTTCTGAAATAGGTACCTCCATGAACTGTGAGAATATATATATATATATATATATAATATATATATATATATATAATATATATATATATATATATATATAGGCCTACTTCACGATACAAGCCTTTATTCTTTAAATTCGGAAATATAAATAAATTTAAAAATAATAATAATGATAATAAAACAAAGAATATATATAATACACACATTCCTATCGAACCCATATATATGCGGCAGGAAAAGCCCCATGTCCATGTTGAACGCTGCGGGCGAGAGATACAGCTGCACATCCGGGAAGGACGAATAACCGCCCTCCGTGACTTTGACCCAAGCGCTGCCGTAGTCCCCGAGAGGTGCTGAGTACGGTCCTGTAATTCATGGGTTTTTGAGTTGTGGAAATTTTGGTGTTATTTGGGTGCTGGTGGTGTTGTAATTTGCTATTTCATATTTGCTAGGTATGGTGGTATGAATTAGCGTTTTTTGTGTTATTTGGTAATGGCTATAATGTACGTAATTATTTATGTTCGTATTCTAGGAAGAAATATATATTGTCAATTATAGTGTCTTAAGTGAAGTTTTATCCTTTTATGGATATTCTGTGAACTAGTTTGGTAGTTCCTGTGCATATTCATGGCTATACTGTATAATCAATAAGATTTTCAGAATCTCTCTTTCTCTCTCTCTTTCTTTCTTTCTTTCTTTTTTTCTTTCTTTCTTTCTTTCTCTCTCTCTCTCTCTCTCTCTCTCTCTCTCTCTCTCTCTCTCTCTCTCTCTCTCTCTCTCTCTCTCTCTCTCTCTCTCTCTCTCTCTCACTCTCTCACTCTCTCACTCTCTCACTCTCTCACTCTCTCACTCTCTCTCACTCTCTCACTCTCACTCTCACTCTCACTCTCACTCTCACTCTCACTCTCACTCTCACTCTCTCTCTCCTCCCCTCCTTCCTTTCCTCTCACTCCTCCCCTCCTTCCTTTCCTCTCCCTCTCCCCTCCATCCCCCTCCTTCCTTTCCTCTCCCTCTCCCCATCTCCCATTCTCACACCTACTCCCACTCCCTCTCCCCATCTCCCCCTCCCACTCCCTCTGTCTCCCTGTCCCCCTCTTCCCTTCTTCCTCCCATCCTCTCCTCCTCTTCCCCCCCCCCTCTCCATCATACATAAAAACCCACACAACCTTTTCTATGATGCACGTATCTCTGCACGGCCTCCAGAGACGCCACGTTGTCCAAGGTGTCCACGCTGTTGGGTTTGATGGTCCAGGTTAGGCCGTAGACGCCGAGGTGGTCTTGCAGGTTCTGGCCCACACCTGGGACGTCGGCCACCACCTTCAGCTGTTAGGTGATTGTGGGGGAAAATAGCTGTTAGGTGATTGTGGGGGAAAATAGCTGTTAGGTGATTGTGGGGGAAAATAGCTGTTAGGTGATTGTGGGGGAAAATAGCTGTTAGGTGATTGTGGGGAAAATAGTTTGGTATTGGGATGGGTGGGTGAGAGAGAGAAATGGCGGTGTGTGTGTGTGTGTGTGTGTGTGTGTGTGTGTGTGTGTGTGTGTGTGTGTGTGTGTGGTGTGTGTGTGCTCTCTCTCTCTCTCTCTCTCTCTCTCTTCTTCTTCTCTCTCTCTCTCTCTCCTCTCTCTCTCTCTCTCCTCTCTCTTTCTGTGTGTGTGTGTGTGTGTGTGTGTGTGTGTGTGTGTGTGTGTGTGTGTGTGTGTGGTGCGTGCGTGCGTGCGTGCGTGCGTGCGTGCGTGCGTGTGTGTGTGTGATTGTGTGTGTGTGTGTGTATGGACACATGTATATATACATATATACATACATTCACACATATATGCAAGGAGCCCCGTAATCCGTTGCACCTTTGATTACTTTATTCGTTCTTCCCTCAAGACTTTGTGGAAAGCGACGAAAATTTTCCCGCCCTCCGCGATCGAAATTTCCCGCGCGGTGACGAGGTGTGGGCGGGAACGGAACGTGACGGAGAAGTACCGAGATTCCGTACCGTTCCCCGTCGCCGAAACGTTCCCATGTTCAATGTTCAATGTTCAAGCGCGCGTCATTGGCCGTAAATTAAATTCGCTTTTGATTTCGGATTACACGATTCTGCGCTGAAAGGAGAGTTAGAAGAGACAATCTGCTCGCCAACACTTAAAATGCACTTTGTAGAAAATGTAAAAAAAATCACTACCATTCACCCTCTTGCATTCAATTCCTCCTTCATAAACAATATACATATATAGGCATACATACATACATTTACATATGTACTTATAATCTCCACGCTGAGTTTTAATCACGAAAGCAAAACCGAAAAACAAAACAGTGAGAGCCGAAGCAACAGACCTTGTGGTGTTTCAGATGTGGCGACGGACCGACTCCAGACAACATTAAGAGTTTCGGAGACGCCAGGGCGCCAGCTGACACTATAACTTCCTTTTTGGCATAAGCTGTATATACCTGAAATATGAAATAAATGTTTATTTTTTTTCTTGTGTGTTGTTTTGATGAGTAAAGCCACTACAATTTATAAACAGTTTGTTTATTTTTTCTAGGTAATTCTTCATATCATAACAAGTACAAAAACATACTTCGTTTTCTTAAATTCCTTTTCCATTTATTTCAAAGGTAATTGTGTATAACTTTATATGATTAAATTTCGCCTCATTATAGATTGAGTAATCAAATTTTTAAATATTGTAGGCCTATTTTGTGTAGGTTTATTGGTACTAAATGGTATTTGTTCTAATATGACCAATCATGAAGAGTAAGAGCATAGCCAGACGACCACAAAGTATATATACTTATACACTTCCATTTTGCACTAGATCTGTTTGTATTTAGACACGCCTTTTTGTGTTCAGAATAATATTACATTTTGCCTGTTTGTAATAATCCCAAATAGCATGGTTATGAAAGTGCGACTTTGCTCTTAGAAAGTTGAATTAAATACTCACTCTTCCTCTGTAATTGTACTGCACGCCAATTGCTCTTTTATGCTTGTTGAATAAGACCTGTAATAGGATGTTTGTATTACATATGATTTTCTTACAATGGTTTTGTATTTTGTCATGTTTATTTGACGAGAAATTATTTAGAAATTAGTATCCATGTTATAGAAAATGACGTAAAATATGTATTAAGTATAATGTATAAGCTTTCCATCGTACGAGTTAACACAAGAAGGATTACATCAGGTTTCTGGTTTCAATTCTTAAAATCATGTACAATGGGACGATAAAAAATATTTGAATTCAAGTTCTCTCACGTTTTGTACATTTTATTCTCAGCTCCAGAGATTCTGAGAGTAAGTTCTTTGGAAGTGATGGAAGGGAAGAGAGAAGTGATGGAAGGGAAGAGAGAAGAAGTGATGGAAGGGAAGAGAGAAGAAGTGATGAAGAGAGAAGAAGTGATGGAAAGAGAGAAGAAGTGATTGATGAAGAGAAGGGAAGAGAGGAAAGATGGAAGGAAGAGAGAAGTGATTGAAGGGAAGAGAGAAGAAGTGATGGAAGGGAAGAGAGAAGAAGGGAAGGGAAGGAGAAGAAGTGATGGAAGGGAAGAGAGAAGAAGTGATGAAGAAGGGGATGGAAGGGAAGAGAGAAGAAGGGATGGAAGGGAAGAGAGAAGAAGATGATGGAAGGGAAGAGAGAAGAAGTGATGGAAGGAAAGAGAGAAGTGATGGAAGGGAAGAGAGAAGAATGGAAGGGAAGAGAGAAGAAATGATGGAAGGGAAGAGAGAAGAAGTGATGGAAGGGAAGAAGAAGTGATGGAAGGGAAGAAGAAGAAGTGATGGGAAGGGAAGAGAGAAGAGTGATGGATGAGAAGAAGGGATGAAAGAAGTGATGGAAGGGAAGGAGAAGAAGTGATGGAAGGGAAGAGAGAAGAAGTGATGAGGAAGAAAGGGAAGAGAGAAGAAGTGATGGAAGGGAAGAGAGAAGAAGTGATGGAAGGGAAGAGAGAAGAAGTGATGAAGAAGTGATGGAAGGGAGAGAGAAGAAGTGATGGAAGGGAAGAGAGAAGAAGTGATGGAAGGGAAGAGAGAAGAAGTGATGAAGAAGGATGAGAAGAAGTGATGGGGAGAGAGAGAAGTGATGAAGAAGATGGAAGGAAGGAGAGAAGAGTGATGGAAGGGAAAGAGAGAAGAAGTGATGGAAGGGAAGAGAGAAGAAGTGATGGAAGGGAAGAGAGAAGAAGGGATGGAAGGGAAGAGAGAAGAAGGGATGGGAAGGGAAGAGAGAAGAAGAAGGGAAGAGAGAAGTGATGGAAGGGAAGAGAGAAGAAGTGATGGAAGGAAGAGAGAAGTGATGGAAGGGAAGAGAGAAGAAGTGATGGAAGGGAAGAGAGAAGAAATGATGGAAGGGAAGAGAGAGAAGTGATGGAAGGGAAGAGAGAAGTGATGGAAGGGAAGAGAGAAGAAGGGATGGAAGTGATGGAAGGGAAGAGAGGGATGAGAGAAGTGATGGAAGGGAAGAGGAAGAAGTGATGGAGGGAAGAGAGAAGAAGTGATGGAAGGGAGAGAGAAGAAGTGATGGAAGGGAAGAGAGAAGAAGTGATGGAAGGGAAGAGAGAAGAAGTGATGGAAGGGAAGAGAAGAAGAAGTGATGGAAGGGAAGAGAGAGAAGAAGGGATGGAAGGGAAGAGAGAAGAAGTGATGGAAGGGAAGAGAGAAGAAGTGATGGAAGGGAAGAGAGAAGTGATTGAAGGGAAGAGAGAAGAAGTGATGGAGGGGAAGAGAGAAGTGATGGAAGGGAAGAGAGAAGTGATGGAAGGAAGAGAGAAGAAGTGATGGAAGGGAAGAGAGAAGAAGTGATGGAAGGGAAGAGAGAAGAAGTGATGGAAGGGAAGAGAGAGAAGTGATGGAAGAGAGAAGAAGGAAGAAGAGAAGAAGGGATGGAAGGGAAGAGAGAAGAAGGGATGTGA
>NW_020868895.1:460174-467674 GCF_003789085.1 Penaeus vannamei
CTTCTCCCTCTCTCTGTCCTCCCGCTCCACACTCGTCTCTCTCGGCTCTCTGCCAGGTCTCTCTCCTCCCCTTCATCTCTCGCTCTCTCTCCTCTCTCTCTTCTCTCTCTCCTCTGGTCTCGTCTCTCTCTCTCTCTTCCCTCTCTCTCCTCTTTTTTCTTTCCTCTCCCTTTTCTTCTCACCTTTTTTCTCTCCCTCTCTCTCCCCTTACGCATCCTCTTCCTTTTTTCCTCTCCTCCCCCCTCTTCTCCGCCGTCACGCTTCTTCATGCTCTCCTCTCTCCATCCTCCTCCTCTCTCCTCCCTCCTTCTCTCTCTTCTCTCCCTCCCCCTCTCTCTCTCGTCTCCTCTCCTCCCTCTCTTCTCCTCTCACTCTCCCACTCCCATCTCTTCAATCTCCTCTCTCTTCTCTCCTCCTCTTTCTCAGACCTCTCTCTCTCTCTCTCTATCTATCTATCTATCTAGTCTATCTATCTATCTATCCTCCTTCTAGTCTATCATCTTATCTTTCCTCACTCACACTGAAAAGAAAGACGGATTTATGGAAAGAGAGAGAGGAGAAGAGAGAGGAGAGAGAGAGAGAGAGAGGCGAGAGAAGAGAGAGCAGAGAGAGAAGAGAGAGAGAGAGAGGAGAGAGAGAAGAAATAACAATGTAAAAGGAAAGTGAGGAAAAGAGGTTGAGGGAGAGCGAGAAAGAGGAGAGCGAGAAAGAGAAAGAGACGAAAAAGAGAGGACGAAAAGAGAGAGCGAGAAAGAGAGAGCGAAGAGAGGAGAGAGAGAGAGAGAGGAGAGAGAGACGGAGAGAGAGAGAGAGAGAGAGAGAGAGAGAGAGAGAGAGCGAAAGAGAGGAGAGAAGAGAGAGAAGAGAGAGTAGCAGAGAGAGGATATAGAGAGAGAGATAGAGAGGAGAGAGAGAGAGAGAGGAGAGAGTTGGTGATGAACATACTCCAAGCCATTCAATAGGGCATTCTGGATTACGTAAAGCGATTCTCTGGCAAAGAAATCTTATAACTTGAGGCAAAACTGAACGGAACATTTTGGAAAAAAAAAACTATGAGATGAAATGTCTGTAAATGAACGTATAATGAATGTGAACGTCTATGAAATGTCTTTAGGAAGTCACTGTGAAAGAAAGGTCGCAATTCCTACGAAAAGTCTGCGAAAAAAATAGTGGGAAAAGTTGATGAAAGGCCTACGGAATGTCCATGAAAGCTAGCCTTAAAAAAAAAAAAAAAAAAAAAAAAAAAAAAAAAAAAAAAAATAATAATAAATAATATATAATAATAATATATATGAATAAAATCTATATAATAAATAAATAAATTAAATAAATAAAGATAAATAAGTAATAATAAACGAACAAATCGCGAATAATTTTAAAAAACGAAATATCTAACTACCAAAAAGTCGATCGAAAGGTTGTGTCGGGCAAGGAAAGTCACTCGACACCCATTTTGGCGAGTTCGAGTTCCACACAGAAAGAAATCCAGTCATGTATACTCTCGCCTGTCACCGACTCACTTCCGGTTTGTTCAGGGTTTTCGTAATCCTTGAGATCTCGGCTTTTGTTTCTTCCCAGACGCTGAACCCGAACAGTCGAGGTTAACGTTGAAGTGCTAGTTTCGTTAATTTTATCAGTTGTTTTGCTCATACTGTTAGTCTAGGTTTTATTCCTACTTAGAGGTAGTTGTACGCATAACTATCAGTCAGGTTTACTCATACGAAGTTAGTTTTACGTATACTATTAGTCAGTTTTATTCATGCTATCAGTCAGTCTTACTTATACTATTAGTTTTACTCATGGTATCTATCTGATGTTTTTTTTTCTTTTTCCAATCCGCAGACGGCAGAGATTCTATTCTGCCCCTTCCCCCCCTCCCAGACCAGCCCCCCTAGCTCGATTGATACTTGATCCATGGGGGTGGTCGTTCTCATTTTAATTAGAGGACGGAAGAGACTAGACCTCAAATAAGAGAATCGCCCTTCTTCTTTCGACCACAGCCCGTAACGCTCCATATATATATTTGACTATTTTATCTCCCCCTTGATCGTTCCATGCTCTTCTCATTATGCCCCTATGTGCTTCCTCTCTCGTTTTCCTTCCCTCATCACCCATGTCTCTCTCTTCGCGCTTGTCGTTTTCCCTTTTCTTCATATACCCCATATTCCTTCACCCGCTTTCGTTTTCCTTTTCTTCATCCCCTACTTTCCTTGATGCGAAGGAGAGCCGTGCTGAAAGGATGAGAGGCTGGCTTGGTGTCAGTCCTGAACGGCCTTCGAACTCCGTTTGCTCTTCCCTCTAACTAACCCCTTTCGCTAACAGTACTATCCTACAGAACTCTCAACTTTTGTGAAAAGACAATCTCTGTCGTCCTCTCGTCTTCTCTTTTCCCATCAGTCTTTCTCTCTCTTCCACTCTTTTCTCTCTCTCCCTCTTTTTTTCTTTCCCTCTCTTTCGTCTTCTTTTCCCTCTCTTCTCTTACTCTCTTCCTCTTCCCTATCTTCTCTCTTCCCTACTCTTTCTTTTTTTTCCCCCCTCTTTTTCTTCTCTTCCCTAATCTTTCTCTCTCCTCTCTTTCTCTTCCCTTCCTCTTTCTCTTTCCCTATCTTTCTCTCTTCCCGTCATCTTTTTCTTTCCCTCTTCTTTCTCTGTTTCCGTCGCTCTTTCTCTTCTATCGTTCTCATCTTCCTCTTTTCTCTCCCGCACCTCCTCTTTCCTTTCCCTAATCTTTTCTCTATCTCTCCCTCCCTCTTTCTCTTCCTTCGTGACATAGCATGTCTTTCTCTTTACCCTAATCTGTTTCTCCTCATTCCCATCGTTTTCTGTTCCCTCTCTTTTCTCTTCGAGATCTTTCTCTTCTCTCTTCCCCCCTCTCCTCCCCAACCCCGGGGGCTCCCCCTTTTTACCTTTTCGCCACAATATTTTATGCATAGGCTGTATGACCTTTGATGTTTGGCAAAATTTATTTATTTTGACCATGAACACCATCTGGGAATCAACCAATTGCATTGTCTATTCTCATTAAAAGAGAATATACAAAAATCAGTGGATGAAATAATAAGGAATTATTATGAACCCATAAACTTTTTTTTTAACCTAACGTTATATTTTGAATACGCCGCTGATGACGTAATATACTGATGCGGCAGATTTTTTTTCAGTAGATGAATAAATAATCTATTTGTGTCATGGTTACCGTTCGTTCGTAGAAAATACTAATTCATACGAAGGAAGGCTGAATAGGATAAAGATATCTAGATATTAAAGACATATAGATATTCGCACTGTATTAAGATTAGCAGCAATTGACAAGTCCATACCATGCTTTGTGTAGTAGAAGGTATGGGTTTGCTAATAAACTGTCATTCCAAATTATTATTCTTTTCAGATAATTGATTGTATGTGTGATTTGGAGTTCGTGTGTCGTTTATGTGCTTCTGTGTATATGTTATGTATGTGTTGGTCTGTGGTGTGTATTTGTATGTTGTTAACTATGCGTGAATGTGGGTGTGTGCGTGTGTGTGCGTGTGTGTGTGTTCTGTTGTGTTGTGTGTGTGTGTGTGTGTGTGTGTGTGTGTGTGTGTGTGTGTGTGTGTGTGTGTGTGTGTGTGTGTGTGTGTGTGTGTGTGTGTGTGTGTGTGTGTGTGTGTGTTGTGTGCCTCTAAGTGTTTATATCGTATGCGTGTATTTTATCTCTGTAGTCAGAGAACAGCTGTCATTGAACACACGGAGAAAACCAATCACGATAGTTTATGAGGCCCATCATCGCTAATGTTGCTATTCTGGGAATCAAATGCCAATTGTGCATTGCCTATTCTCCTTAAAAAAAGAATAAGCAAAAATTAATGTACCATTATATATATATATATATATTATATATATATATAATATATATATATATATATATATATATATATATATATATATATATATATATATAATATATATACATATATATATATATATATATATATATATATATATATATATATATATATATATATATATATATATATATATATATATATATATGCCTAAGGCTAAGTGCGAATGTGAATATTCTCTAGAAGGCTTATTTTCCTTCATAAATGATAATTTTTAGTTCTGAGCAGATTAACCCTGGTGTTTCTGATGACAGCAGACTATCAAGTAAAACATGCTAATTACTTAAGAAAGCTGACCGAGTTTCTAAGATTTTCTGAGGTCTACTGACCTTGTTTTTCTTTTTTCTTAACATGTAAATGCAATGTGCCTTTCTTTTATTAATGGATTGATTTATAGTTATTTTTTTTTTATCTATGGTTCTTTTAACGTTATTGTATTTATTTCTAGTCTAAGAATTTTACAAATTCATTATTTTTTTTATAGTTTTGTTTGGTTGTTATGATAACTGCCTGGCATTATGCAAGTAATCAAGTAATCGGTTAATCTATCTTGAGATCAGAATTATCAATTACTTATATGCAGGACGAAACATTTAAGAAATTACAGTAGATGAGCAAGAAAGAACAGATTGTTGTGAACAATGATAATTATGATAATAATTACAATGACTTTTATATTATCCTTTTCGTCATCATCATTATTATTATCATCATTGTTATCATTATTATCATCATTGTTATTATTGAATGGAAAAACACTCTACCGTGTTGATACTCTGGTAGAAAAAGACAATGCACAGACCAGATTTGTGCATTGTAGGTTTTTCTACCATTGTTAGTATTATTATCATTATTATTATTATTATCATTGTTATTATTGCTATTACTATTAATAGCATTACCATTATCATCAGTAGAATTTTTATGATTATTAGTATTATCCTAATCATCTCAGCACCATTTTTATAGCCTTTTTATTGTATCATTATCATTATTGTTGTTATTATCACCACCATCATCACCATTATCACTATCAATACTAGTACTGTCATCATTATCATTATCATTATTATTATCACTATCATCATCATTATTATTGTTATCATTATTATTATTGTTAATAGTAGTAGCAGTAGTAGTATGATTATCATCATTATCATTACCATTATTATTATTGTTGTTATTATTATCATAATTATCAATATCATTATATATAAAGATACAAACACCTCTGCTTTTCAAGCAAAACACACACACGAATAAAAAAAAAAACATTTGCGTCAGGAAGGAAGGAAAAGAGAAAGAAAAGAAGGGGAAAAAAACTGCTTTCTCACCCACCTGGTGATGAAAAAAAAAAAAAAAAAAAAAATTCCGCTGACGAAATCCAGCGTCATTTTTGACATACAAATTCCCTTGGCTAAAAAGACATCATCTGGAGACATGGTAACTCATCCGCCAGAATGGAACGTATTACTCTAACAAGTGAGAAAGTTAGCATGCTGATCGCCCTTGCCGGAAGTGAACGTAAATAGATTCTAACACGTGTTTAACTTCGGTGTGATGATGAGGGTGAACAGATGTCGGTGTTTTGCTCAAGATGTATATCATGTAACTAAATGCACTGTCTTTCACATCCAATTATGGTTGTTTAATGATACGTAAGTGGAAGTAAGATGGATGCCTCTTCTAGAATGAATGAATGGTGAGTTCTGTAAAGGAAGTGCGGTGTTTATCTTTCTGTGGGGGGGGGGGGGGGTGGTGTACGCGTGCTTTGATTCGTATGCCTGATGAAAATGTGATTGATTGTAAATACACGCACGTTACACACACAAACACACACGCAAAAAAAAACTTCCACACGCAATTTTATTAGTAATGGATAGTTTTTAAAAATAATAATAATACAATCATTCGCTTAACAACAGATCGTTTTCGAGTAATTCGAACAACAGATTTTCATTATCTTTGTATTTTGTATTCCTTTGGTCAATTACTACTTCAAAACACCCGCAGCGCATCTAATTCATAATGCAAAACACTGATAATACATAACAGCTTAGCAAATTCACAATGCTTATCAACTTATCAAATTTATAATATATACCTTATCAAACTCATGACCATATCATCTTATGAAAAGCATGATACATAACAAATTCATAGAATTCATAATCCATAACAAGTTATTGGATCATCAGTGCATTACAACCTGTCAGCGATATCAGCAGCAACAACAAAAAAGCAAATATAACACATACAGTAAGGTAACAAGAGCATTTCCTTATCTCCATATGTCGTCAAAAGGATTGGTATAAGTGAGAAGCAGAAACGAGATCCCCCCCCCCCCCCGGTTACTTTTACGTATGAGGATTGGTATAAGTGAGAAGCAGAAACGAGATCCCCCCCCCCCCCCTTAGCCCTATTGCTTTTCGACCCTTCTGAGGATTGGTATAAGAGAGAAGCAGAAACGAGATCCCCCCCCCCTAGCCCTATTGTTTTGCGACCCTTCTGAGGATTGGTATAAGAGAGAAGCAGAAACGAGATCCCCCCCCCCCCCTAGCCCTATTGCTTTGCGACCCTTCTGAGGATTGGTATAAGTGAGAAGCAGAAACGAAGATCCCCCCCCCCTAGCCCTATTGCTTTTACGAACCTTCTGAGGATTGGTATAAGTGAGAAGCAGAAACGAGATTCCCCCCCCCCCCGCCTATTACGACCTTCTGAGGATTGGTATAAGTGAAACGAGATCCCCCCCCCCCCTAGCCCTATTGCTTTTTACGAACCCTTCTGAGGATTGGTATAAGTGAGAAGCAGAAACGAGATCCCCCCCCCCCCTAGCCCATTGCTTTTACGACCTTCTGAGGATTGTATACGAGATCCCGCCCTAGCCCTATTGTTTTTACGAACCTCCTGAGGATTGGTATAAGTGAGAAGCAGAACTCCTGAAATATTGCCTGTTTGGGACGAGTCATGCGGTTCGGTTTCGCTCGGATTTCGGTCACCTTGAGGTTCATTCCCTGCACAGCGGAAGATGACAGGAGGGAGGAAGAAGCTTGTTTGTAGTTCCCGTTCCTCGTCTCTCTCTTTGTTTCTCTGTGCCTATAACATACTGCATTGCATATTGCATGATGCAATATGCTATGCGGTGTGTTCTATGTTATACTCTCTCTCTCTCTCTCTCTCTCTCTCTCTCTCTCTCTCTCTATCTATCTATCTATCTATCTATCTATCTATCTATCTATCTCTATCCTCTCCCCCCCCCCCCTCTCTCTCTCTCTTCTCTCTCTCTCTCTCTCTCTCTCTCTCTCTCTCTCTCTCTCTCTCTCTCTCTCTCCTCTCTCCTCCTCTCTCTCTCATCTCTCCCTCTCCCTCCCTCCCTCTCTCGTGATGAACAATATGACTGATATTGCTATGACAACAAAGGCATTTTCTGATTGTAGTTTGCCTCATCCAGTGCTTTCAGTTATCTTGGGTAGGAATTATGTTTAATTGCGAAGATTCGGAATTATATGCATTTCTGTTTACAAGCTATTCCTGTGCCTCAGCGGTTCAGCCTATATTTATTTTGATTTTTTCGACGCATATGTTGTCAGGGCTTGACACTAAACTTTGAATTTTT
>NW_020868895.1:472674-475174 GCF_003789085.1 Penaeus vannamei
TAATAATAATGATAATAATAATAATAACGACAATAACAATAATAATAATAAATAATAATGATGACAATAATAATCATAATAATGAGAATGGTAACGACAGTTATAATGGTGGTAATGATAATGATTATGATCGTAATAATAATAATTATAATAGTTCATTAGTTTCGTGAGTAGCAAGAAAATGATGACAGTAATGATAATGATAGTAATGACAATCATAATAGTAATAATGATATGATATTTGTTATGATAACACAGTAGTAATGATGATGATGATGATGATAATGGTGATGATGATTATTATAGTAATAAGAATAATGATAATAATGATATCAATAATAATATTGATAATGATAATGTCAATAACAATAATAATAATGGCATAATGATAATGTTAGTAATGATAGTGATAGTAGTTGCAGTGATGATGATAATGATAATTATGATTATCATAACAATAATAATACCAATGATGATCAATAATGATAATGATTATGATTATGATAATGATAATGATGATAGTAATGACAATAATAATTTTATTGATAGATATAATGGTAACAATAATGGAAATAACTATAATGATAATAATAATGATAATGTTAGTGATGATAAAGATAACAACAATAATAACAACCATGATGATGATGATAACTATATTGATGATAATGAAAACAATAATAATAATGCAGATAATAATGATGATGATGTTAATGAAGATGATGAAATAGTAATACTAATGACAATAATGATAAAAATGATAACGATTATAACAATAATAGTAATAACAAGGATTATAATAATGCTAAGAATATATATTAATGATGATGATGATAATAACGATAATGGCAATGATAATGACAGTGGTAATCACAATAACAGTGTAAGTACTAATGATAATAATGATAAAGATGATAATGCTAATAAAGGTAATAATGATAATAATGATGGAAAGAGGAAGGAGAAAAAAAGGAGGAGGAGGAGGAGGAGGAGGTTTAAAGAAAGATAAGGAAAAATATGAAAGAGAGGGAAAAAGAAGTAGGTGGCAATGTATAAGGAAATGAAATAACAAGAGGAAGAAGAGAATATGGGAGAAAATGAAGTAGAGGAGGAGAAAAGGAGAAAGAATAATGAGCAAAATAAGAAACAGGGGAAGAAGAATATGAAGAAGAAAAAAGGGGAGGAGGAGAGGATGCTGAAAAAAGGATGAGGTGGAAGAGAGAAAGAAAAATAAGAATAAGAAAAAAAAACCGATGCGGAAGAATATGAAAAAGAAAGTAAAGGGAGATAAGAAGAAACAGGAGAGAAAGGAAAGAGAGGAGAAGAAGGAGGAGGAATGTGGGATGAAAAGAATTGGAAGAAAAATAAGGATATAAAGAGAAAAGTAGAGGAAAGCGAAATGTAGTTATTAGAATAGAAAAGTGCCGAATTATAGGTATATAAAATAGTCTACCCGTAAATTTGAAAAATCAAAGAAAACGAAAGTATTTCAAAGGGTTCATAGAAAAAGGAAAAGCTTAAAAGGGTGACTTCTTTCTTGTATTTCATTAAAATCAAACAAGAATAACTAGAGACGTGTCAGTCTAGGATGAAAATATTAAAACGAAATGAAAAGCGAAAAAATCTAAATACAGAATGGGAACAGCTAGCATCGCAGTTATATTAAAAAACATAACTAACATCAGAAATATAACCGCCCAAAAGGAAACTCAAAACTTCAGTGCTCTTGTAATATATCCAGAAAATTAGAATTAGAAATTCAAAGGAGAATGTTTATTGGTTTACCTTATTACGACCTCTGGTAACCTTTGGAAACGCAGAGTATTGATATCTAGAGAAAATTATTTTTTTACTCATAAGATGCTGGCCTCGTCCTGTTACGTGACCTTATTAATGTTATTTCGGCTCATTGTTTTTGTTTTTGTTGTTTTTAAGTGATATTCTGTATATTTGTATGGTGGAAGACTTCCTTACGCAGCTGTCGAAAATACAGTCATAATTTTTGTTTCTTGAATAGTGTTTTAGGCATAGTTTACCCTTTAATTCCCATTTTCTAAGGCTTCCGGGAAAACGAAATATGTTCATGGCAAACTATTCTATTCATCTATCTAAACGTACGCACCTACCAGCCAACCTAAATGTATGAGCAAATAGGTCCCTATTTATTTCTGTCTATATAAACATATACAATCGACCTGGACATGACGTTAATCTTCATACTGAGGCGCCCTTGGGTAAGTCTAGCACCCCATTAGCTCCCCGTGCCAAGGAGACGGCGAAGCTAATGGTAGCAGGACTGGATTTCATGGAGGGACAGAAAAATGCAGTCTTTCGGATGGCTTCCTTGAACTATATATCTCCATACAGTGCAGCTGGAAACATACAGCAATACACTTTGCTCTCGGCAGGAATAAAGAAAGAATTTTGGGGCCAAACCTTCCATGACGATTGTGCATTGCCAGAGCCACGGCGGCTGAACCTTCCGTTAGATGATGATGGT
>NW_020868895.1:480174-490174 GCF_003789085.1 Penaeus vannamei
GGGCTTGAGTATCTGGGTGTTGGTGTTTTTTTTTTTTTTTTTTTTTTAGAGAGAGAGAGAGAGAGAGAGAGAGAGAGAGAGAGAGAGAGAGAGAGAGAGAGAGAGAGAGAGAGAGAGAGAGAGAGAGAGAGAGAGAGAGAGAGAGAGAGAGAGAGAGAGAGAGAGAGAGAGAGAGAGAGAGAGAGAGAGAGAGAGAGAGAGAGAGAGGGTGATGATGGCTGTAAAAAATGGCTTTTAGAAATTCGTTTGTTCGGGTGGTTGTATTACTGTGGGTGTACGTATACATGTACACGCTTTCGCTACAAAGTTAACACCCCGACATACACAGACAGACAGACACAGCCTCACCTATATACACACACACATACACACAAATATAAATGCCCCCCCCCCCCTCACTCCCTTACCTGTGCCCTTCAGATACCCACACCGTGGACCCAGCAACAGACATCTGACAAGTTGAAACATGTTGACGTGCGTCCACATGAAAGCACATCCGAAATGCTGATACCGCCAAACACATTCCGCCTCCTTCCCTCAACAAGCAATTTGCCCCATCTGTGAGGCGCTTCTGACGGCCAGTTATCGCTGCCAATCGGCTAATGACATCGCCGCCTGTTACAGCTTTTCTTCTGGCTCTCGGTTCATTACGAAGTCACTATTTGCTTCGAGAGACTTCGCTGTCAAGTCCGGGCAGCGCCACCGGTTTATACTGACAGTGCTTGTACGTCCCATCGACCTGCATATTAAGCGAAGCGAAGTGTAAACTAATTTTAAATTCCAGTAGGACATGTTTTTAATTTCCATCAACCAGATTGGCGTTTCGTGTTCCCCGGCGGTAACGTTGATGATGCAGCTGTCAATTGGCGCAAAAAATGATGTTTGCCATGTCAAATTGCTCACGACTTGAGACGATATCGAACCTTAATTGATTGGACTGGGATCTTTACTCGCGCGGGGGAATCGAATGCCGTCCTTATCGCGGCCTCCCCTAAGGCTCAGATTCCCCCGATTCCCCCGAGCGCAGCGTGGGAATGGAATCGTCTCTCCAGCTCGGCGGCGGAACGCACAGGATCGCTTATTCGTGTGGTCGCCGCAGACAAGATTAATCCAACTGCTAATTTCGACGCGGTTTAAAATTCTAATGAATTCATCGGCTAGCCTTCCTCTCCCCCCCCCCCTTGTCCCTCCCCCACCCTCTGCCATGTGTCCCCCCCCCCGTCCTGTCCCTTGCTCCCCTCCCCTTCTCCCCCTGACCGAATAGGCATGTTTTACCTTGGCACACTACCTGACAATGGCCCAAAATTAACCGTGGCCGAAAAATTGGCCAAAGAAATCTTGTAATTGAATGCCAACCGGGGATGATAATCGTTTCCCTTGCCTTCTCCCATTTCTTCCATCCCTCTCCTTCCCCTCTCCTATTTCTTCCTCCCCCCTCCCTTAACCCCCTCCCCACTCTCCCTTAACCCTCCTCCCCACAACTGTTCCCGTTACACTTTCCCTTTTTCCAAGATTTGCCTTTCTGTTGCTTCGACCCAACACTCTGGCTGAGACATGCGACAGGTTGTTATCATAACAGTTTATCATAACATCACGTTCATAGATTTCATTCAACGCCCACGCCCAAATATCGATTTAAGTCTGTTGTTAACAAATCTTAGTCATTTACTTATCTATCTATTTACTTTGAGTGAGGAGAATATAAAAAAAAATCACGGAGAGGTAATCAAACTATCGTAATGTACAACAGATACCAAACCTAATTTACAATTATATATTTACCAGCCTCAGAGAACCCACAAACCATCCGAAATCTTACTCTAAAATCATTAAAAAAAAAAATAAATAAATAAAAAACTGGATATTCCAATTGTATTTAATTCTGACTGTTATAGTGTTGAACTAATGTCACTTTTAAAATTCCCGAAATCTTACTCTAAAATCATTGAAAAACTGATTATTCTAATTGTATTTAATTCTGACTGTTATAGCGTTGCACTAATGTCACTTTTAAAATTCCCGCGGATCGAAATACCGGAAGCGCGAAGGCCGATGTGTGCAAATATATCTATAAATATGTAAATGTATTCTGTGCTCGCGACGGGGAATAATTACAGATTTAGTGATTGTATTGGCAAATTAATTAAAATCACCGTTCGTCTTGTTATGCACAACCGCGTGTAACAACATTACAAACAACATAAGCTGTTGTGTCTACTAACGGCAGTCGTAACAACAGCAGATAGAGTAGCAATAGTTGTAGTTGTACTGATACTGGCAGTGATATTAATAACTAATTGTATTATTAATCACAATAATGGTAATAGATAACAACAATAACAGTAGTAGATGTTATTAATATCCTTATTATTATCATTATAACGATGGTGATGGTGATGATAATAATAATGATATCAATAATGACAATAATAATGATAATAATAACAATAATATAATGATAATAATAACAATAATATATTGATAATAATAAGGGTGATAACAATGATAATGATGATGATAATGATGAGGATGAGGAAAATGATAATAATGATGACGATGATAAAGATAATGATAATGACGATGATAATGATAACACTAAAATATTATTTTATAATGACATTATTTTTTAATGACAATATCAATAATAATGATGAAGATAGAGACAATGATCATGATAAAATAATAAAAAATAAGATGAAAATCATCATTCGCGCTACCATTATTATCAATGCCATTGCAAAATAAATACTAACAATGAACATCATAAATGATAATAACAATATTGATACTAATATGAATAATAATAATGACGATGATATTGATAATAATGATAAAAATCATGATAATGACAACAATAATGACAATAACAACAATAGTGATAATAATAACAATAAAACAAAAATAATAATCAATTACTGATAATGATAGTAATACTCCCATTAACACTAATAATCATGATAATAATAATGACAACAACAACAACAATAATAACAATAATAGCAATAATAGTTATAATAGTAATAATAGCAATAATAGTTATAATAGTAATAATAGCAATAATAGTTATAATAGTAATAATAGCTATAATATGGTAATAATAATAATGATAATAATAATAATCATTATTATTATTATTATTTTTTTTTTTTTATTATTATTATTATTATTATTATCATTATTATAGCAACGACAACAACAATGATGAAAAACAGAGAAAGAGAGAGAGAGAGAGAGAGAGAGAGAGAGAGAGAGAGAGAGAGAGAGAGAGAGAGAGAGAGAGAGAGAGAGAGAGAGAGAGAGAGAGAGAGAGAGTAAACAGAGAGACTTAAATGGGAATAAAAAATAACAAAAGAGAGAGAAAGAGAAGAGAACCCTTTCACCTAGTCAGGTCAGGTCAAACATCTGGCTGAGGTCAATCATCCCCCTGATTCACCTCTTCCGCCCTGCTAAGCTGTGCAGATGCCTCGGTGACCGTCAGTGTGGGTGAGTAAATGTGAGTAAGTGAAAGTATTTGTATTCCTGATGTATTCCTGAATAGGCCTATGTATAAATTTGTTTTGTGTAACCGTCGACAACTATCATTACGGTGTAATATAAATGGAAACTAATGAAATAACAATATTAAAGATGATAATAAAACACAGGTCTGCTCATAATCATATCAGATCTAATTATCACTGTTCACATCCCAAGCACTCTCCTAACATGAAAAAAATAACATTATATAACAATGTAGAACATAACATACGTACTTTCCCATTCATATCCACAATTGCAAAAGACAGCTGTTATTGTTTTGCAACCAAGAATTCGCAAACATATACTGATGTAATAATCTATTGTCCAACAACTGTTATGCTATATGAACACTATAATGAGAATACAGGTGAGTGTGATGAGAATGTCGAAGAACTTGACAAAAATATTTCATAACGTGTGATAATAATCATAATAGTGCTGGTAATATATAAGAAAACATAAACGTTCATATAAATTATAATAGCATCATTATCATCATTACTAGCAACAGTGGTAGTAATAGTAATAGTAACAGTAGTAGCAGTCGTAATGGTAGTGGTAGTGGAAGTGGTAGCTGTAGTAAAAGCTGTTATTGTAGTGTAGTAGTAGTAGTAGTAGAAGTTATTGTTTTAGTAATGGTGATGATACTGTGATGATGACAGTGATGGTGATGATAATGATGATAGTGACGACAGTAACAACAATAATAATAATAATAATACCAATATCAATAACAAGAAGAGACAGATCAAGGCCCGTACTTTTAAAACCTTTCGCCAGTGCTGGCGTTCGCCTAGCGATGCTGCAGGCGATCAGCTGAGTGAGGGAGGCCTACTTTAAAACCCAACGTTCGCCAAGGCGGGTGATCGCCAGGCCTAGCGGACAAAAGGGATCGCCAGGCGCTAACATTTTGTATTCCTGCTCAATCTAGCGCTTCGGCGAATGAAAAAACGCGGTAACGCAGATTTATTTACATCTGCAGTGCACAGCGTTGCCATGGTAACCAGCGCCGCAGCTTGTCGGTCCTCTCCTGTATCCATTTTGGATAAAAAAAAAATGTTCTTCGGGATTTCATAAAGGAATATATAGAGGCCGTGATAATTCCTAACCTAACCTTACCTTACCTAACATAACCTAAATTTCATTATTAACCTCGGGAGAAGACGAAAATGTTATCTCCGTAACAATCTCACTTTATACTATATCACGGGAGTTAAACAATAATTTTATACTATAAGAAAGTTAACTTTATATACTCTATACAATATACTACAGCAAAGTTAGCCTTATGCTTTATACTATACTATATCAACTTTATACTTCTATACAAAAAATAACTTTAAACAACAAAGTAGTTGAAAATGAATCGTTTTACTATACCCAGCAAATAAAATATTGAACTGTAGGCCTACAAGTGTATCATTAGACATGCCTCATTGCAGAGCAGTGGAGCATGACAGCTGTTTCTATAGACCGTAGTAAACGTGCCATCACCAAAACACTATTAGTAACATTTGTGAAAAGAAAATTATCCCTACAACCAAATTAACAACAACTTTAATCAAAATAACTCGGGGGCGGCAGTAATACCGCTGTCTTGTCCTCGACTACAAAATTCATAGTCTTGAAAAAGCTACGTCTATACGTTATTTCATAATAAATTGTAATTTTCAGAGATTTTAAAGTTACAATGTGATTCCTATATCATATCATACACAAATATGTTACTGATCTGTAATTTGAAAGCAAGAAAGTGCTATTCAATCACGGGAGAGGGAGGGCTCTCGCGACTTTGCTTCGCCAGGCTGTTCCAATACGACCGAACGCCAGCCCTGGCGTAAGATCGCCTGGCGTAAATTTGCCATGCTTTTACATGTACGAAATTCCCGATCGGCCGGCGAAATCGGATGCCACCCCTGGCGAAAGGTTTTAAAAGTACGGGCCTAAGAGTAATAGTAATGATAATAATAATAAAACAATAACAATAGTAATACTACTACTACCTGGAACAATAAGAATAACAATACTACTAATAATAATTGTAATAAAAAATATTACTCTTACAATTAAAAATGATATTAACATTAATAACGACAATAATAATAATAATAATAATAACAACAATAATAGCGCTTATGTCGTAAAGTCGCTACATAGCTAAGTTGCCAAGTGCAAAAACTACTTACACCTTCTTATGTGCACTTGAACATCCTCTTTCATAATCATTTTAAGAATTTTGAAAGTCATCGGCAACTACTAGGTAATTGA
Organism: Penaeus vannamei; assembly: GCF_003789085.1. NCBI lineage: Eukaryota > Metazoa > Arthropoda > Malacostraca > Decapoda > Penaeidae > Penaeus > Penaeus vannamei. The sequence continues at coordinate 485,962 of NW_020868895.1, forward strand.
GGCACGAAAATATATATCTGTCAGACTGTAACACTTGCGACTAAGTGGACATTGAGTATGCATGAGTTATTTTGTTATTTCTAGTGCTAGTAGAATTTTGAAAGTACAAGCCTGACGAAAAAAAAATAAGCGTGGTAATAGATTTGACATTTAACCTACAAACAAATTAAATTTCCCAGGCTTTTAATACCATTCTTACGTCATGAAAGCGGAATATTTTATTCAAATCTCTCTCTTCCGGTGAAACGCTTTTCGAAAGATCATTCTAACAAAGAAAAAAGGAAAATGAAAAAGAATATCAGAGAGAAAGAATGTCGTTGATGCCTGTCCATCTTTCCAATTATCATTTCTCTCTTTGGGCAATCCATGTTGACCCTTTTCAAATATGTAAAGTTCAATTATTGCGACAAAATGAGGTAGGAGTATTTTCCTCACCAATTGTTTCAAGAGAAGCCATTTAAACGCGAGCCAAAAATTGTCACGGAAGAAAAGGGAACAGGGGCTTTTTCGTCAATTATTCCCGGGAACTCGAATTCAAAATGGCGCGGACAGGTAAACACAGCTGGGAGAACGATTAGCTTCCGAACAAAGGGACCAAATAAACTAAGCTTTAATGGTACAAGTTTTGCCTTCGCCGGGTCTTTGACGCTGCGAAAGAATGGTCGTATAATAAGGGAAAAATAGATCATATGAACGCTGCTCTTGAGATTTAATAGAAGTTTGTAATATAACGTTTGTGATATATTAAAGCTTTGAGGATTTTTTTCTTATTTATATAATACAATAATTCTACATCTGAAACTGAATTTTCTCAGGATTTACATCTCATCTACAATAATGATAATCTAATGCTCATATGTTTTAAAAAACTACTTGCTTACTTTTCTTTATTTCCTTGCATAATAAAGGTAATTATAATGAAAATAATATCACTATTGAAGTCAATAGCAATAATAATGATGGTGATGGTGATGATAAGGATAATGATTATGATGCTGATGATAATGGTGATGCAAACAACAACAATAATATAATAACAATAATGATAATAAAAACTACAATAATAATAGCAACAGTGATAATGATAACAGCAATAGCAACAAAAACAATAATGATAATAATAGTAATAATAATAAGTATTTTGATAATAAAAAATAATAACAAAAATATCAATGATGATGATGATAACGACATTAGTTATAACTGACATTGAAACAAAAGTCACAACAACCGCAAGAAATCAATAAACAGAAAAAAAGTAATGATAATACCACACAAGCAATAACTAAGGCTTAAATAACCCTGCCAATAATTTCTGTGAAAAGTTATCCCGAGCGAGTTACCGGCGGCTATGACTGCCAAAGTGGCTGCCGAGGAAAACAAGAAGGCCGCTTAAAAAACACAGACATGGTTGGGAACAGAAAATACACCGTCTGATTTGATATACATGAGACTCGAAAAGTAATTTATTGGTCCTGAGAAAAGGCTGATATTTGTGTGGCAATCATTGTGTGTGTGTGGCAGCGAGTGGAGGCACAAGCAGAATAAAAACAGAAAAAGGAAAAAAAAGAAAAAAATGGCGCGAGGATGGCTCCAAATTCGTGAATCAAAATTGTTGCTGGAATCATTTTGTTAAACGATGCGTAACTGTTTAAGCTTGTTTTTTTTTTGGAGGTTGTATTGGTTGTCTGCTCTCTCTCTCTCTCTCTCTCTCTCTCTCTCTCTCTCTCTCTCTCTCTCTCTCTCTCTCTCTCTCTCTCTCTCTCCTCTCTCTCTCTCTCTCTCTCTCTCTCTCTCTCTCTCTCTGAGGCACATACACACGAACTGTTATGAACATACTGTTATGATGGGACCAGAAATCATCATTTATGAAACTTCATTTCCCAACTGAAGCAAATACCTTAATCCCTTTCCTATTAAGACTAACAATAATGATGATAAAAACAATAATAATGATGATAATAACAATAATAATGATGATAATAACAATAATAATGATGATAATAACAATAATAATGATGATAATAACAAAAATAATGATGATAACAATAATAATGATGAAAATAATAATAATGATGATAGTACTTAAACGAAAATCATAATAACACAACCAACAACACGAACCTACGCACAAACACGTCCCCAACGCCCCCCTCTCGCGCCAGTGCAACCCGGAACTAACCTGCAGTATTCGCGAGGCTCTGGAGAGACGCCAGAGCGGAGAGGAGATCCACGTGCCACACCCTCACGGCGGCCACCTGGAGTCCCCCTTTGCGTTCCACTTCCACTTCCACCTGCAATTGCAAGGGCGTTAGTAGGGGGAATGGCGGAGAGGTGAGAGGAGCTGAGATTTCTGGAAGGGTGGTTTTCGTTGGTTATTTTTTTTTTTTTTAGGATGGTAACGGGTTTGGTTTTGTACTTTTTTATATATGTAGTCGGGTAAAGTGATTCAGTCGTAGTTATTATTGTTTTTCTTCTTGTCGCTAGTTTGTAATGCACAATCTCCTTAGTGGTAGACGTAAGCGATATTATTTCTCTAAGACATAACCCTGAAATATTTCCAGAAATTGTGTATTTCCTATGGGCTTTAGGGTAATATCACAAGCTATAGCAATTCTAGCGAACGGGCTTAAAAATTGCCTGTATCCCTGAAATCACTTTAGTTCAGAACATCAGACAATGACATGAAACTGAATCTATAATTACCTATACGTGTCTATATCATGTAAATATGAATTCACATATGTCACATCTCTAAACAAAAAAACAAACACACAAACATAAACATACGCACATCCTCTACACACACACCACACACACACACACACACACACACACACACACACACACACACACACACACACACACACACACACACACACACACACACACACACACACACACACACACACACACACACACGCACACACACACGAGATCGTCACACAGTAGTTCATCACCGTAACTTGTGCGCGCTTACCCTAGCTCCCGCGAAAGTACCTCGCCAGTCAGACTTCTTGGAGCAATCAGGGAAGTTCTTGAGGTTCAGCGCTGTCGATTCCTCGTCGCCGGCCGTCTGTGGGGAGGGAAGGGGGGCGGGGTCGATGGGATGGGGATTCTATCTATCTATGTATCTATCCTGTCTATCTATCTATCTATACACACATATATATATATCCTATATATATTTGTAATATATATATATATATATATATATATATATATATATATATATATATATATATATATGTGTGTGTGTGTGTGTGTGTGTGTGTGTGTGTGTGTGTGTGTGTGTGTGTGTGTGTGTGTGTGTGTGTGTGTTCATATATACATCTGTGTATGTATATATACATGTGTATATGTATATATGTTGTGTGTATATATGTATATATACATGTGTATATCTATATATGTTGTGTGTATGTATATATATATATATATATATATATATATATATATATATATATATGTATGCATATGTGCCTATTTCCGTTTGTATGTATAAACACTGATATTAATCTACTTATATGCAATACAAAAATATAGCATAATAAAAATCTCTATTTCTCGGAAGCAGAAAGATAACTCAATTTGAACATCATCGGCTTAGCATCCCAGATTCAGGTTATGATATTGTAATCCTATTCAACAACTCCAAACTGAGATTCTAGTTTAAGTTTAACTGTTTGTAAAGCGCCCAAAAGCACGTACCTGTGGGAGGTCGCAGATCACCATGGATTCCGAACAAGACATCACCATACTATCTCTGAGTCCTTCGTCGGCGTCTCCTGCGTTGTCCTCCTCCTCCTCGTCGCAAACAAGCCCCGCATCGGTCAGCTTCTGCCGCAGGTCGCCCGCCACCAGGAACTTCCTCAGGAGATTGTACTTGAGGTCGGGGCTGTCGTTCGGTCCCTTCGCCGTCCTTCCGTTCTCGTCCTCGGCGTCTACGAGCACCCAGGACGTCTCATCAACCGGACTCGCCGACCGCTGTTTGTCCTCCTCTTTCGTGCCTTCCTCCTCCATCCGCTCTTCGATCACAGTCACCGTGTCTTCTCTGGCGTCTCCTCTACACGTGTCTTCGGTCTGGCCACACAGGAGGACCGGGGACTGCGAGCTCTCCCTTCTAATTGCTTCTTGTTCATCCTCCGCCTCCTCGTCCTCCTCCTCTTCCTCTTCGTCCTCCTCGACGGCGGCCTCGGCGATCTCCTGCGCC
>NW_020868895.1:495174-505174 GCF_003789085.1 Penaeus vannamei
GGGAGCCCGACGCCGCATCCCCAGCAGGCGCGGAGATAAAGGGAAACCCGCTGCAAAATCTCGGCGGGAGGCGGTGGCGGCTACTTTCGTCCCGACAGTCACCGGGGTCGAGGAAATCGCCTCGGGAGGGTGACCGGCAGCCGGCCAGTCAAGGGACAATCCGGCATGAGTTTACTTCAGCAGTTTGCTTCCCGAGTTTACCTCCGAGTCTGGAGTACAATTGAACACAATACCCGCGTCCCTTGTCGTTAATTGGTCGCCCTGGAGGCCCCGAGCGCTGCAGTGATGCCAAACACGGCGGTCAGCGGCGATCCTTCTATTTCGCACTTTCCAAATACTTTCGGGAGATTGTTCACTCGCTCGCTGAATGTTTAATTTCAGCGGAACATTACACATGCATCCCAGTGAGCCCCGAGATAGGACCTTGCATCAGCCGCGGCATTCCAAGAAGGCCACTCAAGGGGATAAACCTACAGAAAGGGTCAGAAAGGAGCTCTCTCTCTCTCTTTCTTTCTTTTCTTTAGTTTCTTTCTTTCTTTCTCTCTCTCTCTCTCTCTCTCTCTCTCTCTCTCTCTCTCTCTCTCTCTCTCTCTCTCTCTCTCTCTCTCTCCTCTCTCTCTCTCTCTCTCTCTCTCTCTCTCTCTCTCTCTCTTCTCTCTCTCTCTCTCTCTCTCTCTACTCTCTCTCTACCTCTCTCTCTTGCTCCCTCCCTCCCTCTGAAGGGAGTTCCGCTCTCACTTTTTTTCTCTCTCGCATTATCATTCTCTCTCTATCTATCTCTATCTCTCTCTTTTATCCTCCTTCCTATCTCTCTCTCGTCTCTCCTCTCTTCCTCTCTCCGTCTCTCTCTCTCTTCTCCTCTCTCTCTCGTCTCTCTCGTCTCTCTCTCTCTGCTCTGTTTCTCCCATCTCTCTCCTTCTCTGTTCTTCTCTCTTCCTCTATCTCCTCTCTCTTCTCTCTCTCTTCTCTTTCTCTCTCTCTCTCTCTCCTCTCTCTCCTCTCTCTCTTCTCCTCTCTCCCTCTCCCCTCCCTCTCCTCTATCTATCTGCCTCTGTATATATATCCATCCATCTTTCTGTCTTCCTGGTGCCCCCCTGACCACCCCACCCCAAGCTCTCTCTCGCGATACAAAAAAGTCGGCTTATTGTTCTTCCTGTAAAGCTGGCAAATCTCAAAGCGGCGCTAGATTCTGTTGAGAACGAGAGGAGGAGAGGGAGATGGAGGGAGAAAAAAATTATGGTGGGGATTAAAAGGGTTTTGTTAAGAGAAATGATCAGTCTCTTTGTAATTCCCAATGTATGTATTTCTTGTTTGAATTACTATTCTTTGGAAATAAGTTGATTATTTTAGTCGGCGAGGGTGATTTTGAGAAAAAAAAAAAAAATAATCTTAAAGACAAAAATCCTATACGCCGATCAAGAGAAAAAAACTCAGTGAACATGTTCCCTGCTGCATCACGCCTCATTTCGCGCAGTGATTCTCAACAGCGCGTCCGACACGAAAGTCTCTCAGGTACGAAAAAAAATAAGAAAAGATCTCAAGGGCACGGATCCCTCCTTTTGGGGGAAGTCCCGCCGCAGTTCCGAGATAGAAACTGCATGATGTCACGCACTCGAGCTCCTTTTAGACGCATGACTGAGGGGGCGCTGTCACATGGGCGGGTTGGTCGTACTCTCTCGCCTTTTTACGCTTGAGCAAAATCGGCTTCAGTGGAAACAAAGAAAGGATCGGACAAGTACGTACACTTGCACATACTTGCGGACACGTAAGGACACGTACACTTAGTCACAAACACGTACATACACTCCCACATATTTTCGGACAGGAACGTACATGTATCTTTTCTGAAACACCAAGTAACGCCCCCGCTGTTCGCACATGTACAAGTCATTTATTCTCCCTCTCGTGACTCATAACAATAACTTACACTAATCACATGATAGCGTTTCCCATTCACACACTAACAGAGCCGTCGCTTTTAAAGAAATTTCCTTGGCCGTTGTTTAAGGTTAGGTCACTCGAGCGGATCAGGAATAGCAAGATTTCGTATCACAATCTCAAATAAATAATCAAGTTCGTGCTACCGTTTCGCGATCCTTACGAAAGCTTTTTTTGCCGAAATGAAGTAACAGAGAAACTGGATCTTGAACACAGTAAGCAAAAAATAAAAAAATAAAAATAAAAATACTAGTATCATAGTGTAAATTCCAACCAAATATCTTTTTTTTCTGTCGAATTTCTGGTTGCATATCATAAAGGCATTACGATCTGCTCGTTACTATAATTTACTACCAATCTGTATAGCAACTGTAGCACTAATACGATTTTTTTTCCATAGTTCCACCAATTATGAATGTCTGTGTCGCAAATCTTACTATTCAACAGAACTATTTACATTCACGTACACGAAGATATCAATGTATGAATCTTTAAACACATTCATACTCACATTTTAGGAGCAGTGGTTAAAGGAAACTCACATTTACCTGCTACATAATGCACCATGCAAATACCTTCTTTTGATGTTCCTTCAGACTGAATTGAAATGCAAAGAAGTAAGAAGGTAAAGCCATACAGTTCTTTATTGTTGATTTGCTCGCCTTCCGGAGCCGGCAAGGAAATACAAAATGGAATCTTGAAAGTAAAATGACCAGTAATCCTTCAGGCGCGCTGAAGAAAACTTTTTCAAGTGCCTTCTCCCTTTTTCTGTCCGAAAGAAAAGAAAAAAAAAAATAGAGCTAGGGAAAAAAAGCAGATGGAGGAAAAGAGCCAAAGGAAAAAATATCTCGGAAAGATCGTACGTGGCGCGTAGGAGAAAATTATTACTCAGAACTAAATCAAGCTCGCTCCTCCCCGGGGAACAATGCTCTAATAAGATTCAACTCCCCCGCCACGAAAAAAAGATAATAATAAAGAAAAAACAAGATGTAGAACGTGACCAACAACGATCATTAAAACTGGACAGCGACCTCAGCATTTTTCAATTTTCTTCACGGCAAAACAAACATACACAAATTTCGAGAATTTACGCACTTATCTTTTGACGTTCCATGTGTAGGCGAGGGAAGCACAAATATACATTAATATAAAAAGCAAACACACGCACACGCGCGCACAGATATACAATTTCCGGCAACCCCTTTCCAGCTTCCCTTCCCTTTTTTAATCTTGCGGGGGTCAACTGCCATCTTGGGGAAAAAAAGAGACTGTGTTTTAGAGTATTCGCGCAAACGGGAATAAGAGAGAAAGAGAGGAAAGACTGTCTTCTGGGGCCAGTCAAGAGGTCCTTCGGGAGGGAATGGACAATTAGTTTAACCGGAGTCCTTAGAGCTTATTCAGTATTGTCACCGGGATTTTTCGTTTCTCTTGTTAAGGGCCATTTGGCTTTCCGTGAATGTGGCTCCAGTTGAGGATGGGAAAGAACACAATTATTGAGTAAATAGATAAATAAGGGAGTTCAAAGGAGAAGAGATTCTTTTCATGATAAAGAAAACAATTATTAGGTAAATAAATATATAAATGAGGGTGTTCAAAAGAGAAGATATTCTTTTCATGGTAAAGAAAACAATTATTAAGTAAACAAATAAATAAATAAGGGTGTTCAAGAGAAATTATTCTTTTCATGATGAAAACAACTATTGATTTTTTGAATAAACAAATGTGCTCAAGAGAGAAAATACTCAATGATTAAATGAATAAATGAATCAATGTGTTCAAATGAGAAAATAAAGGATAACTTGACAGTTCTTTGTATTTTTGTTATGTAAGTAATTTGGTATTTCTTTCGCTAAAAATCCAAAACAACTACAAAATATAATAGGTTGCCTTAGAGTACAGCCACATCTCATTTTTTTTTCTAAATAATTGTTTCGCTTACACTGATAGACATTCCTATTCTCATACGTCTCTCTCTCTCTCTCTCTCTCTCTCTCACTCTCTCTCTCTCTCTCTCTCTTCTCTCTCTCTCTCACTCTCTCTCTCTCTCTATCCCTCCCTCCCTCTCCCTCCTCTCTCTCTCTGTCTCTCTGTTTCTCTCTCTCTCTCTCCCATCCTCCCTCCCTCTCCCTCCTTCTCTCTCTCTCTGTCTCTCTCTTTCCGTCACGGAAATGGTACAAACAGACTTACTTCAATGGAGTTGATTGATGACTGACAGGTGTGTGATACGTCGCTTATTTGGAGTCATTTCGCGAAGCAATTAACGGCGGAAAAAGTTAGCGTTGGTGACTTATTCGTCGCTAAAGTTTAATCGAATGTTTATTTCCGCCATGCTTGATAGTCGCGCAGGAAATTCTGCTAAGAATGTAAACCACATCGCCATGTTTGTTTTGTATGTTTGTTTAGTTGTAAAACTATACTTTTAATTCAATTTTTTATTTTATTTTTCTATTTATCGGATTACAGCTCAAGTATTTTTTTACCGCATTTAATAACCACCTTTTTGTGCTTCTCTTCCTATAAAACACTAACTTCACCCATATTCTCCCATTTTAATCTTTTGAGAAATCATTTACAACTAAACAATTCAAGAGAAATTCGACCTTAAATGTTACACCCTGAAACCGCCAAGTCCTAACCTCAAAACGGAATTCCAACCGTTTTTTAAAGTTTTTCGTTAGTGTCTGTTCTCTCATAGCCACAAAGGCCTACCTAAGCCTCATCCCTAATATTCTTTATCTATTTTTTTCTTCATTTATCTTATTCTTTGGATTATTCCTTCATTCCTCATTCTCCCCTATTCTTGATTTTCGTTTTAAGCTCTTTCACTCGTTCGCTTTTCCCTTTTTTTAATATCTTTTATTTTACTAATTTCTTTTATTATTTTCTTAACATTTAATCTTCCTCTCCTCATCCAATTCTCTTAATTCCATGCGTTCTTTCCTCATCGCCTTATCTTTATCAGTTTTCCTTATTCTCTCTTGTCTCTCATTCTTTCTCTCCTCATCCCTTCTTAGCCTTTTTTTTCTCTCCTCATTTCATCTTTATCACTTTTCTTATCGGTCTCTTCTCTTCCTAACCTCATTTCGTGTTTGCTCATCCTTTTCTCTTGTTAATCTTATTCATTGTTTCTTCGTTTTCTTTTCTAATCAACCTCATTTTCTTCTTAACCTTACCTCATCCTCTTCTCAACCTCATCCCTTCTCTCCTCATCCTTGTTTTAACCTCATCTCTCCTCATCCTCTTCTTAACTTCACCTCTCCTCTCTTCATCCTCATCCTCTTTTTAACCTCACCTCACCTCCTCCTTAACATCACTTCTCTCCTCCTCATCAACCTCTTCTTAACTTCATCTTTTCTCTCCTCATCATCATCCTCTTTTTAACCTCACCTCTTCCTTCCTCATCCTCTTTTTAATCTCACCTCTTCTCTCCTCATCCTCTTCTTAACTTCATCTCTTCTCTCCTCTTTTTAACCTCACCTCTTCTTTCCTCATTCTCTTTTTAACCTCACCTCCTCTCCTTATCCTCTTCACCTTTTCTCTCCTCCTCATCCTCCTCTTAACTTCACCTCATCTCTCCCCATCCTCTTCTCTTCTTAACCTCAATCCCAACGTTTCCTCAATTCTCTACTCTTTTCTAACCTCAACGTCCTCATGGCTAGACGTCTCGAATCTATGCTTGATGAGTAGGCCTATGTGTTTTGTTTTTTTTTTCTCTCTCTCTCTCGGCCTAAAACTTCCTCGGATGACTTCGGAGAGATCGCCAGTTGGCACCAACGGCTGAGGTTCGGAGACAAAGAAGTTATCGGAAGTGCTATACCGAGTTTGATGTTGGCGATGTCTTTTTGGTGGTATGTTGGAAGGTGGCTTTGTCGTGGTGTTGTCTGGGATGGTTATGGTAGTGGTGGTGGGGGGGGGTAATGGTGGCGGTGGTGGGGGTTGTTGGTATCAGGTATTGTTGGTTTATGTGTAGGTGTGTGGTTGTGGTTTATGGTGTCTGTATGGTATTTCACGAGTGATATCTAATTACCAACAATACTTTGGGCTTTGATGGTATCATTATCATTTGCTACATTATTTCCAACACAATACTTCCATCCTAAAATCTATTGCCATTGTTGTTGGTGGTTTACGGTATCTGCACGGTAGTTCTAGAGTAATATATTATCATCAATACGTTGTAATTTAATGGTATCATCATCATTTGCTACAACACTATACTTCCAACCCCAAAGTTATTGCCATTGTTGAGCTGATATCAGGTATTGTTGGTCTATTCATGTTCGTGGTTTATGGTACCTGCACGGTATTTCTAGAGTAATATATAATCATCAATACGTTATACTTTATTGGTATCATTATCATTTGCTACACTAAACTATCCCCAAAGCTATTGCCTTTGTTGAGCTTAGCCACAGCCTCCGACACATCCACCCCCTCTTGTCACATTTCCTTCGAGATGCTTATCATATGTCTCACAGCCACGCCCATCACAAGGACGCCGGTCCTTGGAAGCCATAAGATGCATCAAGACTCAAAAAAAGAAAGAAAAAAATCTTAACATCAAACCTCAAATACAAAAAAAGTCTCAATTTCAGGCATAAAAAAAGCCTTACCATTAAGCCTTCAGGAACAATAAAAAAAAGAAAAAATAAATCTCAACATCAAGCCCCCTTCCCCCCCCCCAAAAAAAAACGTCACAGGTAATCGGGAACCCGTAGCCGTCACGCCGTCACGCCGTCTGCGAGACCACGACGGCTTGAGGTGACGAGGAGCCGGCTTAAACGGGCGCCCGGGGTTGGGTTACGGCGGGAGGCGCGGGCGGAGAGATGCACGGAAGCCGAGGGCGACACCGGAGGAGGCTCTGTCACGCTAGAACTGCAAGCCAGATGCGAGGCTTCCTTTCAGATTTCCGAAAGTGGAAACAAAATGTATATATATACTCGCACATACATACGTAAACATGTATGTGTTTGTATCTAGATGTATAAACATGCGCGTGTAAACATGCACACATACAAACACACACGCAAAAAATGTGTGCATATATATGTATAATACATATCTACTTATACATACCCACACACACACACACACACACACACACACACACACACACACACACACACACACACACACACACACACACACACACACAATATATATATATATATTATTATATATATATAATATAATATATATATATATATATATATATCAGCATGTTAATTCACCGCAGATAAATGTACCCAAAGTATTTTGACGAGAGAGAGAAAAAGAAATTTCAAGTGACCTTACAAGTTAGCTTTGTTTAAGATATTCGTGCTGTGCTTCTGTGTGTATACTTCTGGATCTGCGTCATATCCCTTTTGGTAACAATTTCATTCTCTGATGTTGTGGAAATTACAAAATGCAGGTGTGCGTGCGGAGCAACGTCACCCTCTCCTCCCTCTCCTCTCCCCCTCCCTCTCTCTCTCTCCGTTTCTCCAACTCACTCACTCTGTGTGTGTGTGTGTGTGTTTGTAATGCACACACACCACACACACACACACACACACACACACACACACACACATATATATAAATATATATAAATAAATATTATATATACACACATATATAATAAAGATATATTAATATATTTAATATACATACACATGCATGAAAATATTAGTAATTACAGTAAAACAAACGCCACCATTGTTGCCATATTCGCGCGCATTAAGTTAGCTCATTCCTGTTTCAGGTAAACGGACACCCCATGACAGAAGTGACACCGTCGAGCCACAGGGGGCGTCGGTATGACACGGTGTCATGAGCCGTGATGGCAGAGGAGGCTCGCATCTTCAGTCATGTTCCCTTGCATGACCCCCACCCCACCCCACCCCCCGGAAGTAGGTGCGCCCCGGGGTGTATGGTGCGCGACCCCTCAGGATACGGTCGGCGGACGGCGCAAAAACAATCTATTTTTGCCTCGCCTGCGCTGGGTGGACAGCTGCCCCGCCGTGGGTCGTTCGGTCGAGCTCGCCCGCGCTCGCCCTCAACGCCCGCGCTTCTTGCGAGACTCGAATCACGTTAATGAACCATACTTCGTTGTTTTACATCTGATACTACCTGAATAACTCCGCATCTAGACTTACTGGTTTACTGAATTCATTATATCTTCCGCTCTGCCTTGACCTTCCTCCTTACTTTCCTGAACCGCCCCGTGCAAGCAGCGACATGCAAGCGGCCGACGATTCAGCGCACCTCCACGGGGTCTGAATTTCATGACCGTGCTTGACTCCGGCACCTTCAGGAGCGAGCGCCGTGAATCATGCTGGTTACGTCAACCGTGTTTTTATTCGGGCGAGAAGAGGCTGTGTCCCTCTCACATTCTCCCTATGTCTTGTTCGCCGTTCCACCGCCGTTCACTTTTCCCCGAGCGCCGCGGTCCGTCTTGAGGCCTACTCGTGGGTACCTAGTAACTAACGGAGGCTCCATTTTTTCTCTCCTTTATTTTTAATCGGCGATACGAGTTTGATGCAAGGTTGGAAGTCTTTTGTCTGCTGCGGTCCGCGATGACGCAACTCTACAGACCTTGGAACCAGTATTCTTTGGAAACATTTTTTTCTCTTCTCATTTTCAACTTGTTCCTGGCAAAGAAAAATGTCTTGCACAGCTACTGCCTGGGTCTACACCCTGTAAAAGTGGGTAAACCAATCAAAAAAACTCATTAACGTGGAAATAAAATAAAGCGCAGGTGACGATATTCTACGCAGTTCGAAAAATAGTGAAATATAACGTACGGCTGAAGAACAGATGTGCGCGTGTGGGTGTATTCGACCACTCCGTCACAGAGGGGAACCAGGCGCATTTGACCTTTTTGCTTTCGCACTCCCGTTACTATTATAATATATCCACGGCCGGGGCTACTTTCGCTTCTATGGATATTCATGCTCCTCGGTGGCGCTTTACAAGAGGTTAAGCGAGAAAGGTTAAATAAATTGAGCCTTACTAACGTGTGTCCTCATCCTACAGACAAAAGCTCCCGCCCCATTTTGTGGCTAATATTTTTTCCTCCCTTTTTTCCTGCGCGAGACCTTTTATCAGTCTATTTTTAACTTTGATCCCGCTGAGTATATAAATAGAACACCAAAAAAATAACAGAACATTTATAAATCCAAGAAAGGTAATGAAGTGTACCAATCAATGTTTTTTTTTTAATCACATCTCTCGCTGTCTCAACCTTGAGAAGCACAAACCCACATCAAAATATATTCACTCTTTATCACACATCCCGCAGCACATCAAGAGCGATTTCGATATTGCATAATCTACATCCTGAGTTCTTCGCTGTTTATCCTAGATGCAAATTACCGCGGTTCTCAAGGTCTAGGGTGCGCAAACCTATATTATTTTTTTTGTTTCTCCTGTCCACCAAACATCAGACCTTGAAGATGAGGAATCCATTTCGTCCGCGCGAAAAAAGTCGCGAAACTCTGCTCCTGTGCCTTAAATAAACAAAGAATCACAGGATGAGGTACGCAGTTCTCCTGAAGGCTACCTCTTGCCTCTGGGCTCTGTGTCGAACCTCCACGTTCCCTCCTTCCCTCCTTTTATCTACTGCTTCCAGGGTACGTTTCGCAGCCCTGGGTACTCATGATCCCCCAGAAATCAATATCTAAACACTTTTTTTGGATCAATATTCAGCGAGACAGTACAGCAATCACAAACACATCGCGCTCCGTTCAAAGCAAAAACTCGAGTTGTGTACGTCGCATCCACTGTCGTTCGATTACCACTTTGCACTCACGAGATATAGAGAAAAATACGTAAATAATTCACTCATAACACTCACCAACACTGGTAGATTGACGTTCGAATCTACTTCTTGACAGTACTGTTTGCGCGTGTGCCCCAGTCGTTTTCGTTCGACGCAGCAAATCGAAATGTGGAACGGGCTTCAACAATCACTTTCACTCAGACTGGCGCATAGTGACCACAAACACCTTGAATAGTGTGGATTACGCTCGATACAGGGTACTCTGCTATTACGCTCCTTCTGGGGCCGCGAACAGCTGAT
>NW_020868895.1:510174-522674 GCF_003789085.1 Penaeus vannamei
TCTCTCTCTCTCTTCTCTCTCCCTCCCTCCCTCCCTCCTTCCTCTTCCCTCTCCCTCCCCTCTCCTCCCTCCCTCTCTCCCTCCCTCTCCCTCCCACTCTCTCCCTCTCTCTCTCTTCTCCCTCCTTCCCTCTCTCTCGCATACACACCGGACAACATGCGAACCCCCAGTCTTCACAGTCTTCAACACAGAAATGACCCCATATGGTGTGTTATAGCGACCAAACAATTCACCACGACTAGTCTTAATTCCTTTCTTACTACCGTCATGCATTTTACGAGAATTAGAGGCGTGTACGGTAATTCCCACAATACCTACCTACGGCATACGTCACGGCACGGAAGGTATTTTAATCTGGTAAACTATTTGCGGTCTATATGCTGATTGCAATCTTCACGCTCCGCTGGGAATACTGTTCTTGTCGTTGATATCTCTCTCTGTCTCTCTCTTTTTCTCTTTCTATCTAGCTCTCTTTCTCTCTCTCTATCTAGCTCTCTTACTCTCTCTCTCTCTCTCTCTCTCTTTCTCTTTCTCTCTCTGTTTTATATCTTTCTCACTCTATCTCTCTCCCTTTCTCTCTCTTTTTCTTTCTCTATCTCTTTCTTTCTGTGGGCGGAACGTGGTTTAAAATATGTTGGGGGGGGAGGGGGAGGAGTGACATACTTTTGAGGATAAAAAGGGTTGTTTAAGACGTGGATTAAGAAAGGGTGGAAAAGGGGAATTAAGAAATGAGAGGAAGGATAAGGAATGGAAGAAAGGGAGAATAGAACGAGCATGGCATAGGGGGAAATGAGCAAAGAAATGGGGAATAAGAGATAGGGAGATGGAGCAAATAGTGAGAAGAGAACAAAAATGAAATAAAGCGTAATAAGAGCGAAAAAACGAAAGGAGGAGAAACGGAAGAGAGCAAAAAAGTAAATTTGAAAACAGAAACAAAAGATAAAACAGAGGAGAGGTGAGAAGAAAAAGGGAAAAGAGAAATCAAAAATGAAAACAAGTGAAAGGAGAGATTAATAAAAAAATGAGAGCGAAGAGAAAAGAAGATAAAGAAAAACAAAAGACAAATACGAAACAAGAAAGAATTCAAAGATCATACCAACGAAAACAACCAAAGAAATAAACCAGAGAACAACCCAAAAGATTACTGGAGAGAAAGAAAGCGAAATTGACCCCAAACGAACCAAAAAAACACAAACAAAAAAACGAAAAAAACTCAAAACACAAAAGTCCCAAAGACCCCGAAACTTTTCCCAGGTCTGTCAGAGAGCCGGTAATTACTAGTAATAGCCTGTCATTAGGGTAGTCGGCGTGTGCACGAATTAACGAGCTCCTTGCAACTGGGATAACGCCATTCGTTACCATTAGTCGGAGGAAACTCGACCGCACGACCCGACGGACCTCGCGGGGTCGGCCTCAGCGGCGGCGGTCGGTGTAACGAGGTTCAATTTTTAGGCGACTGTTTCCTCCTGAGGGTTTTGTTGTTGTTGTTGTTTTTAAGGGCGATTTTTAGATTTTTGTCTTGTTTTTGTTTTTGTTTGGTTTGTGGTTTGTGTGTTTTGTATTTTGGGATCTTTTTTGTCGCTGTTTACTTTTTTTTTTGTTCTTGGACTTAGAGGTCATTCTCTTTCTCTCCCTCTCTCTTTTCCTTTCATTTTTTGTTTCTTACTGTCTCTCTTTCTTCTCTCTCTCTCTCTCTCTCTCTCTCTCTCTCTCTCTCTCTCTCTCTCTCTCTCTTCTCTCTCCTCTCTCTCTCTCGTCTCTCGTCCGCTCGCAAGTTCTTTTTCTCTCTTTTCCTTTCCTTTCTGATCCCTTTCTCTCTCTTTATCACTTCTTTCATCCTCTCATTTAAGGTTTACGAGGCAACTGTTAGCCCACTCTGCCGCTCTTCGTTTGTTGTTGGATGTTAGGTTTGGCAGTGATTGAATAGTGTGGATGTCGAGAGGTAGAGTGGGATATTTATTAATGACCTTTCTTTCTTCTGTTTTCAGAGAAGAAAAAAAAAACGGATATTCTTTGATGAAAAGAATAATCAATAAAGAATGAAATATAAAAAATTGTGGGATATTTATTAATGATCTTTCTTTCTTCTGTTTTCAGAGAAGAAAAAAACGGATATTCTTTGATGACAAGAATGATCAATAAAGAATGAAAGATAAAAAAAAATAATACAACAGCAGAGCAAGAAATATATGTCGGGTTTCCTCCTAACTGCATCGATCAGTTTACCAAACGAGTTCATTCACAACAGCCTGGTCTCTCGTCTCAGGTCAGGGGTGGAGGTCGCGCGAAACCTGACCTGAGCAAACGAACCAAGACAGGTCAGCGAACCAAGACAGGTCAATGAACCGAGACAGGCCGGCGAACCGAGACAGGTCAACGAACCGAGACAGGTCAACGAACCAACACAGGTCAACGAGCCAAGGCAGGATCGACGAGGTCAGCCAAGACAGGTCAGCGAACCAAGACAGGTCAACGAACCAAGGTCAATGGTCAATGAACCAAGACAGGTCAACGAACCAAGACAGGTCAATGAACCAAGACAGGTCAACGAACCAAGACAGGTCAATGAACCAAGACAGGTCAACGAACCAAGAACAGGTCAAGGACAGGCCGACGAATCAAGACAGCAAGACAGGTCAACGAACAAGACAGGTCAATGAACAAGACAGGTAACAGACAGGTCAACGAACGAGACAGTCAACGAACCAACACAGGTCAACGAGCCACAGGTCGACAACCAAGACAGGTCAACGAACCAAGACAGGTCAACGAACCAAGACAGGTCAATGAACCAAGACAGGTCAACGAACCAAGACAGGTCAACGAAACAAGACAGGCCGACGAATCAAGACAGGTCAATGAACCAAGACAGGTCGACGAACCAAGACAGGTCAGCGAACCAAGACAGGTCAGCGAACCAAGATAGGTCAACGTGGGATTTAATCAGTGTACACGATCGGTGATTTATTCTTGTACTGAGAATCTTACTTTCGAAAATGTTGAGATGCAAGTTTCCGGAAATATTGGCATTGCATGCTTGTGAAAATACTGAAAAAATTGCTTTCGGAAATATTCTTGCACCGAAGAAAGAACAGTGTGCATCGGTTATTCCTTTAATTAGATGATATTTGAGTCATGTTTATGGTTCTGGATTTTAAGTGAATGCGTTGCACGTGGTGTACTTATTCTGAGGATATATTCCCAATAGAGACACACAAACACATACTCACACACTCATACACACACACACACACACACACACACACACACACACACATACACACACACACATATATGTGGGTGTGTGTGCGACCGTGTGTGGTTATTATATGTATACATATCTATGCATATACCCTATATATACACATATGTGTGTGTATGATGTATGTCTGTTTGTAAATATATAAATGTACGAATATACACATGCCTAAACATATGCACTGAAGCGAGTGAGCTGTGTTGACGCCCCCTCACCCCCCCCCCCAGACGTGGCAAGGGCCGGGAGTCTGCGGTCAATCACAAGACGGCTCCTGACACCGAAGCTCTCACGTGGGCGAAGGGCAAGTCACGTCCTATGCTGCTGGCAAGACTACTTTCCTGACAGATAGAAGTGTTTCAAGATCGAGAACGGCAGACTGGGCAGATAGGCTGTTTGGTTGGACTTGCTTGGAAAATAGGTCTTAGACAGCGACGATTTGGCAGACTAAGGTGTCGTTTTATGTGTGGTGGATCTTGTCCTCATGCATACACACACACACACACACACATACACACAAACAACCACACACGCATACAAATACACACACACACAAACAAACACACACATACATGTACACACACACACACACACACACCACACACACACATATATACAAACAAATATGCACATGGATACGTACACTTGCGTTCATGTCTGTATACTTACGTAGAATTCCATAAACTTCCCGGGTCTGATCAAGGTTAACCGATGCCCTGAGCAGAACCTCGGCCTTGCAACCGCCGCCCTCAGACGGATCTCAAATGTTAGAGGACGTCGAGGGTCAGGGCGCCTCACGCAGTTTTTTATTGGATATAATAAAATAAAGCCTTTATATAAATCTGATTGGAAATAGAGGTTGCAGATGTCATGCTTCCGGTTGTACTCGAAGCAATGGCTTATGTTGCTTAATGGTCATCGAAGGCTCTGTGCTCTCTAAATAGAGATGAGTATGAACTTACACACATTGTATAAGTGTCAGTACACACACCCACACACCCACACACACAGGCACACGCACATACATATATATATATATATATATATATATATATATATATATATATATATATATATATATATATATAAATAAACAAACACAATCACACACGCGCACACACGCACACACACACACAGCACGCATACACACATCCCTCACACACACACGCACACACACACACACACACAACCACACACACACACACGCACAACACACACACACACACACACACACACACACATACACACACACACACACACACACATACACACACACACACACACACACACACACACACACACACACACACACACACACACACACACACACACACACACACACGCCCCCTCCCTCCGTGCGTGCGCGTGGAAAAGAGGACACGACCTTTTCACAACCAAATCCTACAATTCCCGTTGAAAACTAGGGCGTTTATCATCTTAATAACCCGAATCCACAACAGCGACACATACAAAACCTCGGTCAACTATACATACATTCTGATCAGCCCTGAATGAACGCCAGCCTTGCAACAAACAATTGCAGATCCATCTATGAGACGAACGAAGGTGAGAAAGAAAAAAAAAAGTGCAAAAAAACGCATAAAAATATAAAACGAACGCGAATCGCCATCATTTTCATCTTGTGGGATATATAAGCTGAAAATTATAAGTCAAAATATATTTCACATTTAAGGCATGATCTGCTGGGGTATTATGTTAAAAAAGGAACACCATCTTTACATGAACGTGAGTCGTTGTTAGTCACTCTGAACGACTTGATCCGAGACAATCGCATAACCGACGAAAACGTAAATAGAAAAATAGAAAAAAAATGATGAATTAACGTCATGAATAAAGTTCCAGCACGACACACTGTCAAGAAACCGAGATGAATGATTTACAACATGAATAAAGAAGTAAATAAATAAATGGATAAATCAGTGATATGAATATAAATAGATATATATAATTAAATGTGAAATATATTTTGACTTATAATAAATGAATAAATAAGAAAATGAATAAATAGGTAAATCAGTGATAAGAACATAAATAGATAAATGAATAGATAAATGATAGAGTTTGGTAGATTATCGTGAACATGTTATTCCTGTAATAAAACAGGTTTTAGGCTAAGATAATGAGTATCTTTCCATCTCCTTTGTCTTTTTCACCTCTTTTCCTTTCTCTCTTCCTCCTTTTATATCCCTCTCTCCCTTCCTTCTTCCTCACCCCTTTCTATCTCTCTTCATTCTTCCTCATCCCTTTCTCTCCCTCTTTCTTTTCCCTCACATCTCTTTCTCTTCCTCGTCTCCTCATCTCTCTCTTCCCTCTTCTTCAACTCTTTCTCTCCCCTTCTCTTTCCTCTCCTATCTCTTCGCTGACTATCCCCCTCCTCTCCATCTTCCCTCGCTCGCTTCTCCTCCTCCTCCTCCCTTTTCCCCCTTTTTCCCCTGCTCTCTCATCTCCCCTCTCATTCCCCCCTTTTCACTTCCTCCATCCTCTATCCTCCTTCTCTTATTCCCCTTCCTCTTCCCTCTCCTTTCCTCCTCCCTTAAACCCAAGGAGACGGACCTGAGCAGCAAAACACTCCCCGGCAATATGTCTTCAATTAAGGTTCCTTGTGGTTCCCGAATGACGTCATTACTTGGTCATTTCGCTGTACGAATTATATGAGTGTGGCCAGGTTTTTGTGTTTATTTGCTTAAATTAGGGAATTAGGCGGAAAGGAAATAGGAAATCAAAGAATTCTGCGTCGATATGGTCTTGTGAATGTCATTATACAGCATAACTGACGCTTATTTATTGTAAATATATGATACACGCATATATACAATATCTGTCTATCTATCTATCTATCTGCTCGAAAGTGCGTGTCTGTAGAGGTCCCTCTTGCTATAAATAATTGGGAGATGCGGAATCAGGTGGTCTGAAGTGTTTAATCTTTATTTGATTTTTGTATCGTCTCGTCAAGTGGATAATCTGGTGCAGCACCACCGCAGATCTCTGAGTAACCTGTCCAACACTCCCTCTCTTGCACCGGAATGCATACTTATAACTACTCGACACTTATACACTAATTCAATAACTTACTTCATATCTCATCTACCTACATACCCACTCCACTATTGTCTACAGACTAATTGAGTTCGTGCCTGTAGGGTATGTGTTATCTTTCTAACTATCATCCCGCCCGACCTTCCAGGCAATAGCGACGCACTTCTAGCTCCACTACGTCAGCCCGTACTCTCGCAGCCCCCCCATCTTTCGCACTATTTACTGCTATGCCATAAAAAATTCTCTACTCCGCTCAGCCCTCACTCCACGTGTTTTCCAACTCCTCACACCCTTATTGTGATCCTACTCTCCTGGACTACCATCTCATCCGCTCGTTCCCATTACCTCCGCTCGTCTAAAATACCACTTCGCTATTATAACCTACATCGTACATTCCATTCACCTCTATCATCATGCTCAGAATAATTCGCACACACGCTACTAAGCATCAGTGTCAGTGCAGCTCGCGAACCACCAACATCGATCGTGCTGACTATCCATACGCCTCACTATCACCATCATATTCGTCTCACGCTAGTCTCTATTCCACTACACTCATCCTTTCTCTGAAGACCACGCACATTACATACCTAATGCCGCTTCCATCCTCAAGCATCCCGCTCTTCTACCTACCTGCTATCTCACTTCGGGCCTAATCTCCCCCTATCTCCTCATCACTCCTCGCTGCATCTCTCTACCGCATAATACACCTCACTCTCGTGACTTCGCCATCATGTTATCAGTGCCAATAACTCTCTCAGAATGCTCACTACAACCACCTATTACCTTGCGTGCCTATCTAAATATTCTCTAGATATAATTTCTCCCTCATGTATTTCTCTCTTTCGTATACTATATCCTTTATCCACTGCTGTAACTATCGGCTGCTCTGACTTGCCTGCATACTCTCTAAAGACCATCTCACCCTGTTCCAATACTCCAGTTGATACTATACCGGTGCGGACTACTGCCAACTTACTCCTGCCCCTCTCCACGCATCCTAAATCTTCTGCTCTAACTCCCACTCTCTGGAAATCGCCGCGTACCGTTCGACACACAATTTCAATAGCACTCCACTTCCATCTATCGCACTTCGCCTAAATTAATTATTCCGGATACTTACGTTAGTCACGTTCATGGCGCCCTCTTTTACTGATATCACTACGCGATTCGTCATCACCCTATGGTCTCTTCCTATAAGTCGCGATAACACAGATCTATATGGTTCACGATGTTAGTCTACGACATCTGCACTGTAAGTCCGCTATCACTAACATGCACGCTAACCGAACCCTACCCTAGCTACTCGCTTTCGCTACCACAGATCTACGTCCTTGAATCAATCCCCACATCATTACATAGATCCCATATCTGAATTTCTTTTGCATGTTTACTTTCTCTCCAATATGTTTTAGAGCCATTTCCTCGATATGCGTTCAGCGTAACCGCCATTTCGGGTTATACTTACCGCAACTTAAAATAGCAAAAAAAAATGTTTTTAATTCTGACGGCGAACATGTACTACACCTCACTACCAAACGTCCTAGCCCACAGTTGTACTACCATCCTTTATGCCAGTATGCTATAACTACTACCTGGCTACCCTTGCATAACATATGAATGATATGTATCTCCTAGTTCGTATCGCAGTGCTATGATATTAAACTATATTCTTCCGACCTTCACAGTTTCCAAAGACGAAAGCTCCCGCTCACATAAATAAGTTTACTGCTCCATCTCCATACCATATTATGATAGCAGCTAGTATAATAATTAATTCGAGCTTGCGATAGTGTGCTCACGCTTTTTCCACTGAATCACCGACGGCTCGCGATAGTTATCTTGCTCCACACTCAACAAACACGATCTCTTCCACATGTTCATCCTCGCGTACAGCCTGCACCGCATCAAGCGTCAGCAACTCAAAGGCCCTACCAGGAGACGGCACGATCTAGCTATATCCCATTAATAATGCGGCACTCAGCGGACAGTCCTTCGCTATCCAACTATTAAATTACAGGCAATAAAATCCTGTTCTACTGTCTTTGCAGTAGTCGCACTCATCACCTGGTCCTTCAACGCCCCTAGCATCATCATCCTATTACCAATCTTTCTCTTGTAGTTATAATCCCTATTCCAGCTGGTCCTCCAATGGCAATAATATCAGTCTACGCTTCTGCCCTAGATCAAAGCTCTCAGTATATGACGTTCTTATTAATCTATTCATAATCTCTTCCTACGGATAGGCCTCAATGCTCCATATCACTACTCACACCCCCTAACATATAAGTCGGTTTACACCTTTTCCACGACAGAGCTCATGGCTAGTACAGTTAATTTCTCGCTCGCAAGATATCATCCATGCTATTTTGTTACTCCTCGCCATTAGAACTTCCTCCATACCACCATGTATAATCCTACTCACGTTCACCCAATAAAGACCACCCCCGTCTTCATACGTTTCCCTGCAACACGACCCCCATACACACTCATTTATCATCGCACTGTATTTTCTATCCCATTTGAGATATAAAATTAGGAATCCGCTCACACTAAGACGTGTCGCTCCTGCCCTGCTGACCCACTAACGGAGTATCTTCGATTGACTCATTCATTGTTCTTATTCATCTGTCACACAATGCAAGAACGCATCGTCTAAATTCTGACATCCAAATTACTCCCCACCTCGTTGACGCACCCTGTAACCACTTATAAAAAGGACACTGTCCATATGCACAACAGATAGTTGTAATCTAAATTCTCAAATGCATATTCTGCTTTTCCATGTAGATTCCCCACTTATTATAAAGTGTCAATCAAAATATTGCTCTTATATTTATGAACAATAGAAGTAGTAAGTTATCTATTATTAGGCAGACCTAGGATATATTTTGTCTGTTGTCAACATTATAAACACGTATCATTTTATTATACCGTAGAGTAGTATGCATTTCGAGGTATCGTTATATTAACATAACACAAATTTAAGGTTTAGAGATACTGCATATAGGTTGTGACAATTCACAATTTATCAAGCTTGATAAGGAAAGATGTTATGATCTTTCACAATTTAGCACGCTAAATGCTATAATAAACATATACTGACCAAGACTATAAAGTTATTCTACTGTAAGTTCTTACATATATTCGCAAGGACTGTAAGTCCTATTTGTGTCTCTGAAGTTGTTATGATCTTTCACAATTTAGCACGCTAAATGCTATAATAAACATATACTGACCAAGACTATAAAGTTATTCTACTGTAAGTTCTTACATATATTCGCAAGGACTGCAATTGGACATCTTAACTTCACGTCAAGATTACAGTTTTGGTGAATTTAACCTTAGCTTTTATCAGCCAAACCTCAAGGTATAAAACTATTCCTACTTTAGAAAAAAAGGGATCAATTGGCAGTTGTGATTAGAAAAAGACTTTTTTTCTTAACCTAATCCGTTTGATTCATGGATATGATGGGGAAATCATATTGTGACTGATAACCAGTTGGTTTATCAAAATGTAGCGTTCTTCATATTGTTTTAGATTATTTAGGTAATTACAAAACAACAACAACATAATACTGATCTTGTAGGGATACTAGAAATATACATTATTTTTCTTTCAAATATGATGATTTGATTTACAAATATGAAAAATCGTGGATACAAAACTTAATTCGCATAACGCTCGGGTATTTCTTGTCAAACACACACACACATACATATAAATATACTATATATTCATCTAATTGCATATATCTACATCTATCTATGTGTGCAATGTGTTTGTGCGCGGTACATGTGCGGGTGCGTGTGTGTGTCTGTGAGTGTATGTGTGTGCATGTGTGATGTGTTGTGTGTGTGTGTGTGTGTTATTTACATATGTTCACCTTAATTGTATATTTATATATATTGATTTTAATTTATCAAATCAATTGTCTGTAAACATGACTGTTAGGTGTTCTGTGTCGTTCCTTTTGGGTAGTTTGATTGTTAACCTAACATGTCAGCTGTTAAGAACTCATGTTAAGAGCTCATATTCTTCTTCTTGGTTATATTATACATAAGCTATGCATCTTCCTCTTAATGTAGTTATGTAGCAGAGATAAACAAATGCTGTTTTAACAAAATCATGGAAACAGAATTTTACTTTGGAAAGTGATACTGGCGACACGTGGCTTCTGTACGATTACTCTGAATTCTCTTTCTAATTTTGGTAATTACCTTAATTTTTAACAAACCAAAGACTTGAATATATCTCTATATCATGAAAAAGTTCCTATTTACCCTTGCTAACTATTTAACTGTAGTAAATCAACTGAATAGGTTCGGCTAATTCAAATTTGGCGCGTTTTTTCGAAGAAGGATCTCAGTATTAAAATGGTGATTGTGGAGTGTGTCCGCGCGTCTTTCTTTTCGCTTAAATTTTGGAAACAGAGAAAGATATCCGCTTCGAAAACCTTTGAAAACGGTCGAGGACGGTAATGTGAGTGTTTTGAAAAGTTATTTATAGTTTGAAGTCGAATGCATTCCGCGTGATGTGCCAAAAAATGCGATTTTCGATAAAATATTTCTGGAGTGACGCGCGAGAGAGAGAAAATCCAAAATTCAAATTGAAAATAAAACGTTAGTGTTGCTCTTCTTTCGCTTACAAGTGCTATTTATCTTCCCTGTGGTGCTTGTGTGATGGTAAGTGATTGGTTTTTGTTGTTTATTTTACTTATTAGATACAAATGCTTGAAACAAAACATGATGACATAAGGTGATCGTGACCAACATGGTGTTATACCTTAACCTACGTTTGTTTTGCAGTATTTACATCTCCACATATATTTGATGTTTATGATTTTCTTACTATGCTCTTTTTTATTTCTTATCGTCAGTTTTATTATACACATAATTCAAAATATACGAAGTTCAGAACTTTATTTTGAGATAGGCCTCTATTGTTTAAAGATATTTTAACCAATAATTTAAATCGATAAATATTTATACACCATGAAAATTAATTTACTGATGTGTATACTTCTAAATACAGTATATGATGTATATATAGATAGATACATAAGCGTACATTTAGTTTGTATAGAATTTTAAGAGCTATGGTAATGACGTCATATGGTGAATAGATTTCTGTCTCCTCTCCTAGAAAGTTATATATTCCCTTCTAAAATCTTCAAAGGCATTTACAAGCGCTTAGTATAATGAATATATTCAAATATTCTCTCCTTTCTGCTCTTAGATATTAAAGTATTCATAAGAAATATCTTGTATCGGTTTAAGTTATTAGCTGTGATTCTATACGAAGATATCTTAGTTATAAGTCCGAAAGCCGAAGTTAAAGATAATGAAAATACTTTATCATTTTGAAAGGATGTTTAGAGATATCATATTTTCTGTTTTCATATTAGAGATATGAGATACACGACTTCCTCACAAGGCGGGGTAGATTAACCTAAAGCTACTGACCTTTTGTGTGCCGTTGATAAACCGACTTTTTCTGTTCGTTTTGTTTCTTCCTTTTTTTCTTTTCTTTTATCTGCTTCTTTATTATTATTCTTGTTTAATTTTATCTCTTTTTGCCTTTCCTTCTCTTCCTCCTTCGACTCTTCCTTCTCCTCCTCATCATCATCCTTCCTCTTCTTTCTCTTCCTCCTCCCCCTCCTTCGCCACTACTATCACTTCCTCCTCTTCCTTCTCCTTCTTCGCCACCACATTCTCTTCTTCCTCCACCTCCTCCTTTTCCTTCTCCTGTTCCTTCTTAACTACCAACACCACTTCCTCCACTTTTCCTCTTCATCCTCCACTTTGCTGCTACTGCTGCTGCTGCTGCTCCTCTCCTCCTCCTCCTCCTCCTCCTCCTCCTCCTCCTCCTCCTCCTCTCCTCCTCCCTCCTCCTCCTCTCTTCCTCTCCTCCTCCTCCTCCTCTCCTCTTCCCTCTTCCTCCTCCTCCTCCTCCTCCTCAATCAATAGTCTTTTTTGATTGCGTCTTTGTAGCATCGTTGGTAATTATCCTAATTCACCCAACGAAATGCACAGCTATGTTTCCTAACCTGGAGTTCGTTAATATATGGTTTGGTGTCTGGGCATAACCTAATTATTATTATTATTGTTGTTATTATTATTATTATTATCTTTGTTATTGTTTTTATTATTTTCATTATTATTATTATTATTATTATTATATTAT
>NW_020868895.1:525174-530174 GCF_003789085.1 Penaeus vannamei
TTATATATTTAGTTCTGGAGTGACTTTGAAAAGGTTCTGTGTACATTTTTTTTTAGAATGCAGAGATAAGTAGATTGATAGGTAGGGAGAAAGACAGAAAGATAGATGGATAAATAGATAAGCAGGCATATATGTATGTGAATAGTTAGATAGGCAGGTAGACAGATAGGTAGATTTATAGATGAATAAATATATCATGTATATATGTGCATATATAAATATTTATAACATATATAATATAATATATATATATATATATATATATATATATATATATATACATACATCTGTATATATTCTGTATATTATATAGGTAAATAAGTAAGTAGATATATAATACACAGATATATAGACATAAAGACAGATAGATTATTTATATATTGTGTGAATAATACAGCTCAACGATTTTGATAAGTGTTACAAACATGATGTATTCGCGAATGAACAAATTCAGCGATGACGTCATACATTTGATTATCTGATCCAAAGTAATTACCGCCAAGGCTGCCTCATGATTGCTCATTATGATGCCTACGTAATTACATCCACAGCCTAACAACAGGGAGAGGAGGTGTCTTTTACATGTTTCTAGGTCGTTTGAGTTTTAAACAAGGGGATTCGCTTGTTTAATGGTGATTATGACTGATGTTGTTTTTTGTTGCTATTATCATTATTGTTATTATAATCGTTGTCATTATGTGATGAAAATGGTATTGTTGTTGTTATTATCATTATTTTACTTATGATTGTTATTGTCTTTTACAATTAGTTTCTGTTATTTTTGTCTTCATTGTGATTTTTTATGATTATCATTATCATTGTCCTTATTATTGTTTTTATCAGTATTATTATTGGTATTATTATTGTTGTTGTTATCAGTATTACTATCTTCGCCATCATAATTTTTTTCATTAATATCATTACCAGTAGTGTAGTTGTTGCTATTATTGATGCTGTTATTATTATGATAATCGTTAATGCTATGGTTATTGTTTCCATTATTAGTTTGTCATTATTGTTATTGTTATGATAATAATGATAATTATTGCTATTATTATTATTATTATTATTATTATTATTATTATTATTATTATTATCATTATCACTGTCATTGTTATTCTCACTATTATCAACATTATTACTTTCATCAAGGTCAGTGCTGCTGTTACCATTATCGTTCTTGTGTTACTCTGTAGGTTTCTGCTTAGTAATGTATCAATGTTATTCATGTTGTTAGCATAATTTATTTAACACTACTCATTACCATCATTTTTTATTCGTCGCAGGATTATCATGTAGGCCTAAATCATTACTTTGAGATTACCATTATAATCACTATTACGATTATATATCAGCCACTATCATCACTGTTTTCGTTAAATATTTTGCTTCTGGCTGATATACTTTGAATAATGATAATGAGGATGATTATTTTTATGATAACAATTATGATCATGATGATAATCAAATAAGTAACAATAATGATAATGATATTAATAATGATAAATAAGATATCGATAGAGGTAATGATGATAATGATAATAGTAATAATAATTATTATTATCATTATTATTATTATTATTTTATTATTATTATCATAATGATAATGGTGATAATTTTCCTTCCTCTTATTTTCCGTTTTCTTTTTCTAATTCTAGTACTAGCAGTTTGCCGTGCATCCGTAAACTAGCAAATTCGTATTCCAGTACAATTGTTTCAGTTATTAGAATGGTTTGCAACACGTAGTAAACTTTGCGTTCAAGGACCGTAGGTTTTGTGGTTTATTTTTGTGATGAGAAAGGTGACTGTGGGTTGTTGTTAAGCAGGTAGGCCTATGTACACGAACGCTCTCACGTACGTACTAACACACTCACATTCAACCTCACAGTCATATTCTCACTCCTTCTCGTACTCATACTCACACAAACAAACAATCACAGGCATCACAACCACACGCACGCACACACAAACATAAAACAAACATAATTGTTTCCTGATTTTGTGTAAGAATCCCGAGCAGAAAAAGGGAAGTTGGGTGTATTGTTACTTCTCTTTATGTCTTATGATTATGCTCATTACGCGATTGTCATTTGTTACTGCTACCATTTCCATTATTGTTTATGCCAGTACTAGTCCATCTGTATCATCTTCACCGCCATAGCCATCACCATCATCGTCGTCATCGTCATTGTTGCCGAACTTCCTCCTCTTCGTCCTCATCACTATCATCATGCTCAGGAGAAACAGCAGCACCACCAGTGTCACTGTCTTTCTTACCGTCATCACCACCATCATCACCATAACCTCCACCAGATGCATCATCATCGTTATTATTGCCTTTCTTACCATCATCATCATTATCATCATTATCACCCTCATCATCGTTATTTCCATTACAACCATCCTCACCATCATCATTGACATATTGCAGATGGAATTGTTATAGTTCATGTTGCTTTGTCATCGCCATTGCGATTATTATCACTACACTCATGTCCATAACTGGTACTAACATGGTGTACATTGCTATTGTTTCTGTTATTTTTGTTGTAGTTGTTGCTTTTGTTATTACTTTTATATCTATCATAAACAATTTATACTATTTGATGTTATCATTATCTATTATCACTATGATGTTATTATTATCAATGTTTTTTTTCTTATTTTTATTATCAGTAATAATGCCCAATCATATTTTTAATAGTGCTAATGTAATAGATGTTCTTTGTCAGACTTCAAACAAATATTTGAGAAGAATTTTACGTTGTTTTTATATATTTTACTGCGATTCTTATTAAGCGTAGAAATAGGTATTTACAATGAGTTAATTTTAAGTAGATTATCTGCAAATGATCGGTGTTTATAACCGAGTAGAAAGAAAAACCTGTAATTGGAATATTTTGATGCTGTCAGATTAAGATATTGGGATAATTAGTTTAATGCTTTAGACATCACAACATGGCTAATGGATTGTAATTAGAAGGAATGGTGATCGCTGCATATAAAGAAATCATCGGAGTTATTAACTTTTAGATCATATTTTCAGCTGCAATAACAAAACAGTAATTAGGCAAATGGACTTAAGGCTACAAGAACAATTATGAGTAATTAACCTTCTCAAGGTAGATTTTAGAGGTACAAAAACATATGTAATAGTTATTAAACTGTAGAAGGGAAACTTTAAAGCTACAAAGACAATTAAGACAGTCACTACCCTTTAAATCATAAACTTTAGAGCTACAAGAACAATTAAGAACAATTATTAAACTTAAAGTCAAATTTAAAGGTACTGTCCCGAGAATGCTGAGTGATGGTAAACAAAGGAGGTTTAAAGCAGAAGAATTCTTCCTGTGTTATGAATGCTCTCGGTGTGGGGGATGAAGGGGGGGGGGGTGCGTAAAAAAAAAAAAGAAATTACAACGGAAAGGCAAATAAAACCATTTCTCTTGACGAATGTGTGAATGTTTGATCTACGTAAGAAAGAAAGATAAAAGGGTGGAGGGGGGAGGGGAGGAGGGGAAAGGTAGAAAACGGAGTTCGTTCTGTTACAGGTGTTTTTGAGATAAGTTTCTGTGGGTGGCTGTAGGAAGTGAAGGAAATGGATAATAAGGAGGAGGAGAGGAGAGGATAAGGGATAAGAGGGGAAAGAAAGGGGGGGGGAGGAGGGAGAGGAGGATGAAGAAATAGAATAAGAATTAGAAAAAAGAGAGATAGAATGTGGACAGAAGAGAAAAAGAAGATGAAGAGAAGAAGGAGGAGGCCAAGGAGGAGTAGGAGTAGGAGAGGCACAGGGAGGCGGCAAGGAGACCGGTATTGATTTCTTATACTCGGCCCGTGGTCATCTGCATATTCACGACACTTTTTATCACGCCACTGTCTCTCTCTCTCTCTCTCTCTCTCTCTCTCTCTCTCTCTCTCTCTCTCTCTCTCTCTCTCTCTCTCTCTCTCTCTCTCTCTCTCTCTCTCTCTCTCACACACACACACAAAACTCACACACTCTTTCTCTCTCTCATCTTCTTTCTCTATCTCACCTCTCTCTCTCCTCTCTCTCTCTCTTCTCTCTCTCTCCTCTCTCTCTCTCTCTCTCTCTCTCTCTCTCTTCTCTCTCTCACACACACACACACACACACACACACACACACACACCACACACACACACACACACACACACACCACACACACACACACCACACACACACACACACACATCTCACACACACACTCACCTGTCTCTCTCTCTCTCCTCTTCTCTCTCTCTCTCTCTCTCTCTCTCTTCTCTCTCTCTCTCTCTCTCTCTCTCTCTCTCTCTCTCTCTCTCTCTCTCTCTCTCTCTCTCTCTCTCTCGTTCTCCTCTCATGAAGTATCTTTATGGCACAATGTCACGCATCTTTTCATCAGATCTTTTTCCTTTTGGCCCTTCACTTAGGATCGGTGACAAACTGCTTCTACTTCATTTTTTCAGTTGATGTGTGACTTCTTGTCTTTTTCATATATATGTTAAATACATACTTGGTTGCATACACACACGAGCGCACGCGCGTCACCCCCCTCGTCACACACAGACACACACCACACACACACACACACACACACACACACACACACACACACACACACACACACACACACACACACGCACGCACGCACACACACACACACACACACACACAACACACACACACACACACACACACACACACACACACACACACACACACACACACACACACACACACTTGCCTTTTCCATTCACACTGAGCGATCCCCTGAGCACTGTACAACACTAGTCACACTCTCGCACATAATGTATGTCTTTGTCTTTGTGTTCCTTGTTTTAAAGCCTCTCTCGCCATTGTCCTTGTTTGTTTATGTTTGGCTGGCGAGTTTTCTCTCCGCGTTTCTTGTTTTTTGTTTTGTTTTGTTTTGTTCCTTTACGTGTTTGTGTCTGGTCGTTTCCTTCTTCTTGTGTCTGTTTTGTTTTTTAGTTTATCTGCGTTTCT
>NW_020868895.1:540174-550174 GCF_003789085.1 Penaeus vannamei
ATGTTGTTATTGTTGTCAGTCCGTTATCACCAAACTCATTCTGATTGCAAGAATCACAATGTCATCGTTTTCAGTGTTGCTTTTATTAATGGTAATAGGATATTGCTAGCATTAGTGCACATTGTACTAGTAGTATCAGTATTAGCATTATTATAATTATTCTGATTACTGTAAGTTATTTTGCTTTAGTGATAGATAATGAATGTGAGATCCGAGCACTGCAGTCTAGTGTAAAAAAAGGTATGAATGAAATTAAACACATGTATTTCTGACGAAGATATACCCAAAACCGGTTAAATAATCTCTTGTATTGTGAAGATATTTATTCTCATTCATACCTTTTCTACATTTGTCAACATGAATACGGTTCGCTAGTCTAGAATAGGTAAACAGGTAAATTGGTTAATTAACTTACAAGGATTGTAGGATTGTTACGATTGATTCATATAATTGCATGTATGATATGTATTGACAGACATCTACTTATATTCACAAAGTGGAATCGAAATATGAAAATAGCAAGAAAAATTATTTCATTACTTTACATATATTGTTAATGTTAATAGAATCAAAATAGTAATGGAAGTGATGCGTCATAGAACTCAACATTATAACAGAAAAGGAAAAAGAGAAAGAAGAAAGACTGAAAGAAACAGGCGAATCAAAACAGGAATGGCTAAAAAGAAAACCACCAGGATGAAATAAAGGGAGAAAGGCAAAACAAAACAAAAAAACAAAAGGGAGTAAGACAAAACAAGACAAAAAATCAAAAGAGAGAAAGACAAACAAAAAAAAAGCAAACCAAATCGCGAACAAACAAGCAGAATCCAGTAAAAAACGCAGAGAAAGGGTTGAAGAAGAAGAAAGGAGAAAAGAAGAAAGCGCGACGAAAGGAAGAAAACAACTAAGAAGAAGCACAAACAAAAAACGGAATCCCAAACGTGTAGAAAAGGTTAAAGCTTTGCCGCCGAGATCACAGACCCTAATGCAATAAGTGTTACAATTAATGTTCTCATTAAAGAGGACATGACCTGCATCCTCATTAGTGCGTGTTGCCAGGACCAATTCTAATGGCCCGGGGAGTTTGGGTTGGGCTAGGGGGGGGGGGAGTGAAGGGTTAGAGAAGGGTGGGGGAAGGGGTTAGGGGGAGGTTTGTTGGGTGGAGGTAGGAGGGGCAGGGGAAGGGAAGGGGAAGGTGGGGGTTGGGGAAGGGGAAGCGGAAGTTTTTTTTGGGGGGGAAGGGTGGGGAAGGGGTTAGGGGGAGTTTTTTGGGTGGTGGTAGGGGAGGGGAAGGGGTTAGGGGAGGTTTGTTGGGTGGAGGTAGGGCGAGGGGGTAGTGGTCGGAGAGGGGCAGGGAAAGGGTGATGGGGGTTGGGGAAAGGGAAGGTTATGTGGGGGTTGGGAGGGGTAGGGATAGATGGAGGGGAAGGGGAAAGGGGTGAGTGGGAGTAGGAGGAGGGTTGAGGTGAGTGATGGGTAGGGAGGTGAAAATAGGTTGCAGAGGTTGGGGTAAGGTATGGGAAGGATGGGTGGTGGAAGAGGTTTCAAAAAGTTTGGAGAGGGGGAGGGAGGAGGAAGGGGTTAGGGATGAGTGGGGGAGAAGGTGGAAGGGGTTCAGGAAAGTTGGGGGGGAAAGCGGCTCGAAGGGAACTGGGTAGGGGTAAGAGGAAGGTGGTGGGCGGTGGAAGGAGGTAGGGGGCTGGCGAAAGGGTTGGGGAAATGAATCCTACTTTGCGCTCTCTCTCTCTCTCTCTCTCTCTCTCTCTCTCTCTCTCTCTCTCTCTCTCTCTCTCTCTCTCTCTTCTCTCTCTCCTCTCCCTCTCCCTCTCCCTCTCCCTCTCCCTCTCCCTCTCCCTCTCCCTCTCCCTCTCCTCTCCCTCTCCCTCCTCTCCCTTCTCTCTCTCTCTCTCTCTCTCTCTCTCTCTCTCTCTCTCTCTCTCTCTCTCTCTCTCTCTCTCTCTCTCTCCTTCTCTCCTTCTCTCCTTCTCTCCTTCTCTCCCTCCCTCTCTCCTCTCTCCTTCTCTCCCTCCCTCTCTCTCTCTCTCCTTCTCTCCCTCCCTCTCTCTCTCTCTCCCTCCTCCCTCTCTCACTCTCTCTCTCTCTCTCTCTTTCTCTCTCTCTCTCTCTCTCTCTCTCTCTCTCTCTCTCTCTCTCTCTCTCTCTCTCTCTCTCTCTCTCTCTCTCTCTCTCTCTCTCTCTCTCTCTCTCTCTTCTTAATCTTTGTTATTATGCTGTATTTTTACTTAAATGAAATTGTTGCAGTTCTATACTGGGTATTGTTATTATAGTTATTGCGTTTTGTATTCGAAGCGGTGGTAAATCTGTTTATTATTACAGTTTTTATTGTGTTTATTGTTATTGTCAGTCCTGTAATTTGCTATTCTTGCAATTTGTGTAATATATTTATTTTCTTCCTTGCTTTAATCTTCATTATCACTAATGTTAATGATGTTGGTATCATCATCATCATTATCATCACCATCACAGCAATTACCATCATGAAAATCCTACATATACAGTAATTTCATGTAATTCCGGATTTGTTGATTAAATCTACCTTTTATTTATGCTGATCATTTTCAGTCGTCTGCATGATATACAATTATCTTTTTTCTTCTGAATGCGATTAAAGAGATCATATAAGATATTTTTGTGATGAAAATTGTCAGCGGAATTAAAAGATTGACAAATAAAATTAGTGATTATCTAAATGTAGATATTTCATCCTGAAATGCTTTCGTCTTCACCCAAAACACTGTACTGCTTGCTCAAATATTTCTGATTTGGATGGACATATTACAAAATTTGAACAGACGCACCTACGCACACACGCAGACACACACACACACACTTATACACACACACACACACACACACACTTATACACACACACACACACTTATAACTCTGCCTATTGATGAAGTTGAAGAAATCCATCATTGATTCTCGCCATTGTTGTTTGTAGAGAAAGGAAAGTGTGCTACTTCCATGGGTTAGGCAAAGCGTTTGGCAACAGGTTATATTAAGAGTTATATTACACCTATATTATATTATATTACACCTAATATAACTATATTATAGTTATATTTCACCAGGTTATATTACACTTATAGGTTATAGTAAGAGTTACTCGAAGGCTGAAGAAAATGTTCAAAAGGAACATATGAGTAGGAGTGAGATAGCTAATAGCTTTATACATACATATACAAACACGAGGAACACACGCACACACAAATACACAAGTACACAGGCACACGCACGCACGCACACACACAACACCACACACACACACACACACACACACACACACACACACACACACCACACACACACACACACACGACACACATCACGCACACACGACACACACGGACGCACAACGACACTACACACACACACACCACACACTCACACACACAGCACACACACACGCATCATGAGCCACTAGCACACACCACAGCACACACAACACAACACAAACGGGAAGTTCATTCAAACAACAGAAAGTACACACACGCACGTACACACCAGCATACATACAACCTACGCACACACACACAACAGAGAAATATGTTTTGTATTTTAAAAACATTCAAACTCACATTACACATACACACAATACACAGAAACACATTACAGAAAATTATTCAACGAACACACAGCAAGTGCCACACGTAGCCACAGGAGACGCTGACACAGATAACGCAGTGAACTATGAGTCGCCACGTGTATGAATATAGTAATAGGCAGAGTTCTAAGGCCAGAGGGAGTGCGGAGCAAGCGTTTATGAGAGCAATTTATAAAACTACCGCAGCCAATAGTCATGGGGCGAAGGGGCAGAACGAGAGCCTGCATAGCGTGAGCCGGACAGATCAAAATGAATCGTGCTCGCAGATCTATGACAAGGACACGACACACAACACACCACTGCTGGCACGACACACCAGGTCAGAGCAGACTGACGACACACACACACACACACGCCGCGGGGAGTTTCCGGAGCCTGCAGCGAGGTGACCCACACGCACGCACGCACGCACGCACGTACACAACACGTGCATGTGTGTGCTGTGTGTGGTGGTGTATATTATATATATATACTATGAATGTAGTTATAACATGTATATATATATATAGACAGATATATAATATAATAAGTACACACACACATGATATATAAATATTTATTTAATTAACTTTATGATATGATGTATATATATTCGAATATATATAGATATATAGTTATAAATAAGATATATATAAGTATTTGTCGTATATATATATGATAATATAGTATAATGTCATGTAATAATATTAATAACGTAAATACTAGTGACTATGCCGTGCTTGTAGTATATAAGTAGAGAATTATATATATAATGTATAGTAGATTAAATGATATATGTATATAATAGTATATATATATGTATAATAGTGAATATGTATAAATACATATAATAGTTATATAGATATATATATATATGTATAAATATATAGTGTATATAATAATATATATAATATTATATATATATATATGGTATATAAATATATATATATATATGACTATATGTAAATATATCATGTAAGTATAAATAAAGTATATATACTATATGTATGTATGTATATTAAATATATATATATATAATAGATAGTATATATAATATAGTAGAATATATTATTATGAGAGTAAGTTATATATATATAATATATATATATATATTAATATATATATATATATTATATGTATAGAAATATATATACTATAATATATGTATAAATGTATAAATATATATATTTATATATAATAATATATATATATATAGATAATATTGTATAAATATATATATATATATATAGAGATTATGTAGATATATAAACTATAGGGAATGATATAGATATACGACTTTTGTATACAGCAATATAGAATATGTGTGTGTGTGTAGTCGTGTGTGTGTGTGTTGTGTGTGATGGGTATTTAATACACACATAAACAAACTGCATGGTATGTATCCTGATTGCATATACCTTAGATTAGGCTGACCATTAGCAGCACAACTAACATCTGCAACGAGAATTCCCCGCAGTGTTCGCCCCACCAAGCAACACGTTCACAACGGCCCTGCTAACACCATCGCCTTCGCCACATGTCCTGACTGAGTGCTCGTAACGAAGCCAACTCGGTTACCATGGCAACGGTGCTCCTTATCTCATCACGTTTTGCATCTTAAGTGTTGGTCGGTGATCGATAGGTAATCCGCAGTGTTTACCCCTCCTAGCGGTCAGCCTCCCTCCCTCGCCGCTCCTCTGCGTCTCTCCCTCCCTCCCCTCTTTTCCCACCCTTACCTCCTCCTGCCCCTTGAAGAATGCCCTTTCTCCCACTTGCAGAATGGCTGTGGTGTGACGATAGGCTTGATATGGGAGTGTTCGGTGGGGTGTTGATACAGGTGGTAAAAGAGAGCAAGAGTATAGGAAGGTGATAGTGCAAGGTCATGGTGATTAGTGTGAGGACTGAAGGGGTATCCCCTTTGTCTCGTCATCGCTCGTGCGAGGTGAGGCCGGCCTCCCGCCTGTCGATTTTATCCTAGGGTGTGCATGTGGGAGGGTTTTCACTGCACCCGGTCCCCGCGTCTGGGATCAGAGGGTCAGGTCTCATCTAATCGTGGTGATGAGTTATCAGATGGTTGCACATGTAGCAGCTTTCGGAAAGGGACCCTTTGGAATCATTCCCGCAGCTCTCTTTCCCTAATGTGAGGCTTGATTATTCTGTGAATGTATGTTGTAGTTGCGGTTACTCCTGCCGTGGTAGAGTGGGCTGCTAGCTTCTGTCTCTCGTCTCTCTAGCTTCTCTTTTCGTCTCTCTCACTCTCTCTCAATCTCTCCTCTTTCTCGTCTGCTCTCTACTCTCTCTCTCTCTCTCTCTCCCTCTCTTGCTCTGGTTCGATTGCAATCCTCTTCTCTCTTCTCTGTGTGTCACACTATTGACGGCGAGATGACACCAGAGGCGACGACATCTCTAGTACTACTAGAGTACAGTCGGTTGGTTCCTAAGGATGTATATTTGTACTATGTTTAGGTAAGGGCACACATAGAGCATAGACGAGTTATTGGAGTGCGCGGTCACGCTGTGCCTACGCTGTCGCAGACGATGCAGGCGGCCGTGATGCCATCTACGCGATGTGGAGCGGGCGATACTGGCTCCTCTCGTCTCTCTCTTCTGCTCACGATGTCATCTCTTCGATTGCGCTGCTCTCTCCTCCGCTACGCTCTCGCTGGTTGCTTCTCTCATGCTCACTCTATGCATCGCTAGAGAGCGGTTGGTAGGACTGTCTCCGTCTGTATCGTGCGTCGAGTGGAGCTGACTCGTGGCTCGGCTATTACTGCGGTTCGTGTCACAGATGGGAAGATCCGTGCTCGGCGACGCTGAACGTCGTGGATGGCGTGCTCATCAAGTCATGCTCAATCGAGGATCAGGGTCGCGTCGCGAGGGACTCTTCTCTGGTTTCGCGTGCGCGCGGTGATAATTTCATACACTCCTCTGCGTTCGTTCTGGTTGCTAGGACTTCTTCTCTGCTCTCTCTCCTCTCTCTCTCTCGGTCGGATCTCTCTGCTCTCTCCTCTTCTCTCTCGATCGTCTCGCTCATTCTCTCGGAATAGCTCTGCTCCTGCCGCTGCGCTCGTCCCTCAGTACGTTCAGCGGTCGGGATGCTTTGATCGTACGTGTAAGTGTGAAGTTTCTCATCGGGCTTCAGATAGATGGAGGTGCCAGGTCACGTACTGCGCCGGGTCGTCTCTCTCTCTAGGCTCTCTCTGTCTCGTCTCAATATTCTCGGGCTTCTCTGCTCTGCTGCTCTCATCTCTGCGCGACATTTACATACACAGTCCGCCCTCATATTCCATGACATATATTCGCATTCCACCCCTGTTCCATCCTTGTCTGACTTGTGGCCGACCCCTTGTCGTCTCTCACTCATGTCCTTCTTCTGGTTGGATCGCAGTTGTATTTTGTCTGGTCCTTGTCGCCTTTTTCTTTCTTTGTCCCGTCGACCGGACCGACTCTTTCTCTCTGCTCGTCGCAGTATACCTTTACATATAGCAGCATACCAAATGTGGGTGTAATAGTATATAACGAAGATGAGTATAGTGAATTATTAATTTGATATATAGAATAGGATAATAGTAAGTATGGCTATGATATGATGTATAAGCTAGTAATGTATATAGTAGTGTATAGTATGATACATAGTACTCATAGTACTAGTACATGATATACAGTATATGTGATATTATTAGTAATTAGAGTCGTATGTATATATTAATATAAGGTAGATATTTATGTAATGGAGTAGTACACACATAAAGACATATAAGATTGGTATCGAATTAGGTAATGACTAAATCTAATAGATTAACTATAGTAATAAGTAAAGTAGTTATATAGTATATAGCTATTATAAGTTATAAACCCACAATGAAGAAATTTGGGGTTGTTGTTATAGTAAAAATTGGGTAATTTTTTTTTATGATAATTAATGGCAATATGAGTGATATTTATAACGAGTGATATTAATTTATATTAATATACACCACACATACCACATACACATACATATATGTAGAGTATATATCATAATATATATAATATATTATAATGTATTTATATGAATAGATAGTAAATATATAGCACACACGACCACATTACACATTGACACATACAATAGAAATGTAATATATAAATATAGATATATATAGTAGGGTAGTATTAACTTAGATCATCGTAGAGTAGAATTACCATAGAGGATATGAAGTATAGGAAATAGATGTATGTAGTGTGGTGGTTGTGTGTGTGTGTGTGTTGTGTGTGGTTGTGTGTGTGTGTGTGTGTGTGTGTGTGTTGTGGTGTGTGTGTGTGTGTAGTGTGTGTGTTGCTGTGGAAAAGTATATATATTATTAATCTCTAATATAGTGACATTATATTAAGGGTCTGGATATAGTATGTATAAGTATGGTTAGTAAAGACAAGTATTACTTAGGTAGGTAGAGGTATATGATTATACGCACATATGAGATTGCAGGATACGAAGTATATGTATGAGATATATATATAGAGTGTGATATTATACTTATATTAGTTATATATTATTAGTATATAATAGTATTATATAATAGTTATATATTGATATATATGGAAAATAAGTTATATAATATAGTGTATATTATAGGTTATAATATATATATGTATAAGTATCATACATGTATTCATATCATGAATATTGACATCAATTCTTCTTTGATTATTTATATATTATGAAATATAATATACGTTAGGTAGGTATATATTATATGTAGATGTATCATGTTATACTGAGTAGACGTTTGTAAATATACATTATATACTAGGTAAAGGTATAGACACACACATTGCCTACATATATACATAATAATGTCGTGGTTTTATGCTATATGTATCTATCTTGATTATCTATCCTATCTACTCTATATATAGGTCGTGTAGATGAATTATAATATATATAATTATATAGCTATATTAGTAAGATATATAAAGGGACCACGACACACACACACACACACACCACACAGGACAGCAAGGCGACACAGTAGAACACTAGGCACGAACAAGTGCGACAGCAGCCAGACCAAGCACGTGATTGGAGTTCCAGCACAGGCTCAACACGACACGACACAAGCACCACATGCACACATCAAATATTATATATTCTGTAGAAGTATTATATTTAATATAGTATCAGTATAATAGTATTATATATATTAGTATATATGGGTGTTGTGTTATGGTGTGTGTGGATGTGTGTGTGTGTGATATATATAATATATTATAAGTAATAATAATATCATAATATATATTATATATATACTTACACACACACACACTAGAGGGCACACACGCACACACACACACACGAACATACACATCACTTTCACGGTGATAATGGTGGTGAGGCTGGGCTTCATTGGGGGTAGCGGGAGTATTCGATCGTGTACCACACCAGAAGGTGTGGGTGGTGGGATGTAGTCGGCGAGTAGGCAGGTGTCTGGTCGTTAGTGCTATGGGATAATGGGGTGGGGCTCTACCA
Source organism: Penaeus vannamei (assembly GCF_003789085.1). Lineage (NCBI taxonomy): Eukaryota > Metazoa > Arthropoda > Malacostraca > Decapoda > Penaeidae > Penaeus > Penaeus vannamei. The sequence continues at coordinate 549,288 of NW_020868895.1, forward strand.
CAGACGACACACACATCAAAAGGTGAGGGGTAGGTGTGTAGTATCATGTGGCCGGTACACACACAGCACGGCAGCTCATAGAGCTGCTTTATTCAGGTCCGCACGATACCACAGCACTAAGAGCAGAGAAAGCACTGCAGGGAGGACTAGAGTATATGTCTAATAGGCCGCGACAGCGCAATGGGTGAAGCACATCAGCACAAGAATATATGATCTCAGTTCAAAGGTGAGAGACTGATATATATATATATGTATATATATTGTTTGAGAGTGATTGAGAATAGAGCATGTAGATATTAGATAGGGTGGATTATAGCGTACAATAATTAGCAAGATTTAATATGATGTAAGGACGAAAGGAACTAAATGAATAATATGTATAATGCAATAATATGATAATGTACTACATAATGTAGGTAATAGAGTACAACTGTGTGATAGGTATATATGATATTAGTACTGACGAGAACTGAGTAAATACATAGGTATACAAGGCTGATCATCTATATCACGTTGTCGTACAATCCACGACAAAAGTTATATGTAGATTACATAGATAGATAGGCCATTTGACTATGCTACAGGTCTTAAGTTAAATCTATGAGGGACATATTATGGTATTATGTATATTATGTAAAGGTTGTACGCATAATATATGTGTTAGTATACAACAGAGATTTGTGGACATTAGTAGAGTGTATATTATATATGATATAAGTGAGTATATAGGGTTTATTTTATATAATATGAATATGAGTTATAAGTTTATAAACCTAGGTAGTAGGTGGTGGTAAATATATCGATAAGTATAGTATTATTTATAGTAGATACTAGTTATTTTATATAATATGATACTCATAGCGTGCGGTATAAAAGGATTTGATAGT
>NW_020868895.1:555174-557674 GCF_003789085.1 Penaeus vannamei
GGGGTTTCTGATAACGTGACAATAGGCAACTCTGATACACCCCGAGAGAGAGTCCACTTCGCTATTTCGCCGTAATCATTACGGATGAAATATCTAATGTGTTGTCTTTCATTTCCTTGCGCCGGGAGGACATACAGCGGCAGGGACAGCTGTAGGGCGTTTTTTTTTTTTTTTTTTTTTTTTTTTTTTTCTCTCTCTCTCTCTCTCTCTCTTCTCTCTCTCTCTCTCTCTCTCTCTCTCTCGCTCTCTCTCTCTCTCTCTCTCTCTCTCTCTCTCTCTCTCTCCTCTTCTCTCTCTCGCTCTTTCTCTTCCCCCGTTTTCTATTTTCTCTCTCTTTTTTTTCGTTTTGTTATCAGGCGGCGTATGTGATTAGGCCTAGATGGATGGATGGAATGAGGGAGGGGGGGGTTCTCTTGCCATTCTTTTACCTTCGTCCGGCAGGTTGAATGTAAATGTGATTGTCGGTGGGGCGAATTTAGCGAAAGTGTCCCACATTTTTTTTTTCTTCTTCTTAGGCCTAATCATATGATATGGGCTTTCTTGCATTGCGTTCGGCATGAGGGAGATCTCTGGCGAAGCTCTTATGAGGCTGAGGATGAAAGTGCTGTGGTTGTTGAAATTGCTGCACATTAATTCCGCTTCATTAAGAAACAAGTAACTTTTTTGCCATTTTTGTTTTTCCCCATTTTTAACAACAACAGCACACAAACGCAGCAGCACGGCACGCACAGCACACACGCGCAACACACACACACACCACACACACACACACACACACACACACACACACACACCACACGACGACACATCATACATACACATATAATATATATATACTATTTATATATAAGATATATATATATATATATATATATATAACATTGGTCATCCCCACATTTTCGTAGCTTTATGGTATTCATCAGCATGTATCTGCCTGTACTTTACACAAATACATAGGTAGATTTTGCACGAAGTTAGCTAATTATTCAGCTTGGCTATCGAGATGTTTTCAAAAGCCCCTTCAAAAAAGCCTCTCTCTCCATTTTGCTCAATTCTGGAATACAAAAACACCACAATTACTCTCTCTCTGAATGGTGTGTCATTCACCACTTGGGGAAAAAGCTAAAAAAAAAAAAAAAAGCAAAAAGAAAAAAAAAAAGAGAAATCTCCTCTCACGCTCCCATTCTTCCTCCCTCCTCCCCCCCTAAAAATAAATAAATCTCCCCTCCCCCCCTCTTCCCTCACCTAAATTGAAATCCCAATTACCTTCTCCATTCTGATTCCGCGCCCACCTCACCTCATAAATCTGGGTAGTGTGATCTGTAGGCACGGCGAATATAATAGGGACGAGCGCCACTGGCTAATCATCTGCCAAGGGTCCTCAAACTATTTCCCTCTTCTGTGAGAGAGAGGGCGAGGGTGAGGGAGGGAGAGGGAGGGAGGGAGGAGAAGAGGGAAGGGGAAAGGGGGAGGAGGGGGGGTGAGAAAGAGAAAGAGGGAAGGGGGAGGTAGGGAGGGGGAAAGGGAAGGGAGAGAGAGAGAGAGAGAAAGAAGAAAGAAATAAAGAAAAAAAAGAGTAATTCTCTCATCCTCATTCTCTTTCCTTGCAGCTTTCTATCTCCCTCCCCTCCTCCTCTCTCGTTGTATTCCCTCTGTTTCCCCTCCTCCCTCCTCTTCTCTCTCTCTCCCTCTCTCCTCTCCTCTGCACTCTCTCTCTCTCTCCTCTCTCTCCGTCTCTCTTTCTCTCTCTCTCTCTCTCTCTCCTCATCTCTCTCTCCATCTCATCTCTCATCTCCTCTCTCGTCTCTCTCTCTCTCTCTCTTCTCCTCTCGTGCTCTCCTCGCCCTCTCCCTCTCTCCGTGTTCTCTCTCCCCCCTCTCTCTTCTCTTTTCCAACTCCATCTCTACTCCCTCACCTTCTGTCTTCTTCACTCTCATCTCTTCTCCTCCTCTCTCTCTCTCTCTCTCCATCTCTTCTCATCTCTCATCTCTCCTCCTCCCTCTCCCTCCATCCTTCTTTATCCCCCATCCTTCTCTCTCCCTCCATCCTATGCTCCTCTCCCACCATCCGTTCCTCTCCTCATCCCAATACCTGCCCTCCCGTCCCTCCAATCCTTGCCTCTCCCTCCCTCCATCCCCTGCCATCTCCCTCCCTCCATCCTGCCAGTCTTCCTCCCTTCCACCCTGGCCAATCTCCCTCCCTCCATCCCTGTCTCCCTCCCTCCATCCCTTCCTCCCACACTCTCTCCCTACTCCACTCACTCATTCCTTCATCTCTCTCTCCTCGCTCATTCACCCACTCACACACTCTCCCTCCTCGTTCTCTCAATTTTAATAATCTCCCCCAATCTCCTTGTACAAAGGCGTGAGAAAAACAACTCGCAGGAAGGTTTAGGAGAAAACGTGCGCGGTCACCAGAAAAACGTAATGTTGACTAGTGGCGTGGTTTGGTACTTTACGGGAGGGGAGAGAGGGGGAGAGGGGAAAGAGAGGGGGAGAGA
>NW_020868895.1:562674-565174 GCF_003789085.1 Penaeus vannamei
CTCCCGCCGTATTTTTCCATTCTACTCTATTGGAAACACAGAAAATGCGTCCGTTGAATGCCTTGTTGCCTAACCTCGCGTTTCGATGGCGGTTTTCCCGAATTTCAATGACTGTTATTACGCTCGAGATTTCTTCGTCCTTACGTATTGCAACGGGGATAGAGTTATTCATATGTTCTTTTTTTCCTCCTTTTTTCCCCTTTTCCTTCCGGGGAGAGGAAAAGAAGCGAGGGATCGTGGGGGAAATCTACGGTGTGGCAACCCAGCGTCCACTCGCCCTCTTTGGATGGACAGCCGGGTGCCAATTTGTAAATTATGGGACGAATATTCAAATGAACTCTTTTTTTCTTTTTTCTTTTTTGCTGTCCTTCTCCCTCGCCATGAGTGATGATTGGAAAAATCTCCGAAGATTTCGGATAATATTTCGTCATCCAGACGCAGATGAATTATAGCAAAGAGAACCAGCGTTTAAATAATACTTCTCCCTCCCCTTCGCCTCTCCCCCTAAAAGAGATGGAAGCGCGAAGGACGGAAAGGTGAAAGGAAAAGGAAGATAAGAAGGAGGAAATAAGGCAAAGGCAAGGCACCCGAAGCGTTCACTTCTTGTTCCGGCGACCATTAGAATGTTCAACGTCATTGTGACGTAGGCGGCTGCGGTCCAACGCCGGCGCCTCCCTCTGCTGTAAAATAAGCAGAGGGAAATTAGAACGAAGGAGGTGAAAGGGATTAAAAGGACGAGGGAAAAGGAAGAATAAACAAAATCGAGAATGTGAGAACCTAAATGAAAGTGGAGGTGAATGATGAGAGGAAAATTATATAAAGTTTAGAAGATATGAAATTGACGTCATTTTCCGGGCAATATAAACCAGAAAAAGACGGAGAAAAACAAGAAGAGGAAAACAGGGTAAAGTGTCCTGCTCGTCCTCGTCGTCCTCCTCATTCACCCCCATATCGCCACATCTCCAGCGTCATCGCCGTCGTCCTCTCTTCCACTTCATCGTCATCATCGTCAGCTTTCCTTTCGTCGTTGTCTCCCTTCTCCCTCCCCCTGTCATCATCGTCTCTTTCTTTATTCCCCTTTTTTTCATCATCTGCCCCTTCCCCCACCGTGCCCCTCGTCCCCCCCCCACTCTATCTTTTATTATTCTTCACTCTTTCATCATCCTATGGTCTCCCTTCCCCCGTCATCGTCATTCCTCACTGACACGTCGTCATCTCTCCCACCCCGATCATCGTAGCCATCGTCATCATCCCCCTCCCTCCAACATCGTCCTTCAACACCATGATCTCCCCCCCACCCCCCACCCCCCACCAAGCCCACTCTTTCCGTCATCGTCGTCGTCATTATTCTTCCCTCCCGCCTTCATCGCCCCCCCCCCCATAATCTATTCGTCGTAGTCTTCATCATCATCCCCACCGTGATCTCCTCCCCCTTCCACCCCACCATTCGTCGTCTTCGTCATCATCCCCCCATCTCCCGCCACTTCACTCCCCTCCCCCCCCCCCACTATACCACCATCGTGATCCCCCCCCCCTGCCTCCACTCCCCAACCTTACCCGTCGTCGTCATCCCTCCCTCCCCCCCCCCACTACCACCATCGTGATCCCCCCCTCTCTCCACTCCCCAACCTTACCCGTCGTCGTCATCCCTCCCTTTCTCCCCCCCCCTTCCCGCTACACGACCGGCGTAATGTCATCCCCCCCCACTACCACCATCGTGATCCTCCCCCTCCCTCCACTCCCCAACCTTACCCGTCGTCGTCATCCTCCCTCCCCCCCTCCCTCCCTCCCCTCCTTCCCGCTACACGACCGGCGTAATGTCACCCCCCCCCACTATACCACCATCGTGATCCTTCCCCTCCCTCCACTCCCCAACCTTACCCGTCGTCGTCATCCCTTCCTCCCCCACCCCCTTCATCACCCCCCCCCCCACTATACCACCATCGCGATCCTCCACCACCTCCACTCCCCAACCTTACCCGTCGTCGTCATCCCTCCTCCCCCCCCCTTCATCACCCTCCCTCCACTCCCCAACCTTACCCGTCGTCGTCATCCCTCCCTCCCTCCCTTCCCGCTACACGACCGGCGTAATGGTGTCTCAGAACGCACGTCGCGAGGCTCCAAAACGACCGATAAGCCGCCGATCATGTCTACAATGGCGAGCCGGCGACCTAGGGTTTTATACGTAATGAAGGAGATCGAAGAGGGGGAGAGGGGAGGGAAAAGAGGAGGGGGGGTAGGGGAAGGGTAGGGGGGATGAGGGAGAAGGGGAAAGAGGAGTGGGGGAGTAGGGAAAATGGGAAAGAGGAGGGGGGGTAGGGGGAAGGGAGATGAGGGGGGGTAGGGGAAGGGAGATGGGGGGTAAGGGAAGGGAGATGGAGGGGGAGGGGGAAGGGGATATGGGAGGGGTGGGGGGAGTAGGGAAGGGGGATGAGGGGGGTGTGGGGAGTAGAGAAAGGGGATAAGGAGGGGGATTAGGGAGTAGGGGAAAGGAGATGAG
>NW_020868895.1:572674-577674 GCF_003789085.1 Penaeus vannamei
CTCCTTCCATCCTTTTTTATCCCTCACCTTCCCTCCTCTCCTTCCTTCCATCCTTCTCCTCCTTCCCTCTTTCTCTCCTTCTTCCTCTTTCTCTCCTTTCCTTCCCTCTTTCTCTCCTTCCATCCATCCGTCTCCTCCTTTCCTTCCCTCTTTCTCTCCTTCCTTCTCCTCCTTCCCTCTTTCTCTCCTTCCTTCCATCCTTCTCCTCCTTTCCTTCCCTCTTTCTCTCCTTCCTTCTCTCCTCTCCTCTCCTCTCCTCTCCTCTCTTTTCCTCCTACCCTCCTCCTTTCCTTCCTTCAGCCTAGTGACCATTCCCGACGACATACTCAACTTTTAATGATTTTTCGAAATATGCTAATGGCGTCTACAGTCCCCTCTCTTCTTATTTTCGCTCCCGTCACCACTCAACTTCTCTCTACCTTCCTTTATCCTTTCTTGTTGTATCCTGTCCTAATCTCCCCTCTACCTTAGTCTATTCTTTCTTGTCGAAGCCTTTCCTGTCCTGCCCTCTGCCTTATTCTATCCTTTCTTGAAGCTTTTCCTATCCTGCCCTTTACCTTATTCTATGCTTTCTTGTCGAAGGCTATTCTATCCTTCCCTCTACTATTCTATATCCTTTCTTGTTGAAGCTTTTCCTATCCTGCCCTCTACTTTATTCTATCCTTTCTTGTCGAAGCCTGTCCTATCCACACCTATTCTGTCAGGTCTTATCTTATCATGCTTACATATTGTTTCTCACACTACCTGGTCCTATCCTACACTATCCTATACTATACTATCCTGACCTACCCTACCCTATACCTGGTCCTATCCTATCCTATTCTGCTATTCCTACTCAACCACCGTACGCCACCATACCCTATCCTGAGCTCCCAACCTCATCCACCTTATCCTACCGATCCCTACCCAGCCACATTCTACCCTACCCTATCCATCCCTACTTAACCCTACCTATCCCTACCCTATCTTGCCCATCCCTATTCAACCCTACCCATCCCTACTCAACCCTGCCCTACCATACCCTGGCCATCCATACCCAACCACATCCCCACCCAATCCTCAACCCTACCCATCCCTATCCCCCCTTTACCCCTCCCATCCCTACCCAACCGCATCCTACCCAGTCCTTCAACCCCCATCCCTACCCTGACCATCCCTACTCATCCTTACCCATCACTACCCTACCCTACCCATCCCAACCAAACACATTCCCAACCCTACCAATCCTACCATCCCTACCCAACTACATCCCACCCTGCGCTCAAACGCCTATCCCTTCCTCCCTCCCCTAGCCCTACTCCTCTCCCGTTTACGAATGCCAATGGTGCCAAATTGCAGTTAGAGTAAAAAACAACGAAAGAGAAAGAGAAATAGCATAGAGAGAGTAAAGAAAGGGAGAATAAGAAAATAGAAAGGAAGAGAGAGAAGAAAAAAATAAAAAAGGAAGAGATAAAATAAAAAGGAAGAGAGATAAAATAAAAAAGGAATAGAGAAGAAAAAATAAAAAGTAAAAGAACTAGAAAAAATAGAAAATAAGAGAGAAAGGGAATACAGAAAGAGTGGGAGGAAAAGCGGAGAGAATGAGAAAAGGGAGTAAAGAAAAAAAATTGAAATAGCGAGAAGAAAGGATAAGACAGAAAGAAAGAAAGAGAATCTAAAATTGGAGAGAAACGCCCAAAAATAGAAAAAAGAGAGGAAAAGAGGAAAAAGAAAAAAGTACGAAAAGGGAAGGCACTTTAGTCCCTGTCCCTGTTGTTGAAATCCAAAGCCGAACCGAGGGAAGTCATTAGGAAGGTGGCAATCGATCCCACACGCGCCCGCCCGCCCCCGCCCGCCGCCCTCCATCCGCCGCCCGCCCGCCCGCCCGCCGCCGCCGCCGCCACAATCGCACTCGCGTAAACATGCATAACTAAACGTCCTCGTGATTGATGGCTCTTCATAAGCGGAATAATTTGTTCGAGGACTGACGCCATTTCAAATAGTTTATTTTGGGCGGGTTCTTCGGTCGCTTTTCTCGGCCCGGCTCCTCTGGGCGGCTGCTCTCGTCTTGGCCTCTTTGGCGCTTCCTCTCCAACGGGCTTTGGGGCGCTTGTTTTGGGGGTTCTTTCTGGCTCTGTTTGTCGAGCTTTCTTTCTTTTTTTTATTGTTTTTGTCACGTTTTATGTTTCTCTTTTTCTCTCTCTCTTCTGTCTATCTTTTCTCTCTCTCTCTTTCTCTGTTTCTCTTTCTCTTTCTCATTTTTCCCTCGCCCCACTCTCTCTCTCTCTCTCTCTCTCTCTCTCTCTCTCTCTCTCTCTCTCTCTCTCTTCTCTCTCTTCTCTCTCTCTCTCTCTCTCTCTCTCTCTCTCTGTTCTCTCCCCCCTCTCTCTCTATCTCCCTCCCTCCTCTCCCTCTCTCCCATTCTCTCTCTCTCCCCTCCCTCCTCCCTTCCACTTTCTCGCTATCTCTCCCTCTATCCCATTTTCTCTCTCTCCCTTTATCCAATTTTCTATTCGTCGCTTTGTTAGAGGCTGTCACTTCACACAGCATAAGTCTTCGGCGATATTTGTCGATAATTACTAACCTGCAACGGCCAGACTTTCAGGTGAATTTGTGTGTTTAACGAGCACAAAGATCTGACAGGTTGACGAGACTTGATTTTGGGGCGTTTTATTTCACTTGGTCACCGTGGAGAGAGGAAACTTGGTGTCATGTGCGCAGATTAGATGATTAGTTGATTGATTGGTAGATTGGTAGATGTTTAGATAGATGGTTGGATGGTTGGGTGGGTGGATGGATTCTTTTTAGAGAAGGGTGCTAGCTGTATCTGTCTGTCTGTTGTTCTCCCTATTTCTTTTTCCTTTTTTCCTTTTCTTCTCTCTCTCTCTCTCTCTCTCTCTCTCTCTTCTCTCTCTCTCTCTCTCTCTCTCTCTCTCTCTCTCTCTTTCTCTCTCTCCTCATCCTCCCCTCATCCTCACCTTTCCCCTTCTTCCCTTCTTGACCTCCCTCCCTCCAACCCTCACTCACCTTCCCCTTCTACCCCTCCCTTTCTTCTCTTCCCTTCCTTCTCTTTCTCACAGCTCAGAAACAACTTTTGAAGTTCTGTCGACGTCAGTTCTCACCTGCTTCCCCTTCTTCCCCCTTCTATCACAGGGGCCTTTACGCTCACTGCTAACACACCCTAAGCCCCTCTTTCATGTCAGACGCTCTAGTCACTGTCATCTTACCGCATGACCGGTGGATAACACGCCAGTGAATATCATGGGTCACTTGAGCATTTAGCATTCATTCATTCACGAGGAGGAGGTCTTGTATGGTGGGAGGCGTTGGTTCTTATCGCGTTATTCAACTTTTCTCAGTAGCAGTGACATGCTGGATTAGCTAAGAGTTCATGTTATTCACCTCTCTCTCTCTGTCTATCTGTCTCTCTCTCTCTCTCTCTCTCTCTCTCTCTCTCTCTCTCTCTCTCTCTCTCTCTCTCTCTCTCTCTCTCTCTCTCTCTCTCTCTCTCTCTCTCTCTCTCTCTCTCTCTCTCTTCTCTCTCTCATTCATCCCACTTCATTTAAGTCTTTCATTTAAGCCATCATTTTATTAATTAAATTGTTTTTCATCGTCGTTTCGTTTGATGTTATTTTTAACATTATCTTTCTATAATTAAGATTTTTTCATGATATATTTCATAATATCCCTCTTTTATTCAGATAATTATCATTCAACCGGTGGTATTCACCTCTCTCTCTGTAGCATAATATTTCATAGTCGATTACTCAAAACTTAATCACTCAATTAGTCCGATATATGGGACTTAATTAGTGTGATATATGATATACTCATAGGTGCTCATTATTATTAATTGCTACTGATCGTTAAAACGGTTTGAAAATCAAATTGGTTACAGTCTATCAAAGTTTATCAGTGTATCATACTCCAGTCTTTATCATACATTCCATACATTCCGTTGCGCTATAACAACTTTTTTCTTTTGTATTTACCCCTATTCCTTGCATAGATCAAACTTATCTCTTAACTACTTTATTGCACTGTTTATCCTTTACAACTGTCAGCGTCTTATCAGCGTCTTATCAACTCCAAGCACACCGCCCCGGTTGGCTTTGGCCAGTCTCATGCTCCAAGGCCTGCTGGCGGGGGGGGTGATGGTTTATGTTGGTGATGAATTGGTGCTATTGGTGTTCCCAGATTTGTATACGGTTTGTTAATGCGTGTGTGTTGGTGTAGTTTGTCTATTTCTGTGGCTGGCTCTCTCTCTCTCTCTCTCTCTCTCTCTCATCTCTCTCTCTGTCTCTCTCTCTCTCTCTCTCTCTCTCTCTCTCTCTCTCTCTCTTCTCTCTCTCTTCTCTCTCTCTCTCTCTGCTTCTCATTCTCTTTCATTCTCTTCTTTTCTTCTCTTCTTCCTTCTCTCCTTCTCTTTCTTCCCTCCCCTCTCCCTCTCTTCTCTTCCTCCCCCCCCCTCTCCTCTCTCTCTCTCTCTCTCTCTCTCTCAAACTTACCAGCTTTCCCAACTATTTATCCCTCTTTTTATTTTTGCTTTTCTTCTTCTGTTTCTATAGATTCGAGTTTTGGTTATTCACACTCAGTTCCAAATAAAAACAAATTTAAAACAGATTAACATAGTTATGCCTATGCTATGGCATTGTACCCTGTGAACGTATCCAAACAATAGCATATTTACGATAGTTTCCCCTCTCACTCGCCCGTTTTCTTTTTTTCTGCACTTCGCCCTCTCCACACGTATCGCCAACTTTTAAGACAATTTCTCGCTGTCTCTGAAATTCAGTCACATTACGCTAGGGCTGATGTTGCTGAAGTTGTGTTTGGAATTAGTTAACGTTATTTGAAGCAGAGAACTTAAAGTGATAAGATTGGCAGGTCGTTTCTGAGGAATAATTACGATTGGTTCTCGTAAACTTCCTGGTATTTTTGTAACAGGAAACTTCTCTCGCGATTTAACTCAATATGTTTATAAGCTGTAAAAAGATAATGAGCTAATTTATACGCAGGAG
>NW_020868895.1:585174-592674 GCF_003789085.1 Penaeus vannamei
GAGGAGAAGAGAGAGAGAGAGAGAGAGAGAGACAGAGACAGAGAGAGGGGGACAGTGAAGAGGAGGTGAAGCGGGTGATGGGAGGGAGGAGGGTACCAGAAGGGGGGCAGAGGGAGGGAGGGAAAGGGGAGAGGAGGGGACATGTCGATTTTTTACGTCGGGATGACGGACGAATAGGCCAGCCTTCTTTGAATATTCATAGCGTCTTCTGCTCGCGTCTTATTTCCTTCCGCATCTCCGATCTGCGCCTCGCCCGCTCCCGCGAAGATGGTTGCGAAGATTTCTCGACGTCGGAGAAAACGCTAAAGGCGAGACATTTCGCTGAAAGAAAAGGAGATGAAAGGGAGGGTTCGAAAGGCTAATTAAAATAAAAGTGTGACGTGCTTCGATTCGGACGCGGCCGTGACGTCACAGAGGGGGAAAATAGGGGGAGCCCGGCTGGTACACACGTGGTAATGTTTACATCGTGACCGCTGCTTGCTGCGCCTCTTTGGGAGTAGCTGAAACCGCTTCATTTTAGCGTTTAAAGCTATTGTTGCTACACGCGCCCCTGATGCTAGCGGGGGCGCCTTTGTGGCCGTTTTTCTGTTTCGTTTTTTTTTCTCTCAAACTGCGGGCTTTTTGGAGGGGGGTGGGGGGTGGCTTTTAGCTTATTTTACTATTCTTTTTCTTTGTAATAGATATTCTGATAAGTCGGTCTGCTGCTCCTCCCTCCCCGAATCTCGCTGCCTTTATTCATCCTCTGTCTTTCTTTCAATCTTTTTATCTTGGCTTTTTTTCTCTCCCTCTCCTTCCTCTCTTTCCCTCTCCCCCGTCTTTCTTCCTCCTTACCCATCCCCTTCTCTCTCTCTCCTTCTGTACCCCCTCCTCCCGTCTCTCTCTCTCTCTCCCTTTCTCCCTTCTCCTCTCCCTCCCCGCCCTCTCTCTCCCCCCCCCTCTCTCTCTCTCTCTCTCTCCTTCTCTCTCTCTCTCATCTCTCCTCTCCCTCTCTCTCTCTCTCTCTCTCCTCTCTCTCTCTCTCCTCCTCTCCTTCTCTCTCTCCTCCCTCCCTCCCTCCCTCCCTCCCTCCCTCCCTCCCTCTCTCTCTCTCTCTCTCTCTCTCTCTCTTCTCCCTCCCTCCCTCCCTCCCTCCCCCCCTCTCCTCACTCCCTCCCTCCCTCTCTCTTTTCTTTCTCTTTCTCTCCCTCTCTTTCTCCCTTCCTTCCTCCCTGTCTCTTTCCTCCTTCCCTTCTCCCTCTCCCTCTCCCTCTCCTCTTTCCCTTCCTCCTCGTCCCTCTCTCCTCCAAGCATCGAGCACACAAGCCTCGCTTCCTCCTCCTCCTCCGCCCTTCCGCTTACCGCGGGATGTATGTGGCCCTCGAGTTATGGCTTCATTATTAGCCATTTGCGTCGTGATCCATTTTGCGACTATTAAGCCACAATTTTCTCTTGATGGTATTGCGGGCTATACATGAGCTCGTCGGCAGAAGCGTTTAATACACTATAATTTATCACTGTCACGTGTCCCATTTATCAGATGGTAACCTACCGCAAGTCCTTAGCCTCCTCTCGAACTTGGACGCGCACGCACGCACGCACTCAAGCGCACGACTGCACGCACGTACGCGTTGGCATAGGGATGGTCATGGTTTTCGTACACACGCACGGACGTACTAATGCACGCACCCTACTTTACGGGGACATACTCACGCAGATGTGCACGTACGCACGCCCTAACTCACTCACTTTTCACACACACACACACACACACACACATACATATATATATATATATATATATATATATATATAATATATATATAATATACATATATATATATACATATAGAGAGAAGAGAGGAGAGGAAGAGAGAAGGGAAAGAGAGGAAGAAGAAAGAAGAAGAGAAAGATAAAGAGAGAGAGAGAAAGAGAAAGAGAGAGAAAGTCATATAGAGAGAGAAAGTCACAGAGAGAGGAGAGAGTAGAGAGAGGAGAAAGAAAGAGGGAGATAGGGAGAGAGAAAGAAAGAGAGAGAGTGAGAATTATGATAGAAAGAGACAGCAAGGCATAGAGAGATTGAGTGAGAGAGAGAGAGAGAGAAAGAGTGAGAGAATGATGATTGAAAAAGAAAGCAAAACAGAGAGAGATAAAGAGAGAGAGCATTATGATAGAAAGAGAAAGCAAGACATAGGGAGAGAAAGAGAGAGAGAGAGAGAGAAATTTATGATAGAAAGAGAAAGCAAGACATACAGAGAGAATGAGAGAGAAAAGGTGCAAGAATAACACGGACATACAGACACACGCCAGATAAGACCAAACAAAAAAGACCTAAAAAAGAGCAAAAGAGATGTCAAAAGTCGTAGAAACAAACCGGCAGTCTGTTAAAGTAGTTCAGTGTGAAGGGGGTATAATTATTGATTCTGTGCTCCTAGACTCTGGCCCTTTAACACACTTTTTTAAAGAGCGTTTGCTTGAAACACGTGCTTCCAGGTTGCCTGAGGTACGGCCAGGTCTGCGTCGTCTTCTGTTTTTTTGTTTTTTTGTTTGTTTATTTGTTTGGTTGTCTTTTTTCGTGTGTTTTTATTTCTCTGTTTTGTTTGTTTGTTCGTTTTTGTGTGTTTTTACTTCTCTGTTTTGTTTGTTTGTTTTTTGTAGTGTTTTGTTTGGATTTTTGAGGGGGTTTTGTTGTTTTATTGTTGGGTGGGGTGGTGTTTGTTGAGAAAGAGTGTATGGTGTATGAAGCCAGGGGAGTATGAAGTGTGTAGGTTGATTATGAACTGGTACTTGAAGATGTGATTTTTTTCTCTGTTTTTTTTTGCTCTCTCTCTCTCTCTCTCTCTCTCTCTCTCCTCTCTCTCTCTCTCTCTCTCTCTCTCTCTCTCTCCTCTCTCTCTCTCCTCTCTCTCTCTCTCTCTCTCTCCTCTCTCTCTCTCTCTCTCTCTCTCTCTCTCTCTCTCTCTCTCTCTCTCTCTCTCTCTCTCTCTCTCTCTCTCTCTCTCTCTCTCTCTCTCCTCTCTCTCCCTCTCCCTCTCCCTCTCTCCCTCTCTCCCTCTCTCCTCTCTCTCCCCTCCTCTCTCACTCTCTCTTTCTTTTTATCTCTCTTCCTTCAAATCAGAAATGCCTTAAAGTATTGCTCCATTTGCATTTTAGGATTACGTAATGAAAAGAATTTCGGGAAAAATGTTAGATTGTGACTCATTCCAAATTCGGAAATAGCAGTATAATTCTGACATTGCAGCTGAAAGGAGTGAAAATAAGAATTGGGTATTTTTAGACATTACGCCAAAGACTTTTTTTTCGATTGACTGAAGAAAATAGTCGATAAATTCATGTTGTGTAAATGTCGAGGTCAAGGTAGGTAGCGGTGGGGAAAGAAAATAAGAAAATAATAATAATAAGAAAAAAATAACGCCTGCTCCCGTTCCCCCATTCCATCCGGGGATAACTGGCCAATCCCTAATCGGTTCGGAACCACCGGCCGCCTGAACCTCCCCTGTAAACCTCCCCTCCCGCTCATGCCTCCCTTTCCCTTCTTCCCCTCTCACCTCCACCCCTCGCTTCCCTTCCTTCCTCTCCTTCTCTTCTTCTTCCTCCTTCTTCTCTTCTTTCCTTCTTCCTTCCTCTCTCTCCGTTTGGCTTCTTCCTTCTTCCCTTCCTATTACCTCCTTCCTCGCACTTTTTATTCCTTATTCCTTTGCTCCTTTAGCTCTTCTTCCCTTCAGCACCTTCTTCTCCTCCCCCTCTTCTCCTCTTCCCTACTCCTCTCCTCTTCTCCTCTTCCTCTTCTCTTCTCTCTTTTCTATCCCCACCATTTTGTCCCTTCCCCTCCTCCTCCTCCTCCCCTCGGCCCCCCCCTCCCCCAGAAGCGCTGAAGGACAGGCGAGGCCCCCGAGCCCTTAGTATCCGAAGGGCTTAGTAAGACTGACCAAACAAGCTGGGCAAACACGAGGGTCAGTTCAGAGTCTAGACGCTTCTTGGACGCTCGCCTGACTGATGCGTGGCGGTGACCAGGGCGGTGGGTGGGGCTGGAGGGGGGGAGGAGGAGGGGTGTAGGAGGGGAGGGAGGGTGGTAGGAGTGGAGGGAAGGGGGAGGAAGGGGAGAGGGAGGAGAGGAGGGGTGGTAGGAGTGGGGAGGGGAAGGGAGGAGGGAGGAGAAGGGTGGAGAGAGATGGATTGGGGTTGGGGATAGGTTTTGGTAGAAAAAAGACGGTTTTCTTGATTTTCTCTGTCTGTCTCTGTCTCTCTGTCTGTCGGTCTGTCTCGTTCTCTCCCTCTCCCTCTCCTCTCCTTCTCCTTTCTCCTTCTCCTTCTCCTTCTCTCTCTCTCTCTCTCTCTCTCTCTCTCTCTCTCTCTCTCTCTCTCTCTCTCTCTCTCTCTCTCTCTCTCTCTCTCTCTCTCTCTCTCTCTCTCTCTCTCGGTTAATAGCAATGATAGATGATCAGAGAAATTAAATTCATTGCAAACATTTTTTGTCACAGATTAATCTTTCAAAGTAACTGTGGGAGCCGTACTATTTTTTCTTTTTCTTTATACATGAATTGTGAAATTTGTAGTAAAGGTAAACGCTAAAAGCTATACTATGATATAACCATACGTTAAAAAAGGAGAGAGAGAAAAAATTAACACAACTGACCGTAAAGTCCAGCTGTGGCCACAAAGCCAATTTTAAAAAAGTAAACCAAGTCAAATAAGAGAGTTAATTAAGGAATATTCATAAGTTTGCCTAATCTAAGGTAATTTTTTTTTATTAATACACGAGAGGTTTAATTATCAAACACTGGATTACACACACCCTGCGGCGCTACACTTTCCCTGGTCATCTTGTTGACTCTACCTTGGGCCGGCTTGAGGCATTGATATTTTTGAAGACTTTATTGATCAATAACCAGAGCGTACATGTATATATATATTATAATATATATATATATATATATATATATATATATATATATATATATATATATATATATATATATATTATAATATATATATATATATATATATATATATATATATATATATATTATTATATATATGTGTGTGTGTGTGTGTGTGTGTGTGTGTGTGTGTGTGAAATTGAAATACCATTTATTTATTCAGGTATTTACTAAGCTTGTTTATAAATCTTATTGACGCATTTGCAACATTTGTCATCTAGTGTCGATGATATTAAATGTATTTTCCTTCTGATTTATTTCTCTAACTTGTTGAAAAAAAATCAATTTTATTAACGAACCGACTTTCCCCGGTGATGGCTACGTAACCTTACGGACAGTTTTCCCGGATGGTCGTGAAGATGAACTATCTCGTATGTCGAAAAAAGAACAATTAAAACAAGCAAAAAAAATCGTGTTATAATAGCTTTTAAGAATCCGTTGGGATACGAATACAAAAGACCGATAAAAAAAAGAAGTTTAATTTTCCTTCAAGTAACCAAGGACGACGGAGAGAGCGCGCCTTCGCTGCTCAAGACCGTCTTAAAACCAACAGTTTGAAGAGAATCCCGCCGGAGCCCCAGCAGCGCCTTCGCCACGGGGAGCGAGCGAGCAAATGTAATGAGATACCGCTGACAAAAGAGATTTCAGTCACCGATTCTTTCTACTTAACTATTTCCAAGAAGTGTTGAGATGTTGCCAAACACCTCGGGAACTTTCCTGCTAAGTTTTGGACTCGACATTAACACTGCATGATAAAAAGGCTTTTATTATCCCTTCTGTATGCATTATCTTTCTTTCTCTCTCTCTCTCTCTTTTTTTCTTTATTATTATCAGCTAACAAAAGTTTTGCCGGCCGGAGTTATCTCGCATCGAGGTCCTCGTGTCGGTATATGAACATCCGTGAAAAGATAAGAGAAAATGTATCCTTTTTTGTATAAATATATTTCATCGTATTTACTTTCCTTTATTTTCTCTCTGTTTTATTCCACCTCTTTTTCTTTCTTAGGATTCATTTTCTTTTATTTCTCTTATCGCTTCTTGCCTTCTTTTTTCTTATGCATTTTTCTCACACGTTCTTTTCTTTTTTATATGTATATTTTTTTTTCTTTTGAGGCAAGACAGGTATTCATTTAATGGTTCTTCTGAGGATCATCCAAGGCGGCGTGCGGCTTGGGCTGTCAACATTGTCTTATTCAATTATTCATCAAAAGACCGATGTCTCATCACGTGCCCTCTGTCTCCCTGCCAGGCGCGACGGCAGGACAAGCGCCTCCTGCAGGACCGCCGTCAGGAATCGGACTTGGCGTGGCGTGGCGAGCGAGGTTGGGTCGAGGAAGGAGGTAGGGAAGAAGACTGAAATGCAGTTGAATATGATTAGTTGGTGCTGCTCTTTTTTTTCTCTTTCGTTGGCTCTTTGTACCTTTCTTTCTATTTCTCTTTCTCTTTCTCTCGCTTCTCTCTGTCTCTGTCTGTATGTCTGCCTCTCTCTCTCTCTCTCTCTCTCTCTCTCTCTCTCTCTCTCTCTCTCTCTCTCTCTCTCTCTCTCTCTCTCTCTCTCTCTCTCTCTCTCTCTCTCTCTCTCTCTCCTCTCCTCTTTCATTCTCTTCCTTATCGCATTTAGAATATCAAATCAATTCTCTTCTTCTGTTTACATGCCTCCCCCTATTTTACCATC
This sequence comes from Penaeus vannamei, assembly GCF_003789085.1. NCBI lineage: Eukaryota > Metazoa > Arthropoda > Malacostraca > Decapoda > Penaeidae > Penaeus > Penaeus vannamei. Next base: position 591,766 of record NW_020868895.1, read on the forward strand.
TATAATATATCTATCTCTTTCTTCATTGAATCTATCTTATCTATCTGTCAGTCAATTCCTTCTTTTTTACGTCTTTTCACAACACCACCGGATCTGAAGTTGCTTCGGCCTGTCAGCTGAACTTCAACTTCGGTTCATCAGCGATCACAATAGCCGGTAAAATGATTGATCTTGAAAACGATCACTATCTCCATTCAGTCATCAGATACGTAACCAAGGGACAGAAAAAAATGAGAAGGAACAAGATAAAAAAGAAAAAAAGAGGGATAACAATATGGTGGCTTCAGGGTCGCGGAAGAATCGATAATTTAAGAGTCGTAAATGAATGCAGCGGACTTTCTACTCTTTTTCCGTCCTCTTTTTTTTTCATTATGAAGGTAGGTCCTCTTTAGTATTGAGTACTGCAGCCCGTCAGAAGGTCACTGAACTCTGATGTTTGGTCATTTGTGTATGTTTGTTTCGGTGTGACCTCCTTTTGGTCTCTGGGTGGTTTTTGGTGTTCAAACGACACGCATTCACAAAGAACACAACTCACAAGCACATGCGCATATACAAACACATATATATATATATATAAATATATGTAATATATATATATTATATATTATATATATATATATATATATATATATATATATTAAAGTAGGACACATGCACGCAATGAACAATGGTAATAGATAAATGTAGATACAGAGAGATTAAGCAAATATAATCTAAACAGCGGGAAACTCTCCGTTAATTCACACGTAATTTACCGAAACAAATGAAAAACGAAGGTCAGAACTTCATCATAAAGCCGACAGGCCAAGAAGCTAGGGCGATGCTCCCCCCACCCCTTCCTCCGCCTCGTACCCACCCCTCGTTCCTCAACTCTGTCCCCCCCCCCCCTCTAACCATTCCCCTCGTCTC
>NW_020868895.1:600174-607674 GCF_003789085.1 Penaeus vannamei
TTCTCCTATATCCCTCTTCTCCCCTCCTTCCTTTCCTCTTCTTTCTCTTCTTATCCCTTCCCTCGCTTCCTCGCCCCTCCCCCTCCCTTCCTTTTCCTCTCTTCTCCTCCCCTCCTTTCTTTCCTCATCCTTCCTCTCTCTTCTCTCCCCTCTTCTCTTTCCCTACAACAACTAAAAACAACAGTGACAATAAACACAAACGCTGCCCTACGATGACCTGCCCTCACGTACAGGACGTTGACCTTCCGCAGCAAGATAGTGTTTCACCCTCGCTGTGAAAAAGAAGGTTGTGGGGTGGGGTGGGGAGGGGAAAGATAAAGGAGGGTTATGGCTGAGTGGGAGGGGAGGGAGGGGGGGGGTGCCGTTAACTTCTTCAGGCTTACCGTGGGCCATCGACTTGACATTCTGGAAGGCCGGCCAAGAACATAGGCTGTGTCATAATAGTGTCTCTTAACAAGTTCACAAGGCAGCACATACACTCACACACTCGTTCGTTCAGTCGGGGGCACGTTCTCGTACACACTCAGTCATTCGCACTCGCTGATTCACTCTTATTCACTCAGTTATCCACACACACACACGCACACGGTCACACGTCACACGCACACGCACACGCACACGCACACGCACACGCACACACGCACACACACACACACACACACACCACACACACACACACACACACACACACACACACTCACTCTTCTCTCTTCTCTTCTCTCTCTTCTCTCTCTCTCTCTCTCTCTCTCTCTCTCTCTCTCTCTCTGTAGCGTCGTTGTAGCCGCCGCGTTCTGCTCGACCTCTCGCGGAAACGCCAGTGCGGCAACTTCGAAAGTGTTGTCGACTTGAAGAGCTCCTTGCAACTTCCTGAAGACGTCACTTCGTTTCGCCGTGCCTATGGGGAGGGCATATCCTTCGCCCGCACTTCAGTATCTCCATTTACGTCCTCTGTTCAGCCGCCGATCTTCCCTTCGTTCTTCCTGTCTCCTCACTGTCACCTTCTTCATAATGATGTTACTTGTGTATCCGGAAGCGCCGTAATTCCTGTTCCCCTCTTTTCTTATCGCGTTCTTTTATCGGCTTCTCTAGGAACGCCGACACCCCTCTACGCCCCTCTCTATCTGACTATCATCTAAGCATACCTTATTCACGTCCCTCTATTTGTACACCAAGAAGCACCTATATCCCTTCATTCCCGTATTTTTCCTACGTCGTGGAAGCACACCCTCCTCATGTAAGAATACCTTCCGTCTCTCTCTATATTTATTCTTAAGGTTGGACTTCGAATACCCACTCCTCGTTGACTCCTTCGCTACCACACGCCATGCCCAACGTCTGTACGGAACAGAAATAAAGAAGAAATAAGTCAAACAAAGAACAACTTCCGTTCCACAAAACTCCTCCGTAGGACCTCCCCCTCTCCCTTTCCATGCTCCTCTCTCCCTGCCCTCTCCCTTTCCCCATGCTCCGCTCCCTGCCCCTCACATTCCCCATGCTCCTCTCTCCCTGCCCCTCAGTCCCTGCCCTCCCCTGCCCCTCCCCCTGCCCCTCCCGCGCCTCCCAGCAGGCAGGGGATCCTTCGCGGTGGCGAGATAAAGACTCGGGGCGGGGCGCCAGCAATTATTCAAGCAAGAGCAACTCCTTCATTATATTAGCACGAGCTATGACCACTTTTAGGGAGGAAAATTGCTCAGCCTTTCATTACGAGGGGGCGTTATAGGCGCCTCGTTAATGGCTGCTTCTTGAAGAGGGCGAGGGAAGACGGAGGTTGAGGAGGGAGGGGGGAGGAGAGGGGGAGGAGGGCGAGGAAGATGGAGGGTGAAGGGGGAGGAGGAGGTAAGAACGAGAGAAGACGGAGGGCGAAGGAAAGGAGGATAGAGAGGAAGACGGAGATTGAACGGGGAGGGGGAGGGAGAGGAAGGGGACATGACTGTTGAAGGCGAGGGAAGAGGGAGGAAAGGGAGGGGGAGGCGAGCGAAAGAACACTGCGACTGATAGGGGAGGGGAAAGGAGAGTGGGAGAAGGGGGACGATGGTTGTGGGAAAAAGAGGGTGGGGGAGAAGGGTGAAGGAGGAATGGGAGGAAGGAAGACGGATGAAGGAGGAGGGGGTGGAGGGCAAGGGAAGACAGCTTGAAAGGGGTAAGACGATGGTTAATGGGGAGGGGGAAATAGGCGATCCAAGACAGGAGGGAAAGTGTGGGGAAGGAGGCGAATGTGTGGGCGAGAAGAAAGGTGTGGGAAATGTGTGAGCGTTGAGAAAATGAGCAAGTGTGTGACCGCAGTGGTAGCGTGTGAAGTGTGGGGAAAATTCAAGTGTGTGGCCATGGGGAAAGTGTGAAGATGAGGCTGGATTTGATTGTACTTGACGGGGCTGATGTGGGTAGCATGAGGAAAGTATGCGGATCTACCTCAGGGTGGATTGGTCCTGGTTAGTAGTAGAAGAGTGTGAGCAGTAGCTAGGGCTAACACATCCTTAAGAAAGTGAGTGTAAAGATCCCATGAGAACGTGTTAAAAGGCCTACCAAATTTTGACATGAATGCTTGTAAAGGTATTGATTTAGGTGCAATTGTAGTGCCTTTTTCTCATGCCAGTTTCAGCCTTTTATGTTAATGTGATTGCTTATTGGTACCGCTGAACGGATGAAATGTGTGTTGGTTTATTTGTTATGTTTTATGCTTTATTGTGGTGATTACGACACCCAGAGACAATAACTATGACGTTAAAGTTAAAGTTAAAGTACAAACTAGGAAAATAGCGATAGGCGTATAGTAGAAGAGGATATTTTATTTATTTCCCTTTTCTTGAGTTTTCCTGATTTTTGATTCTCTAATATTGACACATTATTATAACAAATGTTATCCTGTTATTGGTAGTACTAGTAGTAATAGAAAAAGACTATTTCCGAAAAAACAAGGATAAACAGGTGAATAAGGTAGAACTATGTGTATCTATTTATCTATGTGTAAGCACAATAGATAAATTAAATCACAGTGGGCATGTACAGTTCGTCCATGCAACCTTCAGCAGACTGGGTTACGAGGAGAAATCCAAAATGAAAATGGACGTCAAATGATTTTGGACGAATGAAAAATATAATCCCGCTCGCTTAAGATGGCGGAGGATGGGAGTTCGGGGAAATAAGTAACTTATTATTTATTTTAGGTCGCATTTTTAAACAGTTTACCCGTGCGTGTGTGTATAATGTATGCTGAAGGTAGCGACTTAATGATTAAAAAAAAAAAAAAAAAAAAAAAAAAAAAAAAAAAAAAAAAAATGGATAAGCCTTTGAAGTCCTTATAGTTTGGTGTCCTTAATGAACTTCATTAAAGCCAGGTTATTAAAACAGGAAAAAGTAGGGCCGTGCTGCAATTTATATGGTAAGGGTAGAGATCAAAAACTTTTTTATTTTAAGTAGGTTAGTGTACAAGGGAGGAGGGAGGCTTAAGAAAATAGTTTTCTTAGTTTATTGCCAAAATGCCAACATAAATGGATAATATTTTACAAAATTTAGATAATTTGATGATTGATCTAGGTAAATAAATTAGTTTCAAAATGAAAACGCCCATCATTCATAAAGCAGTATTATCCTGTGAAAGACAGTCTTCTAATTTCAATCTCATCTTCCATTTTAATCATTAAGCAGGCTATATTCTTTAAGTAAAGCCTTTGACTTTTAAGATGAATGAAGTAGTTTTATATATGATTGCTTAATTAGCCCCGTTTATAAGCAGCATAGCAAAAAAGAATTATAAGGAAAAGAAATCCCAGGAAGAAACGCAGGAAAATAAAGGGAAACGAAGACAAATAAGTAATTATGATGAAAGTGAAAAGAAATCCCGGAAGGAAAAAGACCCAGCACAGTTTAAATGAAACGAAGATGAAAATGGAATAATGATGAGAAGGAAAATAAATAATAGGAGAAAAAAATGCCTAACATATGGAAGAAAACGATAAAAAGTGATAACGATGACAATGGAAATAAATCCCAGGGGAGAAACGCAACACAGAAAAATAACGAAGACTAGAATGTGACGATACTAATAATTACAGTGATAATAATAATGATAAGGATAAGGATGATAATAAGTCCCAGGAAGACAACGAAAACAAGGGGTCCTTTAGCGAGGTAACCCGCCGGGGCCTATGATTGGTGGGGCCGGGGGATTCCAGCCTTCAGCAGCGGCATTACCCTGGATTACTCGCTCATCATCAGCTGTTTCTTCAATGAATATAATGAAATTACGGCCATCTCTCTCTCTCTCCCTCTCTCTGTCCGTCTCTTGTCTTTCATTCTTTTGCTCTCTCATTCTCTCTCTCTCTCTCTTTCTCTTTCTCTCTCTCTCTCTCTCTCTCTCTCTCTCTCTCTCCTCTCTCTCTCTCTCTCTCTCTCTCTCTCTCTCTCTCTCTCTGCCTGTCATTTCTCTTTCTCTCTGTCTCCGTCTCTCTCTCTATCTCTCTCACCCTCCCTCCCTCTCTCCGCTACCCCCTCTCCTTCTCCCTCTCGTCTCTCTCTCTCTCTCCTTCTCCCTCTCTCTCTCTCGCCTCTCTCTCTCTCCTCTCTCCCTCTCTCCTCTCGTCCTCTCTCTCCCTCTCTCTCTCTGCCTCTCTTCTCTCTCTCTCTCTCTCGCTTTCTCTCTCTCTCTCTCTCTCTCTCTCTCTCTCTCCTCTCCTCTCTCTCTCTCTCTCTCCTTCTCCCTCTCGTCTCTCTCTCTCTCTCCCTCTCTCTCTCTCTCGTCTCTCTCTCTCTCTCTCTGCCTCTCTTTCTCTCTCTCTCTCTGCCTCTCTTTCTTTCTCTCTGCCTCGCTCTCTCTGCCTCTCTTTCTCTCTCTGCGCTCTCTCTCTCTCTCTCTCTGCCTCTCCCTCTCTTTCTCTCTCTCTGCCTCGCTTTCTCTCTCTCTCTCTCTCTCTCTCAAATAGGCTAAAGAAACAAAGAAATATTAAGAAGATTGTTTGGTTGAAATGTCGGTTTGGTTAAAGTGGCAACTCGATTCAGATGGCACCTTGGTTGAATTGACAATTTGACCGAAATGACAGTTGAGTTGGAATGGCAGTTTGTTGGAGATGGGCACGGAGGAGGGAGTAGAGGGGGAGGGGGAGGGGGATTGGCTGGTTAGGCGGAGGGCAACGAGCACCTCGTTATGATAAACGAGGCAGCGGGATCCAGACCTTCATCGCGGTGATTACCCAGCATTAGGCTTTCATCTACCAATTTGCAGCAGGTAATTAAAGCCACCTCGCCCCCGGCCGAGAGGAGAGAGAATGGAAATGAGTAGATTTAGGGAAACAAGGGAACTCTGGTGCGCTCTCTGCTCTTCGGTTTTGGGTCTGTGGCACGGTTTTTTCCCGCTTCTCTCTCTTCCTTCTCTTTTCCCCTTGTCTCGTCTTGTCATCCCCTCTCTTTATTTCTCTGCCTCCTATCTTTCTCCCTAGCCCCTCTCTCCCTGTTTATTCTTTTCTTTCCCTCCTTCATCCTATCTTCTTTCTCTTACCCTCGCCTCCCCCTCTCCCCTCCCCTTGTCCACCTTTTCCATCTCTCAATCCTCCCCTTATTCATTCATCTCCATCTGCGTTCCACTCTCCCTATCCATGCCGCTCTCCTCCTTCCTCTCCATACCTGCTTTCCACCTTCTCCCTCTGTCTCCTCCCTTCTCTCTCGTCCTTGCTGCGTTCCACGCTCTCCATCCTATCCTGCCCTCTCCTCCTCTATCTCTCCATCCTGGCGTTCCACCCTCCCCTATCCATCCCTTCCTCCCCTCTTCCCTCCATCCTGCGTTCCACCCTCTCTCCTATCCATCCCTTCCTCCTCCTCTCCTCCATCCTGCGCCTTCTCTCCATCCTGTCGTTCCACCATCTCCCACCCTCTCCCCTCTCTCCATCCTGCGTTCCACCTCCCCCTATCCATCCTCTCCTCCTTCCTCTCCACATCCTGCGTTCCACCTCTCTCCTAACCATCCTCTCTCCCTCCTCTCCTCCATCCTGGCTTATCCACCTCTCCTCCTCTTCCATCCTGCGTTCCACCTCTCCCCTTCCATCCCTCCTCCCTCTTCTCTCCATCCTGCGTTCACCTCTCCCTAACCATCCCTTCTCCTCCTACCATCTCTCCATCTCACCTCTCTCCTGCATCCTGCGTCCCCGTCCAATCCATCCTCTCCACTCCCTCCTTCCTCTCCTCCATCTCTGCGTGCGTCAATCGCCCCTCTCTCCCCCTCTCCATCCTGCGTTCCATCCGCCCCTCTTCTCCCACCACCTCTCTCCACTCCATGCGTTCCACCTCTCCCCTAACCATCCCTCTCCTCCCTCCTCTCTCCATCCTGCGTTCCACCTCTCTCCTATCCATCCCTCTCCTCCCTCTTCTCTCCATCCTGCGTTCCACCTCTCCCCTATCCATCCCTCTCCTCCCTCTTCTCTCCATCCTGCGTTCCACCTCTCCCCTAACCATCCCTCTCCTCCCTCCTCTCTCCATCCTGCGTTCCACCTCTCTCCTATCCATCCCTCTCCTCCCTCTTCTCTCCATCCTGCGTTCTCTCCCTATCCATCCCTCTTCTCTCCATCCTGCGACATCCACCTCCCCTATCCATCCCTCTCCTCCTCTTCTCTCCATCCTGCGTTCCACTCTCCCCCACTCTCCATCCTGCCCACCCTCCCTAACCATCCCTCTCCTCCTCTTCTCTCCATCCTGCGTTCCACCTCTCCCTAACCATCCTCTCCTCCCTCCTCTCTCCTCCTGCGTTCCACCTCTCCCCTATCCATCCCTCTCCCCTCTTCTCTCATCCTGCGTTCCACCTCTCCCCTATCCATCCCTCTCCTCCCTCCTCTCTCCATCCTGCGTTCCACCTCTCCCCTATCCATCCCTCTCCTCCCCTCTCTCTCCTCTCTCTCCTCTCTCTCGCGCGCGCAAGACACCAGCAGAGGAAACGCAGAAACAGCCAGAACTCGAGAGCAGTGAGATCAGAAGCCCCAGGCCCCTGATTATGTGGGATTAAACCCTCATCATGCGATATTCAGGAGAAGCTTCACGGGATCCTCCTTAATTAAGAAAACGGAGCAAGGATCTGGGGGGGCTAAGAGCGTGATTAATGACAGACCTACATGACAAATTAGCCTGAATAATGATACATTAATTCGTCATCTTGTGCGGGATTAGAGCTGTGTCTTATCTAAAAACATTAATTCGTTTTTTTTTTTTCTTTCTTATAACTCCTCCCCCCTATCCCTTCTCCTCTCTTCTTTTTTTCTTCTTTTCTCTCTTCTTGTACTTCCCCCATCTTCTTGCCCTTGTCCTTTTCCTCAATCTCTTCTTTTATCTTCCTTCTCCATTTCCTTTTTTCTCTTCCTCACCCTTCTCTATCTCCTCTTCCTCTTCCCCACTCGTCTCTTCCTCCTCCCCCATTTCTTTATTCTTATTCTCCTCCTCCGTCTTCGTCTCCTCCCCCGCCTCCTTTTCCTCCTCCTCCTTGGGACCATTAGAGGAGGATTTGATAAATGTAATTAGTGTGAT
>NW_020868895.1:615174-620174 GCF_003789085.1 Penaeus vannamei
CAGACAGCGCGATTCCAGCCAAGCACAGCAACCTCCCCAAAAGACAACGCTAATGTATTCAAAATTATATATTAAAATTCCCTCTTGCCCGAATTTAATTTGAGAACAGTTAAATGTGTCCTCTCTCTCTCTCTCTCTCTCTCCTTTCCCCGGGCGCGCTCTTGCGGGGAGAATTCATTGTCAACTGCAAATAAATTCCCCGGCATGAAACAAGGAGATGCATCAAGCCCGCGCCGCTCGACAACATCATTTCAAATGTTCCCATACCGGGGGGACGTCGCGCTCGCCATCACCGCTCCTAAGGATGTCTGAAATATACGCGGGGAGAAGAATAACCATAAGAATACATGTCCCCATTAAGTTGAGTCTCACAAAGACAGATTCCAAGATTCCCGGCCGTTCCAGACAGCTTCAAGGAGCTAGGTAATCCCCGCGGCAGAGTTATCATCGCCCGGTATAATTATGCTCCATAAATATGCAATACCATCGTCGCTAATGTCTTCTCCAAAAAATTATCCTTTTCATGTATATGCTCTGCACATTAATGTCAGCTAGAAAGAAACAGCTAAGGAGTTATTACTTTCCATTAATCACAGAGGCGCACGCTCACCACCTCCCCGCTTCCATATTCCAAGGCAGTTATTGCATATGAAATGTTCTCAGAAATAATTACGCCACATTCATGATATCTGAAATCTAATTAAACTCCAGCTCATAAAGAATTCCACGGGCAAGGTAAGCTACGAGGACCTGCTGCTGCTGCCTGGCGGAGAGGGGAGGGAAGGGGCGGGGGGAGGAGGAGCAGGAGGAGGAGGAGCAACGGCAGCAGCAACAGCAGGAGGAGCGGGAGGAGGATGCCGGAGGGGGAGAAGGAGGAGAGGCGAGAGATTCTGGCATGAAGAGTTAGAGGATGTGGTTGAGGCGGAGGACTTGCTCCTTTGCGAATGGTGCGGGAGAGAGAGAGGAGGAGGAGGAAATTAGCGACTGGGTTGGAGGATAAGGGAGGGGATAAGAAAGAAGACTCGCGCGCCCACGCGCGCACGCACGCACGCACGCACGCACGCACGCACGCACGCACGCACGCACGCACACACGCACACACACACACACACACACACACACACACACACACACACACACACACACACACACACACACACGCACACGCACAATATACACACGCGCGTGCGCGCGTGCCTACAACGCACAAACAAAAGACTAAACCCAACACAACAAACACGCAATAGACTTAAAACAGTACACGCATTCAGAGACAGACAGTCCAACAGAAAGAGCACTCCTCCTCCCCCTTCCCCTCCCCTCCCTCCCCTCCCTCCTCCCTCTCAGAAGAAAAACGCGAGCCAAGGAGCCACAGACGAAGGAGGAGGAGAAGAAGAAGAAGCGCGCCGTATAGTTGAGCCAATAACCCAGCGAGCGGAAGGCGGGGGACGAGGGGGACATCCAGGGGGGGGGGGGAGGAAGTCCTCTACAGATAGTTTGTAAGTGTTGAGGGAACAAGACGGCGCTGCTGAGGACGCGTCATGTCGGCGGGAGGGAAAGGGAGAACTACCTGAAGGCGCAGGAGGGAGGAAGGGTGGAGGGGGGGGGGAGGTTGGAGGATGGAGGTAGGAGGGTGGGAGGAAGGGAGGAAGGGAGGGGGGAGGGAGGAAGAGGAGCAGAAAAAGGATGAGGAGGAAGGAAGGAAGAAAAATGGAAAAGAAAGGAAGGAGGAAGAAAGAAAGAAAAAAAAAATAAAGGAAGAAGGGAAGAGAAAAGGAAGTGAAGAGAATGAGAAGAAAAGGCAGAGAGGATTATTGTTGTTGTTTGGAGAAATACTTTGTTTTCATCTTACTTTATTAGTGTAGTTTTCATTTTCATACTTTTAGTTTTGTTAGTTTAATTATTATAATTGTTGTTATTGCTTTTGTTAGCCTTATTATTATTATTGTTATAATTATTATTGTTATTAACTTTATTACTGTTATTATTGTTATTGATATTATTATCATTATTATTGTTATTATTTTTATTGTTGTTTTGTTGTTATTATTATTATTATTATTATTATTATTAGCATTATCAACAATATTAATATTATCATCATTATTTTCATTATCATTATTAATTTATTCTCCCGGTGAATGCGTGGGAGAATAATTTAAATGCCTCGGACTCAGTTTGTGGAATAAAAAAATGTCATTGCTCTTAGAATGAACGAGGAGAGGAAATGAAATGAGAAAATAATATGACTTGCGTAAGTTCATATTTAATTCACATTAATACTCATGAGGCAGATAGGCCTGTGATTTATTAGAGGGCAAAATGAATTATCGCAGGTGACCGGTGTCGAATATCAATTTTTCTTTTTTGCAAATGAAGGACGAATTTCAACATATTTGCTATGATCCTTAGCGCAGCATAGTATGTGTTGCTCTATATGAGAATTTGTTCAAAAATTGATTGCACTGTGATGCAACTTGTGGAGTGTATGTGTGTGATTTTCCTTCAAAAACGAATCGGTTTGCAAGGTAGTGGGTTTTAAGGTTTGCAAGAGAGTATCTCAAAACAAAGTATTTTCAAAGATCACAATGTATTTAAATTAAATATGTTGATAGTAATGATGTATTAATTATATTTTCACAATTCAAAGAAAAAATGTTACTGATTGAATTATCTGATACATTTAATGCAGAAGCGATGATTCATGCCGTCTTAACGAAAAAAAGAAAAAAAATCAGAAAAAAAAAACTTTTAATCACAAGAATTTGAGAACTGTGATGAAGAAATTTAGGTTGAGGATTAAAGTAATATATCGAAGGTGAACATTGGAGGTAAGAAAAGACTAAATAATAGTCGAGAAATTCGTATTTTATTATTACTATTGTTAATTATTTATTTATACGCTTTTTTATTGCGGGGTTCCGTTTTATATCGATCAATCTTTCGCTTTCCCGTTTTTACTCTCTGTTTTTCTCTGTCTCTTATTCTCTCTCTCGCATTCCGTCTTTCTGTCTCCCTCTCTCCTTCCCTCTCGCTCTCCGTCTCCCTGTCTCCCTCTCTCCTTCTCTCTCTCGCCCTCACTCCTTCACTGTTATTAATTAGTTATTTTACATCTTGCTTGACGCTTTTCTCTATCTCATTTTCCTGCATGAACTTGATCTCGATTCTCTTTCTCCTGTTTCAAAACGCTAATATGCGTTAATATATATCGTTGTTTGTGTTGCGAAGCCAAATTCCTTTATTTTGAATTTGTTCAGTATCTGTTTTTGGCCTTGGCTTCCCTTTGTTATTTTTGGTACTCTTCTTGTTTGGCGCTGTTGTTCATCATTACCTGCTCATTTTTGATAAAAAGTCTGCCAGTTTTTTTCTTCTACAACTCTTCTTTCTCCTTCTTCATCCACTTTTTCGTCTTTTTCATTATTCTTATTTCTGATTACCTTCGTCGTTTTTTGGATTCTACTCCTATGTTTGCTCATTCTTAATGTCTTAAGAACTTCCATAATTGTGTATGTTCATTAAAGGGGAAACTTTTCCTTCATTATCTTTGTAAGCAAAGATGCGATGATTTTATTAACTGTCTCCATCTTTGCCTTCCCTTCTTTAACAGGATTATTTGTCAACTTGTTAACTTTTTATCTCGTTCCACTCTTCAACTTATTATAATTTTCATATCTATTTATTTTTAACTTGAGATCTTTACACATTTTTATAGTAATTCGCTTTTTGTTGTTCTGAAGATTTCTCGGATTTATCTCTACTCATCGCTCAGTTCCATTTTCCTTTTTCCCTTTTCACTTCTCTCTGTTTGATCTGTCACCTAATGTTGCCTTTCCCTTCTTCGTCCATTTTCCTTCCTCATTGTGCCTCGCCCCCTCCCCTCATCTCATGGGAGAAAGGCATGTCCAATAGCAGGCGTTGTTAACATGCAGTGTTATGTCGCCCTCTCTTTCTTTCGCTCTTTTCTTCGTCTTCCCTGTGTGTCCGTTTTGTCCTTTTTTTCAATCTTGTCTCTTTGTCTGTCACTGTTAGGTTCTGTTTTTGTTTTTCTGTCAGTCTTTGTGTCTGTCTGTCTTTCTCTGATTCTCTGTTTCTCTCTGTCTCTCTCTCTCTCTCTCTCTCTCTCTCTCTCTCTCTCTCTCTTCTCTCTCTTCTCTCCTCTCTCTCTCTCTCTCTCTCTCTCTCTCTCTCTCTCCCTCTCTCTCTCCCTCTCTCCCCTCTCCCCCTCTCTCCCCCTCTCTCCCCTCTCCCTCCCTCCCTCTCTCCCTCTCTCCCTCCCTCTCTCCCCTCCCTCCCCTCTCTCCCCCTCTCCCTCTCTCTCCCCCTCTCCCTCCCTCTCTCCCCTCTCCTCCCTCTCTCCCCCTCTTCCTCCCTCTCTCCCCCTCTTCCTCCCTCTCTCCCCCTCTTCCTCCCTCTCCCTCTCCCTCACTTGTTCCTTTGCTATGTTTCCTCCCCTTAAGCCTCTCACCCTCTGTTCCCCTCATCTCTGGAGATACCCATGCTTGAGGACATAAGTATATCTTTGTCTTTCCCCTTCTCGCCTCCATCTCTCCCCTCCTTACTCCTTCGCTCTTTCTCTTTCTATCTCTTAACCCTCTCCCCCTTCCCATGCCTTCATCTCAATCTCTCCCTCCATCATGGCCTCCTCCTCCTTCTCCCCCCCCTTGCTCTCCCGCCCCATTCCTTCAACCCCATCTACATCTTCCCTCTCCCTCTTCTTCTCCCTCTTCCTCTTCATCTTCCTACCCTCTCCCCATCCCTTATCCCTCTCCACCTCCCCCTTTCTCCTTCCCCATTCCCCTCCCCTCCCCGCCCTTTCTCCTACCATCACGAACGTGTTGAATGTTACATCTAATGTGACCGTAATTCTGGGCCGAGCGTTCTTGGGTATACGTTCAACTTCTCTTTGTTATAAGCAGCGGCTGTAATTATGTTTGGGAGGGAGCAGAGTCGGGGGTTGGGGGGGTAGGGAGGGACAGCCTTAGGGGTGTGGGGGTAGGAGG
>NW_020868895.1:625174-630174 GCF_003789085.1 Penaeus vannamei
TGGTTTTGATTTTATGCAATGATAGTTGATGTTAAAGCTGATGAGAGAGTGTAAATTTGAATATTGATTTAAAACAGCACAAAGAATATCTGTAAAAGGCCTAATGCTGTTGAAGTGTATCAGTATGATGATGGTGATGATGATGATAATGCATGCTGAGATGATGATAATGCTATATGATATAAGAATGATAGCATATAATAATTGGAATAATAAATATTCCAATATGTAACATAAGAATTCAAACATGAAATATGATGATGATAATGATAGTGATAATGTGATGAAAATGATATTATAATTGATGATAAGAATAGTGATATAATGATAGTGATAGAAATAAGAATGAAAGTAATGATGTGATAATGATGATGCTGATAACGATGATGTTAATGATGATAATATTAACAACCATAACAGCAATAATAATAATGATAGCAGTAATGATTATAATGATCCTAATATTGATAATGATAACAATAATGATAACCACCACAGCAAATAACAAGAAATAATAACGATCACGTTAATAACCGCAACAGCAAATAACAAGAAATAATAATGAAGAAGATAACATCACTAACAATTTAGAATAACACAGTGGCACACAGTTAAGAATTTCTCACCCTTCTCTCGCCTGGCAGTGGCTACCCTAGTGTGTTAATTAGCTTGGCTTAAGGCTAGAAATAAGCGTCTTACTTTCCTTGGATCTTTTTTTTTTTATCTTTATTACTGCTTTTCTAATGAACTCTGGATCTTATTTTGTTTTTTTTCTCGATCGCTTGGAAAGTGCGAAGCGGGGGAGGGGGGAGGGGGAAGGGGGGTGTTGTATTGATGTATTTGTTTGTTGGTTTGTATGTTGATGTTTAAATATTTTTGTTTATTTGTTTATGTAGCTATTTATTTAAGTATATATTTATTTGTTTATGTATTTATTAATTTTGTTTTGCCTATGTGTTGTTTGTTACTTGTTTATTTACTTTTGTATTCATTTATTTGTTTATTTATTCAAGTATTGATTGATTTTGCGTATGTATTTATGTTTATTTATTTGTTTGATAATTTATGTTTTATTTACATGGTTATCTATTTGCTTATTTATTTGTGTATTTATTTACTCGTTTATTTGTTTGTGTTTACTTATTTGTTTATGTATGTATTTATTTATTTGTTTGTATATATATTTGTTTATTTGTGTATTTATATATGCATTTATTCATTTGTTTATTTGTGTATTTATATATGCATTTATTCATTTGTTTATTTTTATAAGCTTATCTATTTGTTTATTCATATATCTATCTATTTGTTTGCTTATTGATTCATGTGTTTCTTCATTTGTTTGCTTATTCATCTGTTTATTTATTTATGTGTCTATTTCTTTCTTTCTTTCTTTTTTCTTTATGTGAAAAAATAATGTTTCAGGCTCCTGTGTTGGATTTTTTTATTGTCTATCTATTTTATCTGTTTACTATTTACCCATCTATCTATCCGTTTCTCTTCCTACTTCTCTCTCTCTCTCTTCCTTTCTCTCTTTCTTTCTTTCTTCCACGCTCTCCCATCCATCATTCTTTCTCTCCTCCTATACCAGTCTCTCTTTCTATCTGCCTCTCTCTCTCTCTCTCTCTCTCTCTCTCTCTCTCTCTCTCTCTCTCTCTCTCTCTCTCTCTCTCTCTCTCTCTCTCTCTCTCTCTCTCTCTCTGTCCCTCTCCTCCTCCTCCCCCCATCCCCCCTTCCTCCCATCCTCCTCCCTCTCTCCCCTCCCTCTCTTCCTTGCTCTTTTCTCTCACCCCGCCTGTATCAGTGTATCCTACTCTTTATGGGAAGGGAGCGATACATAGTACACATTATGACTCTCATCTCAAACGCTTCCCATCCTACTTAGTAACCGGGTTAAAGCGCCGTCGTGAACAGGGTGCTTAACACGGATGGTACAAGCGAAAGGAAATTATTTCATCCCGTAATGTTTTTTTCCGAGGGATGGGGGAGGGGGGTGAGAGGGAGGGAGGTAGGGAGGGAGGGGGGACTTAATGAGGCGGGTTTAAAAATACGCTCATTAGTCGGTAGTCTGGAGATCCAAGGGAATCCACTCTAGGGTGTAGTGTTTACCCAAGGATATGGGCGGGGATAGGTACGGGGATTCTGGCGGAGTGCTGGCACGTGCTGGGCTGTGTCTCGGTGGGCGGCTCTATGGGTGGGCGGGGTGGATGGGGGGAGGTGGGTTCTGGTTCTGGTTTTGGGTTTTGTATTGTTTTGTTTTTTTGTGTCGGGGTGTTTGTCTGTCTGTTTCTGTCTCTCTCTCTCTCTCTCTCTCTCTCTCTCTCTTCTCTCTCTCTCTCTTCTCTCTCTCTCTCTCTCTCTCTCCTCTCTCTCTCTCTCTCTCTCTCTCTCTCTCTCTCTCTCTCTCTCTCTCTCTCTCTCTCTCTCTCTCTCTCTCTCTCTCTCTCTCTCTCTCTCTCTCTCTCTCTCTTCTCTCTCTCTCTCTCTCTCTCTCTCTCTCTCTCTCTCTCTCTCTCTCTCTCTCTCTCTCTCTTTCTCCCTCTCTCTCCTCTCTCTCTCTCTCTCTCTTTCTCCCTCCCTCTCTCACCCTCTCTTCGTCTCTCTCCCTCCCTCTCTCTCTCTCTCTCTCTCTCTCTCTCTTTCTCTCTCTTCTCTCTCCTCTCTCTCTCTCTCTCTCTCTCTCTCCCTCTCTCTCCTCTCCTCTCTCTCTCTCTCCCTCCTCCTCCCTCTCCCTCCCTCCTCCCTCCCTCTCTCTCTCTCTTCCCGAGGCAGACAAGCCCTCTCCTGTTCCTCCTCCTCTTCCTCTTTAGCGAAGAGCAGCCAACGTTTGGACAATGTTCAGCCGAGTGAGTATTGTCACAAGACATTCGTCCAGGAACACTTGAAGAGTACTTTTTTTTCTTCTTCTTCTTTGCGCGACGGCAGTGTTGGGTGGCGGGAGGGGGGAGGGGGGAGGGAGGAAATGAGGGGGAGAGGTTGGTTGTGAGGGGGTGGGAGGTAGAGGGGGAGGAGTTCAAGAAGGAAGGCTTGGGGGGTGGGGGTTGGCGGATGGATTGGGTGGGAGGGGAAGTGGGTAAGGAGAGGAGAAGGATGGGGGAGGAGGTGGTACGGTTGAGGGATGAGCAGGGAGGGGGTGGGGGGGGGGTGAAAGGTGGAAGTTCAAGAAGGAAGGCTGGGGGAGTAGGAGGGGGGTGAGGAGAAAGGCGATTTAAATGAAGGAGAGACGGAGACGAGTGGAATAACACCACTCCTCTCCTCCTCCCTCTCCGTTCCCCCCTCCTCCTCCTCTTCCCTTTTTCTTCTTCTTCTTCTTCTTCTCTCCTCTTCTTCTTTTTTTTCTCCTCCTCCTCTACCACCACCCTCCCCCTCCCCTCTCCTCCCCCTCCTTTCTTCTTCTTCATTCCTCCTCCTCCTCCTCCTCCTCCTTCTCCTTCTCCTCCTCCCCTCCTCCTCTTCCTCTTCCTCTTCCTCCTCCTCCTCCTCCTCCCCCTTCCTCCCCCCCTTTCCTCTCACATTCTTTCCAAGGTCACTGTCTGCCTGGCGAGGTCGATGTCGATGTCGAGAACGTTCTCTCAAGGAGGTACTCGAGGTAGGGGGGGGGGGGGAGAGGGAGGAAGGAGAATGGGGGAAGGGGTAGCGAGGTAGGGGGGGGTAGGGAACATAGGAGAGGGGGAGGATGGGAGGAGGTTGAGTAGCGTTTAGGGGTATATGAAGGGGTGGCGAGGAGTAAGTAGTCAGAGTACTGGAGGACGCATTGTTTCAGGAGCCGTTTATCTCTGTCTGTCTGTCTCAAAAAACCAAACACGCCAGCACGCACGCACGATCGCACGCAGTCACGCACACACACACATACACACGCACAGCATAATATGTACATATATACTATATATATATATATATATATATATATATATATAATATATTATATATCTATATATCATTTATATATTCACTATATATATATATATATATATTCCTATATAAAAATATACTCACTATATACTATACATACACACAACATAACATACCATGCTTAACTATAGTATACCTTGTATATACTATACCTATGTAATATATATGTATATTATGTAAATATAACTATGGATAATATGTATATATGCTATTATATGTATATATGTATATATGTATACTATATGGTTATAGATGTACTATATTATGTACTATATATATGTGTAATTATATACTACATATATTTATATATGTATATATATGTATATATACCTATACATATACTATCTATAGATATATGTATATATATATGTATATATAGTCATATATATACTGTGCAGACGTGTTGTTGTGTGTTTGCTCTTTTTATTTTGTTATATTTATATATTAATATATATTATAATAATTATTAAAAATCCACTCACTCACACTCCACTCACCTACTATATATTTACTACTCGCGAATCTTATTTCTTCTTTATTTATCTTTTCGTCTTTTTTTCGTTTTCCTCCTTGTTCTCTATTTTTTTTCTCCTCTATATATTTAATATATATAAATATATTTATACTTATATTATACCTATCATTATTACTATAATATACCTATTATTACTTATTACCTTATATATAATTATAGCTATTACAGTATATATATTACCCATATATACATACATCTCATACATACATACATATCCATACAACCCACCTATCATATCCTACTATAAATCAATTTATATATATATAACATATCATAATATATATATATATATACTATTACTATATATATATATATATAGTCATATATATTCTATTATATATATATAATATATTATTTATTTTGCGATGTTGCATACTCACGTACACTATTCTAGTATCAACACACACACACACCACACACATTATTTTTTTATTCTATTATACTTTATAATATATATTTTTTTTTGGCTATTTATTTATTTTTATTTTTTATTGTGATTTTTTTGATTCGTGTATTTGTATTATTGTCTTATTTATTTTTTCGTATGTTAACT
>NW_020868895.1:640174-642674 GCF_003789085.1 Penaeus vannamei
GATCTAAAGTTTCTCAAAATTAGCTAGACTAAAGTTTAATGGGAGGCATGATTCCCCACACGTACGCCTGCTCCTCCTTCCTTCCCCAACCCCACTCACACTCTCACACTCACACTCACACTCACACTCACTCTCAATCTGACTCTCACTCTCGCTCTCACTCTCACTCCCTCACTCTCTCCTCACACTCCTCTCACTCTCACTCCCACTCCCACCTTCACTCTCTCACTATCACTCCTACTCTCTCTCCCACACCTACTTCCCCCGCTATAGCTGTGAGGGAGTGAGTGAGGGGAAAGAGGGGGTAGGAGAGTAAGAGGAGGATGGAGGGGGTGGTGTGGGAGGAGGTGGGGAGGATTGGGTGGAGGGAGAGGAGGATGGGGAATAAGGAGGAGGAAGAGGAGACTCATGTCAAATATAGGGGAATGGGGGGGGGGGGGCTAAGCTCAATGGTGCTGGATAATCATGTCATTTATACCGATATTTTTTTTCTTTTTTTGTTTGCGGTGAGGGAGGTCCAGATTCTGAAATATAAGGAAGGGGGAGGAGTTATACAAGAGTAATTGCTTGAAGGATGTATGAGGTCGGGGACACTGTGAGTGCGAAGAGGCAGGCTTTGATGTTGTGTAATGGAGCTCTCATGTCATGCAGAGTACTGTCATGTCATGTCAAGTGTCGTCGTCTTAATTGTCCTTTTTTCCCGGGCATATATCCTTTTTTTGCATCCGAAATTCTTGTGTGAGGAAGGTAGGAGGTGGTGAAAGGAGTAGAAAGAGGGAGGAAAAGATTATAGGGTGGAGTGTAAGAGGAAGATAAGATGTAGGGAGAGAGAGATTGAGGAAAGTAAGGGATATAGACAGAGAGAGATGACAGAGAGGAAAGATGACTAGGAAGATTGAGAGAAGGAAGGAATAATGGGAGAGAGAAGAGAAGACAGAGAAAATCTATACGACAAAAATAAAAGATCCTCATGCCAAGACAAAGAAATATCCATACAACAAAAAACAGGGAAGATTCACACATGAAAAAGATAAAGTGAAAAAACACCTCAAAAAGCAATATAAAGCTAAAGAAAACAAAATAAAAATCACATAGCTGGAAAAGAAATAAAAATCTACGTGACAAGCAAAGGGAAAACACCTTGTCTAAGCAAACAACAGCATATGCGGAGTATCCATGCTTCTTCATCTTTCTTTATCTCCTCCCTCTCTCCTTCCCTCACTCTCGTTTTGATGCCCTTTCTCCGTCTCCCCTCTCTCCCTCCCCCATTTCTCTTCCTTCTTTTCTCCCTTTCCCATCAGAGTACACAAACACGCCTCTCCATTCACCTCTCTCTTCCTTCCCTCCTCTCCTCTCTCTCTCTCCTTCTTCAGCATCCATGTACCCTTCCCCATCTTTCTTCCTTACCCTATCTCCTTCTCCCTCTCCGCCACCCAAACCCCGCCTCCCCACTCTCGCTTCCTCACCTCTTTCCCCCACCCGACCAACCGTACTCTCCATCCCCATCTCTCCTCTTCACCCCCTCCTTTTCCCCCCACTCTCCTAGCCATAAGTCAGCCCCCATCCCATCTTACCCCCTCCCCTTCTAACCCCCCACCCACTATACGTACTTTCACCCCCCCTTCTCCTTCGACCCCCCTCACTCCGTCTCTTCTGACGTCCCCCCTCCATCCCATCTCGAGCCTCAACCCCCCCCCTCCACCGTCCCCCCCACCCCATCTCCTCTCATCTGAACATCGCACCTAACATTAAAAAATACCAGAGGAAAATTCACTCCCCTTCCCTCCGCTCACCGCCACACCAATCTACCAAGAGGGTTAATTCAAGAAACTCCTCTCTCTCTCCCTCACTCTCTCTCCCCCCCCCTCCCTCTCTCTCTCTCCCCTCATCTACCCAGAGTCTTGGAAGAACCGCACCTCCGGCAATTTTTAGCGTTCCTACTAAGCAGGGGAGGTTCCCTCGCTCGCTAATTGGCGAGAGGGGGCGGTAAAAGTTCTTATGGAGGAGTAAGAGCGGGCGTCGGGACGGGTGGGGGAGGGGCGGGGGAGCTGGAAGAGGGAGGGGGATGGGATGGGATGGGGGGAGCTGGAAGAGGGATGAGGGGATGGGATGGGATGGGAGGGGGGCTGGTAGATGGAGGGGGCAGGGGAGGGGGAGGGAGGGAGGCTGGTGGGTGTTGGATCGTGGGCGGAGGGAGGTAAGGTAGGTGAGGGAAGGGTAGAGGGTGGTGGGAGAGAGGGAGGGAAGGAAGGTGGTTGAGGGGAGGGAGAGGGGTGGAGGCTTTAGGGAAGGTGTTTGCGGATGGGCTGGGGTTGGGGAGGGGTGTTGGGGTGGGGGTCTGGCAGGGGGGATAGGGTAGGATCTGAGGGAGGGGAGGGAAGGAATGGGAGGGGCGGAGAAGAGGAGGAGGCGGATGGGGATGGGCGGGAAGAAAGGGAAGGGGGGAAGAAGGGAAGGGACAAAAAAAAAAGAGAAGCGGATAGAGTGAGATAAGGAGAGG
>NW_020868895.1:667674-670174 GCF_003789085.1 Penaeus vannamei
TTTCATCCTAGTTTATGAGTCTCCTTCGTCCCTTTCGGGTGTTTTCTTTTATCTATTGGTGCCTCATGTGACTCACGCAAGCTTTCAGGAGGTCTGCAATGAGGCGGCGCTCGGCTAAGGTGAGTACGCCGTGGTTATTTCCCGGATTTTCAAAAATATTCAAATCAGGGCGAGAGGGACAAATGTGGAGCAAAGATGGCGGGCGGGGGGAGCCAAGACGCCCAGCTGAGAGGCGTGGGAGGAGAATTTTGGCGCCAAAATGGGATCTAAATGATGTGTCGACCGCGAGCCCTTGACTTTTTTGTCGTTGTTGGTGTGTGTGCTTTTTTTTTCTTCTTCATCGCGTTGAGATTAAATGCCATTTCTTTTTTGTTTATATTCCCGTTTCGTTCGTTTCTTTGATCCTCGGAGACGGGGAAAAAAGGCAAGCGATTGTTATGACGTAATGTCCGGGCGACGTTTGGAGGAAGGAGAAGAGAAATCAAAGGAAGTGCAGGGACCACGTGGTCAGTGTAATGACAACTTGCTTGCACGCTCTCTCACGTGGCTGTGACGTCACAGCGACCACTGATACATGCAACACTGTATATCTAACACTGCTTTATAACGCTGCCATGTCTATTATCACTTTACAGTTGTGATAATTGTTGTTTATTAACATTATGCAAAAAAATGAGTTTAAAGAAGAAGGAATCCTATTAAGACTATAACTGTTTATTGTATTTATAGACTGTAACACTTATCTCTGTCTCGCGTGCGCATACTATTTTATCATTATTATTGTGATTTTTTTATGAGAATTATATTGCTGTTTAATATTGCCGTCATTTTTCTGTGAATTATTTACTCTTGGCAATTACTTTTTTGGGCGATATTCATGCCAGCGTTGTTTATATTGTTATGATTGTACTATCAGTATCATTATCATTGCTATATTTAGCATCGTTATTGTTAACATTGGTATCTTTACCACCATCATCAACATTATTGTTGTTATTATTATTGGTGTTATCGTAATAGTTATTATTGTTATCGTTATTATTATTGTTGTTATCGTATTAAGTCATTATGATTATCATTACTATTATCATCATTATTGTTGTTATTTTATTATCATCACTATTATATTTTATTGTCATTATTATTGTTAACATTATTTTTAACAGTATTGTTGTTATTCTTATTATAATAATTATGTTTTCGTTATTATTATCATCATTATCATAATCAGTATCATTACTATATATGCTTTTGTTATTATCATAAATATTGGTATTATTTTTATTGTTATTATTATTGATATCTTTGTTCTTGTTGCGTTGTTGTTAATATTATTAATGTTGTTCTTATTCTTGTTATTGTTGCTGTTATTATTGGTATCTTTATCACTGTGATTGTTGTTATTATCAACATTGTTATTACTACTACTACTAAAACTACTACTACTATTATTGTTATTGTTCTTATAAATATGATAATAATTTTTATCATCACTAGTAATATTATTACTATTCTTATTGTTATTGTTATTGTTGTTATTTCTATTATTGCTTTATTATTAATAATATTATTATTATGATTATTGTTGATATTATTATCATTATGATTGATACTATTTTTATTAACATTATTATTATTATTATTATTATTATTATTATTATTATCATTATCATTAGTAGTAGCAGTAATATTGTTATAATAATAATAATAATAAAATAATAATAATGATACTATTACTACTACTAATGATAATAATAATAATAGTAAAAAAATAATGATGATGCTAATAATACTCATTATTATTGTTGTCATCATTATTATAATTATTTATCATTATTATTATTGTTATTATTATTATTATTATTATGTTATTATTACTGATTTACTCAATATTATTAAAATCATTATAGTAGTAGTAGTAGTATTACTATTACTATTACTATTATAATTCTTGTTATAATAATTTAAAACCAATATTACCACTCGTTGTTTGTTGTAGTATTGATATTATTATTATTGTTGTTTTGTAACTACTATTAATATGATAATGACCGTGATTATGATGCCTTCTGTTGTTTTTATTATTAATGTTGCTATAGTCTATTCCTTATCATTGTTTATTATGAATCAATATTAGCATCATCATCATTGTTGTTATTATTATTGCTGTTATTATGATGATCATTACAAATATCATTATCATAGTCATAATCATTATTGCTATTATTAATGATATTATTATCCTTATTATTATTATTGTTATTGTTATTATTTTTATTTTTATTATCATTAGTGTTGATATCATTGTTTTTATTGTTAACATTGTTATTATTATCTAATTTTGTTATTATTATTATTGTTGTTGCTGTTTTTCCTTTTCATTATTGTTACTAATAATGGTATTAGTATTAATATTATTATTATGATTATTATTATCATTGCTATCATTATCATTATTGTTGTTGTTATTATTTTTATCGTTATCATTATCATTTTTTTT
>NW_020868895.1:680174-686450 GCF_003789085.1 Penaeus vannamei
ACACAAAAAAAAAAGAACGAAAAAAGGCGCATATTTCATGAATGGAGATGAACATCAAACCAAAGTGCACAACACGCACACGCGTGGCGCAACACAGAACATCCACAACAAACATAAACAACAAGTTAAATCCCAAACAAAAAAACCTCCCCCTCTTCCTCCTCCTCCCCATGACAAACAAAAAAAATAATACCGATCCTTCTTATTTTTTATCCTTCTCTTCTTTCTCTCTCTTTTTTACCGATCTTATTTTTCCTCTTCTTTTATTTTTTTCCTTTCTCAAGAGACCTTCGTCCCTTCCGGAAGCTCCTCGAACTGCGGATTAAGATTCATGAAGCCGTAATTAAGAGTGTGCAAGACGGTAGATTTTGGAGATTAAGTTTTAAGCTTTCTCCTCCTTCTCTTCCCTCCTCCTCCTCCTCCTTCTCTTCCTCCTCTCCCTGCTCCTCTTTCTCTTCCCTCCTCCTCCTCCTCCATTTCTCTCTTCTTTCCCTCCCCTCCATTTCTTCCCTCCTCCCGCCATCACTTCTTCTCACTCCTCTTTCCTCCATCCTCTTTCCTCCTCCTCTTCCTCCCTTCTACGCCATCTCCATTCCTCTTCTCTTTCCTCCTTCTCCGCCATCTTCATCCCTTCTCTATTTCTCCTCCTTCTCCGGCTTCTCTCCCTCCTCTCTCTCTCCGCCTTCTCTTCCTCCTCCTCCCCTCCCTGCTCCCCCACCTCTCTCCTCTCCCTTCTCTCCCTCCCTCCTTCCCTCTCATTCTCGATATAAGTTAATTAATTGATTTCATTCTGTTGATTGTTTGTTGTTGTTGTTGTTCTTGTTGTTGCTTCCACTTTTTTGTTGTTGCTGTTTTCTCTCCAGGATGTTGGTCAAAATTAGTCGTGCGGTTAATGAATTATGTAATGCTTACAATGAACTGTGAGGAATAATGTCTCTACGTAGAATTTTTATTAATTATCATTATTACTTTTTTATTATTCATCTGTTTATTTATTTATATATTTTACTTTTTTACTTTTACCTTTCTTATTCTACGAACGGCAATCTTCTGTTGTTCCAAGGAATGTATCATTATTCTGGAAGATTTGCTGTTGGATTCACGGCGCGGTGCGAACTAGAGCGTCCTGGAGTCCGTGTCAGCGACCTTGGGCGTGAATTACTCGAGAAGGATGAATGTTCACCTTCTCGAGGTCGGTCGCCTTGCACGTTACGCACGCTACGCACGCACAGATGACACACGCCTACGGGTAACGGACACACACACTACAACGTATTCACATGCGGATTCGCTTACAGACATAAACACACAGCACGCATATACACATGTGCATACGCACACATACACTTGCACATGTGCAAACACACATGTGCATTGTACAATACACATATGTGGCATACACATACCATGATGTGGCATACATACACAAACATACATGTACATACACAAACACGTACAATACAACATACACACATGTACATACACATACACACTGTACATTACACATGCACAGATACAACACACACCACATAGAAATTAATATGAATCCATAATGTTGCTTTTAAACTATAATATATTTTGAATTTTTGATACCGTAAGTTACTGCGAGAGATTATGAGAACTTAAACGTCACGCATTAAAAAAAACTTATAGAATATTTGATCTTCGAGTTGACTGATAATAAGAAACATGATCAAAAGCCCGAAAAAATCGCCTTCTTTTGAAACCGCATCAAACTCTAAGGATTGTCCCGCCTTGTTTCGTTTCAGATTAGTTAGCTTTACCATTTTTGTAATTGTTTACATCATCGGTCATCATCATTATCGTCATCATCATCATCATCATCATCACCATCACCATCATCATCATCATCATCATCATCATCATCATCATCATCATCAAGATTAGTATTAATCTTCATAAATATTATCAACATATCATTATCGCAAGCATTAGCATTACTAACATTGTCATTATTACGGTTATGATACGGTATGCAAGGTTATTGCGACTGTTGATTTGATGCAGTTTCTCGTAAATATGAATCAGTACATTAAAGAATAATCAAAATTTAAATGACTCGATTGAATCACTCGTTTAGGGACAATCCAGCTGTACATAGAAAAAAAATCAGCAACAGCAGCTTTAGTGCAATTACAAGGAAAATAACAACAAAACTAAGAAAACATCTGAACAACAAATACTACAACACTAACGACAATGAAAGAAGCAACAGCAACAACGAAAACAAGAGATACAGCAGCATTAGCAGCAGCAACAACATCAACATCAAGAAGAAGAAGAAGAACAATCAATCATCATAACAAATCAATCATCATCACATCATCAACATCAACATCAACAATCAACATCAACAACAACAACAACTACATCAACATCAACGACAACGACAATAATGACGCGGCTTCTGCAAACACACTGATTTATTAAAAGTGAAATGGCGACTCGAAAGTCAGCAACACGCAATTTGGACGTCGGAGAGCCCGGGGAAATTACATCGAAATGCTATATTTTAATTCAATGTTTCATATCACTTTATATGCCCGGGCTAATGCGTCTTCTGCCCGGAAGTCATATTCTCTCAGCATGGGAAAGTTAACATGATTAAAGGATCGGGCACACTGCTTCTCTCTCTCTCTCTCTCTCTCTCTCTCTCTCTCTCTCTCTCTCTCTCTCTCTCCTCTCTCTCTCTCTCTCTCTCTTCTCTCTCTCTCTCTCTCTCTCTCTCTCTCTCTCTCTCTCTCTCTCTCTCCTCCTCCTCCTCTCTCTCCTCTCCTCTCTCTCTCTCTCTTCTCTCTCCTCTCTCTCTCTCTCTCTCTCTCTCCTCTCTCTCTCTCTCTCTCTCTCTCTCTCTCTTCTCTTTCCCTCATCTCTTTCACATCCTCTTCTCTCTCTCTCTCTCTCTCTCTCTCTCTCTCTCTCTCTCTCTTCTCTTCTCTCTCTCTCTCTCTCTCTCTCTATGTGTGTATATATATCATATATATATATATATATATATATATATATATATATATATATATTTTATTTTATTTAATATTATTTTATATATATATTATAATATATATATATGTATATATATATATATATATATAATATTATAAATATATATATATATATATATATTATATATATATATATATATATATATAATATGTATGTGTGTGTGTGTGTGTGTGTGGTGTGTGTGTGTGTGTGTTGTTATATATGTTGTATTTTATTATATATATATATATTATATATATATATATATATATATAATATATATATATATATATAATATGTGTGTGTATGTGTGTGTGTGTGTGTATGTGTGTTGTGTGTGTGTGTGTGTATGTTTATCTATATGTTATCTATATGTTATGCTATATATATGTTATCTATATGTTATCTATATATATATTATATGTATATATATATATATATATATATATATATATATATATATATATATATATATGTATATATATATATATATATATATATATATATATATAATATATATATATATATATATATACAATTTGTTGTGTGTTGTGTGCATGTATGTATGGAAAGAGGAGAGACGGTGGATTTTCTTCTCTATTTTCTTTAATTATCCTTCTGTTTGATAACAATGTTACCATTATTGACATTACCGTTTGATTAGAAGTTTTTGTTTCTCATCATTAGTTGTGGTATTATTATCAACATCATTTCATATCTTTTTATGGTAAATTAATATTTTTTATAAATTTGATGTTTGTTGATATATCCCCCCTTCCTTTATTCACCTCTTTACATCACTTTTGCTTTCTTTTCTTTCTATTCTCTTCCTTCATCACTTTTCCCATCTACCTTTACTACCCTTTTCTCTTTCTCTTATTTTATTCCCTCGTTTCCCCTCTATCTGTTATCCCTTTTCCTCCACTCCTACTTCCCCCTCTCTTTCTCCTTACCCCCTTTCTTCTCCCTTCCAATTTTTCTCTTCATCTCCCCCCCCTTATTCTCTTTTTTCCTGCCCCACTTTTAGATCCTCCTCCCCCATTATTACTCTTTATTTCTCTCCGCTCCTCTTTTTCCTCCCGTGTTCTTCCCCCTTCCTCCTCCCCCTATGTCGCTATTCCTTTCCTAATCTTCCTCCCTTCTCCCATTCTCCCTGCAACCCTTCTCCTCACATCCCTTCCCCTCCCTCTCCCCTACCTTCCCTCCCCTCACTTCCCCCCTCCCTTTCCCTTCCCCATCCCCTTCCCTCCCCTCCCTTCCCCTTCCTTCCCCCTCCCCTCACCTCCCTTCCCCATCCCCACTCCTCCCCTTCCCCTCCCCCTCTCCTCCCCTCTCTAACCCCCCCCCTTGCCTCACTAACTCAAAGTCTTACGCTGCAATATAATTGAAACCAGACCCGTCGACGCGTGAAATGAACAACCTTGCACACGAGTATATTCAAACAAAATTAATTCAATTATAAACGGTCAACATAATTTAGGCATTTTTCATACGTGTAATTCCTGGAGCAATATAATTTGGTTGTATAGCCCCAATGTTTTATTCATTCCAAGATAAGAAAGCAAATGTAAACCTGTTTAATTATAATGGGACCGTCGCTCGCCCCTCCTTCCCCTCTCCCCCCTAGTCCATGCCCCCTTATATCCTCCCTCCCTTCCCCCCCCACACACTTCCCCTGCTCCCTGAACCCCCCCTCTCCTTTCCCTCCCCTCCCCTCCCCCATCCGTTAGCCAACATTAAGACCAAAATTATGCTGTATGTAAACAATGGAATGTAAATGAAATTGACCCTACCTTTACATATTTACAATGTCAAATCATTACACAGTCGCTATTTCGGAGACCTTGTTTGGGGTGGGGTGGGGGTGGGGGCTTAGGAGACGAGGTGGTGGGGTGGGGTGAGAGGAGAGGAAATGCGGGAAGAAGGATGAAGTATCTTCCTTTCGCTGCCTTTTTGTTTCGCTTTGTCTGCCTGGATTTTATGTTCAGTTCAGCCTTGCCTTGGTCGTGTTTAGATTCCATTTTCTCCTCCGCTTTACCTTCTTCTCTTCTTCTCTCTCTCTCTCTCTCTCTCTCTCTCTCTCTCTCTCTCTCTCTCTCTCTCTCTCTCTCTCTCTCTCTCTCTCTCTCTCTCTCTCTCTCTCTCACTCTTTTCTCCCCCTTCCTCTCTACCCGGGTTATCTTTTATTTTCTCGCGCTTTATACATCTCCCTTGTTTGTCTCTAACCCCATTCTCTCCCCCTCCTTGCCTCTTTCCCTCCTTATTTCTTCATTTCATTTAATTATCATGCAGTTCTTCTCTTTCTCCTCTTTGTTATCTTCCAGTCCTCATCCCCTCTTCTCCCTCTTTTTACTCCTTCCAGCCACTGCTTTCCTCCTATCTCTTTCCCCTTCATCATTTCTTATATCCCCCCTTTCCTTCGTTCTTATCCCTTCTCCATGTCCCAGTCCTTTCTCCACTGCTCTCTCGCTTCCTCTTTTCACCCCCTCCATCCCTCCTATTCCCTCCCTCTCACCCTCCTCTCCCCTCCATCTTCTTCCTCTTTACCCCCTCCCTCTGCCCCTTCTTGTTCTCCTCCGCCTTCCCACTCTCTCCAGTCCTCTCCCTCTCACCCCTTCCCCTCCCTCCCCTTCCTTCCCCCTATCTCTCCAGCAGTGTTAACAGAATGTTCTTGCATGAGGTTGTGTGTGTGCCTAGTCCAATCTAGCGCAGCAAGAATAAAACTGAAGTGGCGTCCACCATCACGGCCCTGAATTATTGAACAATCTCCCTCTCGGACTTTCTTTCTTGAAACTGACATCATCACCTTCATCGTGCGTGGATGTGGGTATGTGGGTATGCGTGTGCGTGTGTGCGGGGATGGGGGAGGGAGTTGTAGGGGGGTTTGTTGTGTTTACATTGGTTGAGGGTTTGGAGATGAGTGAGAGACTAGAGAAAGAGATGATGGGGTGGGAGGTTGACTTATAGATGGGACGGAGCTGACGGGAGGGAAATTTTAGCAATGGACGAGGCGATAATAAGACGCAGGCATGCTAGAAAAAGGGGTGGAGATTGAAAGAGGAGGGAGCCAGATGAAGGATGAGCGGTTATTGACAAAAATGAGAATAAGACCGAAGATTGACGGAGAGAGAGAGAGAAGATCAGAGGAGACGAGGTGGATTCGAAGAGAGTGGAGAGACGAGAGAAGGAGAGACCCGAGAGATGAAGCGAGGAGAGACGGGAGGGAGGACGAGAAGAGGAGGTGGTCTGTTTTTTCTGACTTGCCTTCTTTTA
>NW_020868895.1:686550-696550 GCF_003789085.1 Penaeus vannamei
GGAACATGTGCTTCCTTTCATGAGTGAGGGAGAGACATGTGCTCCTTTTCATGAGGAGGGAGAGACATTGCTGCTTCCTTTCATGAGTGAGGGAGAGACATGTGCTTCCTTTTACAAGTGGGAGAGACATGTGCTTCCCTTCCATGAGTGAGGGAGAGGGAAGAGTGAGGGGAGACATGTGCTTCCTTCATGAGTGAGGAGAGACATGTGCTTCCTTTTACAAGTGAGGAGAGACATGTGATTTCCTTTCATGAGTGAGGGAGAGACATGTGGCTTCCTTTCATGAGTAGACATGTGCTTGAGTGCGGAGAGACATGTGCTTCCTTTTCATGAATGAGGGAGAGACGCTGTGTTTCCTTTCATGAGTGAGGAGAGACGTGTGTTTCATGAGTGGGGAGATGGATGATGGAGAGACATGTGTCTTTTCATGAGTGAAGGGAAGAGACGTGTGTTTCCTTTCATGAGTGAGGGAGAGACATGTGCTTCCTTTCATGAGTGAGGGAGAGACGTGTGCTTCCTTTCATGAGTGAGGGAGAGACGTGTGTTTCCTTTCATGAGTGAGGGAGAGACATGTGCTTCCTTTTCATGAGTGAGGGAGAGACATGTGCTTCCTTTCATGAGTGAGGGAGAGACATGTGCTTCCTTTCATGAGTGAGGGAGAGACATGTGCTTCCTTTTCAGTGTGGGAGAGACATGTGCTTCCTTTCATGAGTGAGGGAGAGACATGTGCTTCCTTCATGAGTGAGGGAGAGACATGTGCTTCCTTTTTCATGAGTGAGGGAGAGATGTGCTTCCTTTCATGTGAGGAGAGACTTCCTTTCATGAGTGAGGGAGAGACGTGTGTTTCCTTTCATGAGTGAGGGAGAGACATGTGCTTCCTTTCATGAGTGAGGGAGAGACATGTGAGGGAGAGAGACTTTCGTGTGTTTCCTTTCATGAGTGAGGGAGAGACATGAGTGAGAGAGACATGTGTTTTCATGAGTCAGAGTGAGGGAGAGAATGTGCTTCCTTTCATGAGTGAGGGAGAGACATGTGCTTCCTTTCATGAGTGAGGGAGAGACATGTGCTTCCTTTCACGAGTGAGGGGGAGACATGTGCTTCCTTTTACAAGTGAGGGAGAGACATGTGCTTCCTTTAATGAGTGGGGAAGAGACAAGTGCTTCCTTTTACAAGTGAGGGAGAGACATGTGCTTCCTTTCATGAGTGAGGGAGAGACGTGTGTTTCCTTTCATGAGTGAGGGAGAGACGTGTGTTTCCTTTCATGAGTGAGGGAGAGACATGTGCTTCCTTTCATGAGTGAGGAAGAGAGATGTGCTTCCTTTCATGAGTGAGGGAGAGACATGTGCTTCCTTTCAATGAGTGAGGGAGAGACATGTGCTTCCTTTCATGAGTGAGGGAGAGACGTGTGCTTCCTTTCATGAGTGAGGGAGAGACGTGTGCTTCCTTTCATGAGTGGGAGAGACATGTGAGTGAGGAGTGAGGAGAGTGTGCTTCCTTTCATGAGTGAGGGAGAGAGATGTGCTTCCTTTCATGAGTGAGGGAGAGACATGTGCTTCCTTTCATGAGTGAGGGAGAGACATGTGCTTCCTTTTACAAGTGAGGGAGAGACATGTGCTTCCTTTCATGAGTGAGGGAGAGAAGTGTATGCTTCCTTTCATGAGTGAGGGAGAGACATGTGCTTCCTTTGAGTGAGGGAGAGACATGTGCTTCCTTTCATGAGTGAGGGAGAGACATGTGCTTCCTTTTACAAGTGAGGGAGAGACATGTGCTTCCTTTCATGAGTGAGGGAGAGACGTGTGTTTCCTTTCATGAGTGAGGGAGAGACATGTGCTTCCTTTCATGAGTGAGGGAGAGACAAGTGAGGGAGAGACATGTGCTTCCTTTTACAAGTGAGGGAGAGACATGTGCTTCCTTTCATGAGTGACGGAGAGACGTGTGTTTCCTTTCATGAGTGAGGGAGACATGTGCTTCCTTTCATGAGTGAGGGAGAGACATGTGCTTCCTTTTACAAGTGAGGGAGAGACATGTGCTTCCTTTCATGAGTGAGGGAGAGACGTGTGTTTCCTTTCATGAGTGAGGGGAGAGACATGTGCTTCCTTTCATGAGTGAGGAGAGACATGTGCTTCCTTTTACAAGTGAGGGAGAGACATGTGCTTCCTTTCATGAGTGAGGGAGAGACGTGTGTTTCCTTTCATGAGTGAGGGAGAGACGTGTGTTTCCTTTCATGAGTGAGGGAGAGACATGTGCTTCCTTTCATGAGTGAGGGAGAGACAGCTTCTTTCATGAGTGAGGGAGAGACATGTGCTTCCTTTCATGAGTGAGGGAGAGACATGTGCCTTTTCAAGTGAGGGAGAGACATGTGCTTCTTTCATGAGTGAGGGAGAGACATGTGAGTGAGGGAGAGACATGTGCTTCTTTTCATGAGTGAGGGAGAGACATGTGCTTCCTTTCATGAGTGAGGAAGAGACATGTGCTTCCTTTCATGAAGGAGGGAGAGACATGTGCTTCCTTTCATGAGTGAGGGAGAGACGTGTGTTTCCTTTCATGAGTGAGGGAGACATGAGTGAGGGAGAGACATGTGCTTCCTTTTACAAGTGAGGGAGAGACATGTGCTTCCTTTCATGAGTGTGGGAGAGACGTGTGCTTCCTTTCATGAGTGAGGGAGAGACGTGTGTTTCCTTTCATGAGTGAGGGAGAGACATGTGCTTCCTTTCATGAGTGAGGGAGAGACGTGTGTTTCCTTTCGATGTTCCTTCGTGAGTGAGGGAGAGACGTGTGCTTCCTTTCATGAGTGAGGGAGAGACATGTGCTTCCTTTTACAAATGAGGGAGAACTTCCTTTCATGAGTGAGGGGAGACATGTGCTTCCTTTTACGAGTGAGGGAGAGACATGTGCTTCCTTTCAGTGAGGAGAGACTTCCTTTCATGAGTGAGGGAGAGACGTGTGTTTCCTTTCATGAGTGAGGGAGAGACATGTGCTTCCTTTCATGTTTGAGGGAGAGACGTGTGTTTCCTTTCATGAGTGAGGGAGAGACGTGTGTTTCCTTTCATGAGTGAGGGAGAGACATGTGCTTCCTTTCATGAGTGAGGGAGAGACATGTGCTTCCTTTTACAAGTGAGGGAGAGACGTGTGTTTCCTTTCATGAGTGAGGGAGAGACGTGTGTTTCCTTTCATGAGTGAGGGAGAGACATGTGCTTCCTTTCATGAGTGAGGGAGAGACGTGTGTTTCCTTTCATGAGTGAGGGAGAGACATGTTCCTTTCATGAGTGAGGGAGAGACATGTGCTTCCTTTCATGAGTGAGGGAGAGACATGTGCTTCCTTTTGAGGGAGAGACATGTGCTTCCTTTTAGTGAGGGAGAGACATGTGCTTTCATGAGTGAGGGAGAGACATGTGCTTCCTTTTACAAGTGAGGGAGAGACATGTGCTTCCTTTCATGAGTGAGGGAGAGACGTGTGTTTCGTTTCATGAGTGAGGGAGAGACAATGAGTGAGGGAGAGACATGTGCTTCCTTTCATGAGTGAGGAAGAGAGATGTGCTTCCTTTCATGAGTGAGGGAGAGACATGTGCTTCCTTTTACAAGTGAGGGAGAGACATGTGCTTCCTTTCATGAGTGAGGGAGAGACATGTGCTTCCTTTCATGAGTGAGGGAGAGACATGTGCTTCCTTTTGTGAAGGAGAGACGTGTGTTTCCTTTCATGAGTGAGGAGAGACATGTGCTTCCTTTCATGAGTGAGGAGAGACATGAGTGACTGTGCTCCTTTCATGAGTGAGGGAGAGACATGTGCTTCCTTTTTACAAGTGAGGGAGAGACATGTGCTTCCTTTCATGAGTGAGGGAGAGACGTGTGTTTCCCTTCAGTGAGGGAGAGACGTGTGCTTCCTTCATGAGTGAGGGAGAGACATGTGCTTCCTTTTACAAGTGAGGGAGAGACATGTGCTTCCTTTCATGAGTGAGGGAGAGACATGTGCTTCCTTTTACAAGTGAGGGAGAGACATGTGCTTCCTTTCATGAGTGAGGGAGAGACATGAGTGAGGGAGAGACATGTGCTTCCTTTCATGAGTGAGAGAGAGACATGTGAGTGAGGGAGAGACATGTGCTTCCTTTTACAAGTGAGGGAGAGACATGTGCTTCCTTTCATGAGTGAGGGAGAGACGTGTGCTTCCTTTCATGAGTGAGGGAGACATGTGCTTCCTTTCATGAGTGAGGGAGAGACATGTGCTTCCTTTTACAAGTGAAGGAGAGACATGTGCTTCCTTTCATGAGTGAGGGAGAGACGTGTGTTTCCTTTCATGAGTGAGGGAGACATGTGCTTCCTTTCATGAGTGAGGGAGAGACATGTGCTTCCTTTTACAAGTGAGGGAGAGACATGTGCTTCCTTTCATGAGTGAGGGAGAGACGTGTGTTTCCTTTCATGAGTGAGGGAGAGACGTGTGCTACCTTTCATGAGTGAGGGAGAGACGTATGTTTCCTTTCATGAGTGAGGGAGAGACATGTGCTTCCTTTCATGAGTGAGGGAGAGACATGTGCTTCCTTTCATGAGTGAGGGAGAGACATGTGCCTCCTTTTACAAGTGAGGGAGAGACATGTGCTTCCTTTCATGAGTGAGGGGGAGACGTGTGTTTCCTTTCATGAGTGAGGGAGAGACATGTGCTTCCTTTCATGAGTGAGGGAGAGACATGTGCTTCCTTTTACAAGTGAGGGAGAGACATGTGCTTCCTTTCATGAGTGAGGGAGAGACGTGTGCTTCCTTCCATGAGTGAGGGAGAGACGTGTGTTTCCTTTCATGAGTGAGGGAGAGACATGTGCTTCCTTTCATGAATGAGGGAGAGACGTGTGTTTCCTTTCATGAGTGAGAGAGAGACGTGTGTTCCCTTCGTGAGTGAGGGAGAGACGTGTGCTTCCTTTCATGAGTGAGGGAGAGACATGTGCTTCCTTTTACAAATGAGGGAGAAACATGGGCTTCCTTTCATGAGTGAGGGAGAGACATGTGCTTCCTTTTACGAGTGAGGGAGAGACATGAGCTTCCTTTCATGAGTGAGGGAGAGACATGTGCTTCCTTTCATGAGTGAGGGAGAGACATGTGTTTCCTTTCATGAGTGAGGGAGAGACGTGTGTTTCCTTTCATGAGTGAGGGAGAGACGTGTGTTTCCTTTCATGAGTGAGGGAGAGACATGTGTTCCTTTCATGAGTGAGGGAGAGACGTGTATTCCCTTCGTGAGTGAGGGAGAGACATGTACTTCCTTTCATGAGTGAGGGAGAGACATGCCCCTCCTTTCATGAGTGAGGGAGAGACATGTGCTTCCTTTCATGAGTGAGGGAGAGACATGTGCTTCCTTTCATGAGTGAGGGAGACACGTGTGTTTCCTTTCATGAGTGAGGGAGAGACGTGTGTTCCCTTCGTGAGTGAGGGAGAGACGTGTGCTTCCTTTCATGAGTGAGGGAGAGACATGTGCTTCCTTTCATGAATGAGGGAGAGACATGTGTTCCTTTCATGAGTGAGGGAGAGACGTGTATTCCCTTCGTGAGTGAGGGAGAGACATGTACTTACTTTCATGAGTGAGGGAGAGACATGCCCCTCCTTTTATGAGTGAGGGAAAGACATGTGCTTTCTTTCATGTGTGAGGGAGAGACATGTGTTCCCTTCGTGAGTGTGGGAGAGACATGTGCTTCCTTTTACAAGTGAGGGAGAGACGTGTGCTTCCTTTCATGAGTGAGGGAGAGGCTTGTGCTTCCTTTTTTGAGTGAGGGAGAGACGTGTTTCCTTTCATGAATGAGGGAGTGACGTGTGCTTCCTTTTATGAGTTAAGGGAGAGACATGTGCTTCCTTTTATGAGTGAGGGAGAGACATAAGCTTTCTATCATGAGTGGAATGAGGGGAACGCGCAGGCTGGGCACACGCGTGTGGCGACGTACGTCTTGGATAAACGTTTTTATTTCGATGGAAAGTAAAAAAAAAAAAAAAAAAAAAAAAAAAAAAAAAAAAAAAAAAAAAAAGAATAATGATAATAAAAAAAATAAATAAAAAACAATAAAAGATAAAATAAAAACGCATGTCTGACCTATTTTCTGGCGTACTCCTTGCGTTGGGAGCAAGGGGATTTCGGGTTTGAACTGCTTTATCAATATCTACCGAGTGCCCACGGGAAGTGTGTGTAAAACTTCGCTATCCTTACTCACGTATGAGTAGATAAGCAATGTCTATGGAAGTTAGATACCTCCTAGTTGCACACTCCTTTTAGTGGGTCGTGTACCTGTAGCAGAGCATCCGTCTTGCAGTTACCTGCCTGTAATGGCGAGGGCTCAAATCCCGATCGGAGAGGTTATATATTCATATATATAGTAAACAAAGAAAACATAGTTCATAAAAGGAGCAATCCCTACACACTCACAAGATGAAACCCGAGTTGAATACCAACGCAGCCATCCAGTTGTTCACTGTATAATTAATCACCATAACAACCATTTCACACTTATTTGGTCTCACCTTTACACATTCTGCCGTTTTATTTTTGTTTAATCTTATTACCATTTTATTCATATATATATATATATATATATATATATATAATATATATATATATATATTATATATCTCTCTCTCTCTCTCTCTCTCTCTCTCTCTCTCTCTCTCTCTCTCTCTCTCTCTCTCTCTCTCTCTCTCAACATATGATATACTGTTATCAAGGCTCTTATCCTCAGGCTGCTACTCCTCCTGATCATCTTGATATGCTCGGGAGGTGGGTGGTGGTTCCGATGGCGGCATGGGGCGCTAAGCAGCACGAGTGCCCCTACGCCCGTCCACTCACGGAGGCACCCACGTCTAAGTCGTGCTCATGGTCCTAGAACGCCTAGAGTATACCCACATTCGCATTATTACTCCAGTGGCTCCGGCTATGATACTTATTCCCTACCTCCAGGTTACGATAAAGGTAATGTATATGTCCATGTACTTTAATTACATAATGCAGTGTGCCTGTTATAATCATATGTTAAATAAAACAGCTGTATACGGTTTGTGGAAGGAATAAGATTGATTTGGAATGAATGAACAGAGGAATATGAAACAGAAGTAGCATGGGTAAGACACAAGCATATATGCACGCCATCACCACTCTTCCATTTCCAAATGTTTATGTGATAATGGTTGTGAAGTATTATTTCTTATTAAAGCCACAGATAACAGTGGATCGTTAGTTTTGCTAGTTTTCAGTAGTGATTCCACTAGCATCGGTGGTAAATAGTGTCCCGACCAAGACTTGTGTGTGTGTATATATATATATATATATATATATATATATATATATATATATATATATATACACATATATGCATAAAAACATACATATATGTGTGTGTGTGTTGTTTGTTCGCCAATGCGATGAAGACCATCTAATCATCCTGAGGTCGAGGTAGTCTGAAGGTTTGTAGATGACTGGTAAGGCCAATCTGTGCTCGGAAAAGTCGCTGACAGTGTGGACAGAGGATGTTGGCAGCTGCTACAGGGTTGTTACCCACTGTTCTTCCTAGCCTGCCTGCATTCTTCTGCTGCAGCACTCCTTTTTTCCTCACAACTTTTGGCTTCTCTGTCTTCAACTGTGGTCCCATGTGTTGTGGTTGATGTTGAAGGACTTCAGTTAAGCTTTTAACGTGTTTGTGCGGTCTGCTGAAAACGGTGTTCGTGATAGCGAGTCTGGTGTTGACTTCATCATCAGAAGTCACGTTTCTGGAGAGTGGGCTGCCAAGGTAGGTGAACATGTCCACTTCATTCACACGTAGTCTGTTGATGTGGATGCTAGATTCAACATAAGACTTTCCAGGAGCTGGCCTATGCATAACTTCAGTCTTTTTCGTGCTGATAGTTAGGCCAGAGTTGTTGCAGGCCCCAGAGAACTTGTCAGGACTGTCTTGTATGTCAGCCTTGACATACAAGACAACATTGAGGGCACAGTCATTGGCAAACTTGAAGTCTGTTGAGGTTAAAGAGTGAACCATCAGTCCTGTAATTGACACTAATGCTTATTTCTGCTTCTCTGAAAGCATCCGTCAGCATGGCTGAGAACACGACGCTGTACAGGGTGGGAGCCTGTTATTGTTACACATCTTTACACATCTTTGCTTCACTCCGTCCGAGACAGGGAATGGATCAGAGGATTATCCATTGTTCTAGACTCTTGCCAACATACCATAATGAAGCTGTCATACAATGGCGATGAACGATAAGGCAATTAAGTAGAACTCTAGCCAAGACCTTGCCAGCCATGGACAGTAGGGAAATTCCCCGATAGTTGTCACAGGCGTGGTGGTTTCCTTTCCCTTTGTAGAGGTGTATGATGGAGGTATCCATAGTCCTGTGGCATTATTTCAGCTGAAGTTTCTCAGTCAGGGCCATACTGCCTTCTTCGTAGATTTCAGCTGGGAAGGAGTCCGAGCCAGGTGCTGAATCTCCACTGGATAATAGATAGACTGCTTTCTGAATCTGCAAAGTTGGTATGTCGTCCATTGTTTCTTCACCCGTGACTTAAAGTAACCTCTTGTGTGCTTGTGTGCTGTGCTGGCGCAGCAGTAAGGTGCTGGTCTAGCAATCTTGTGGACCTGCGTTCAATCCCACGCCCGGCCAGTGAGTGGTAACCCCGCCCACTCCTTGCACACAGGGGGAGATTTGGGCAAAATAAAACAGACAGTATGTCACAGCAAAGAATATCCATTGTAACAAATGGAATTAGAACTAAATCTAAATCTAAATCTTGATA
Organism: Penaeus vannamei; assembly: GCF_003789085.1. Classification (NCBI taxonomy): domain Eukaryota; kingdom Metazoa; phylum Arthropoda; class Malacostraca; order Decapoda; family Penaeidae; genus Penaeus; species Penaeus vannamei. The sequence goes on from NW_020868895.1 coordinate 695,303, forward strand.
GCTTCCTTGTTTACAGTAGAAGACCTGTTTAGTATGCCATTGAAATGTTCTGCCCATCTTTCTAGAACGTTCTTGTTGGTGATTGACATTCACCCATCAGCACTGAGGAGGTGGGACAGTGATCCTGAAATAGTAAGCCATAGATTTTTGCAAACCATCGTAGAAGTTCTTCATATTCCTGTCTGCAAAGCCCTGGAACTCATCTCTTGTTACTCAACCAGGAATCCAGCATCTGACGTACCTTTGCTTGAATGATGCTACTGAATTTGGGTCATCTAGATGAGCCTTGTAGGCGCAATGCTTTTCCTCTAGCAATTGCATGATCTCAGTGTAGTTCTCGTCAAACCAGTCCGTCTGCTTCCTGGTACTTAGCCCTATATACTCCATGGCTGTGTCATACACTGTCTCATGGAGAGCATCCCATGCAGCCTCAACATCCGAGCCTTCTAGCAAGGTGGAGTCTAAACATTGCTCCAGTGTCCGTGCTTTATGTTTGTGACCAACTTGTTGATGGTTAGGTGATTTTATTCCCTGTGGCCGCCATTTGGCCTGGACACGGTGATTGAGCTTAGACCAATTATGGCACTGTACACCCTAAATGAAACTCGTGACTCATACGTCCTGTCTGTCCCTGTTCCTCACAAGTATGTAGTCAATGAGATGCCAGTGCTTCAATCGGGGATGCATCCACGACGTCCCGTTACTGGTAGGGAGGTTGAAGATGGTGTTCGTGATCAGAAGACCATGTTCATGTTCTGCACAGGTCTGGAGGAGTAGCAGACAGTTGCTATTGCAGTTCCCAGCCCCATGTTTCTCGATCACTCCTCCTCAGGAAACACTGTTATGACCAACTCTCGTGTTAAAATTACCAAGGATGATGAGTTTGTCTGCATAGGGAACAGTGGTTATGACAATTTTCAGGTCTTCATAGAACTTGTCCTTGGTCTCATCTAGGTTAGTCATGGTAGGGACATAGGCACTAACGTCGGTGATGAGCTTCTGTCCACAAGAAAGGGGTGTTTTATCATCATAAGGCAATCATTGACATCCTTAGGAGGACCACCCAGCTTGCCAATTAATATCGACTTGACTGGCAAATCAATTCCAGCTCTTTTCTCTCTTCAGGTCCACGTCCATTCCAAAAGAGAGTATACCTTGTACCTCTTTCACTTAGTTCACCCTTGCCTGCTAGTCTTTTGCTTAGGGCAGCAATGCTGATGTAATATCTGGCGAGTTCACTTGGGATGA
>NW_020868895.1:709647-717147 GCF_003789085.1 Penaeus vannamei
GAATTCATTGGAAATATTATGACTTTCTCTGCTGCCTTGTTTGCAGTGATGAGCAGAGGTACAATCAGCGGAGGAATAGTTGGCCTATCAGTCAGCTATGCTTTGTCGGTATGGGTTACATCACATGTGCTAAATGTTAATAAGCCAATTTTGCATAGATTTCTATGGGTCAGAAGTTATGGTGATTTTGAATAAGAATTTGATTTTTGTGTTTTCATTATTCATACATTAAAACTTTATTCATATATTCACTGATTTCATCTTGTCTTTGATTTTGCGTTATTATATTTTTTCAATGTATGTAGCAAGTTTTGAATTGTATGGTGATATATACATATTGTTGCAGGTGACCCAAGCTCTTAACTGGCTTGTTCGAATGACGTCAGATGTTGAAACAAACATTGTGGCAGTCGAGCGCATCAAGGAATATACTGAAACAGAGCAAGAGGCTCCTTGGGAAATCCAAGGCAATAAGCCTCACAAGGTACAATTTGATACTGATGTATTATATATGCTGTATGATATGCTGGGAGATAGTTTTATGAATTTCCAAGCTGTGCCATTTTTTTTTTTTTTTTTTTTTTTTTTTGTAGAGGGAGAATGATGGGAAATATGAGATGAGAATGAATGGTCATATTATATTTGCGAAGAAAAATATTGATCTGAACTGAAACTGAACTTCATCACTGTTTATATTTTTAGTATTCGCTGATTACTATTATAACATTATAATTTGTTGTTTTATGTACTGTCAGAAACTTTATGAGCTGAGGCCTGTGAATTGAAGTATTCAAGGCAATAACATGTTATTATCATGTGATTATCATCCTTTACCAAAATGCATAGAATAATGGGTGTGGGAACAGTGATATGCACCCAAAGCACCTCACTCCTTTCACTTGTCACCTGGATTGCTCAGATGAATGAGGGCATAACTGCAGGAGAACAGCTTTTTTGGCAATGAGAAGTTCTCTCTTGCTTTCCGGTGTTTCCTCACTTGTATTTTTCCTTCCTCATTTGGATCGTCAGAATGCTAAGTACATTTAGCCTTGTTTTTTCTGTCTCCTCCTTTCCCTCCTCATGTCTCTGGTTTCCCAGGAATCTTTGTTCCTCATGATTGTTTGCTCCCTCCCTTAGTTGAAGTGTAGATTTGTAGGCAGTCTGTTTTCCTTCTCCATTCCATGTCTCTTACATTTTTCCATGGGTCAGCAGGTAGGAGGGCAAGTCACTGCTTAGAGAGCAAAGAGAGAGAGTGTGTTGGTAAATTTTGAATGTACTCTGCCTGGCATGCTTTGCAATAGTGATGTGCAGTTGTTTGTGATGGAAGGCTCCTTGTATCCTGCATAGGAGTACTAAAGTACTTTTGTTTATCCCCTCAGCCACTTTCAATCAAGATCATTACTCAATGTGGTGCTTCTTGATTGTCTTCTGGTTCTTTACCTAAACTGCCCTCCACTGTATCTTGCCAAGTGGTTTTCATCATGCTGAGTCTTTAGACAGAAAACTGCCTTTGTGTTCTCCCTTGACTATGTTCATCTCTTGTTAGAATATTGCTTCTTAGTTTTCAGCTGGCTTAGACTGGAGGGCTCAGAGGGCCATGGTCAGGCATGCCTACCCTTACCACCCTGGGGGGGAGCACTGCTGTGTATGCCCTCCAGGCACTTGCTTGCTGCTCTCCTTCTCTCTCCTTACACAGGTGCAAATGGGTAATACCTCACTCTGTCCTCTCCTTTAATTAGATGGCATAATCTGGAGCACATTTCTCAGCTTGTTTGGGAATATGATATCAAACTATTAGATCTGGGTGATGTGAATGTCCTATCATGAAATATTGGGACAAGAAGTGTGTGATGGGAAGACCTCATCATGGAAAGTAAAATGAGCTGAGAGGTGGGTGACAATAATGTCTTATCACAGGAAATTGATACTGAAAGTTTGGTGATGGGGATGTCATGATATGAGTGCATAAAGCACTGGGAGTGAGATAGACTCAGGAATGGGCTTGTTTGTGAGCTCCTGCAGGATTTCCACTAGTCCAGTAAGGTGAAATTTACCATTCTTTAACCATGAGAGAGGGCTGGTGGCTGAGGTAGAGATGAGTACATACCCTAGGCTCTGCCTCTGTATTTACCTGCTTTTTCCTGTGTCCTCTCACTCTGCAAGGTTACTGTTTGCTAAAGGCTAGAGATGGCAGGTTAGAACCCTCTGCAATTTAGCCTTCTTCCCCTTCCTCTGCAGGATGAGGAGAAGGTATAATCCACTCTCTGATCCTTGCTCCAACCCTTGTAAATTTCTCTCCCTCCTGCTTCTTTCAAAGTTCTTTAGCTGTCAATTGACGCTCCACAGGGTGAGGGGCACCAGTCCTTCTCCAAGGAATCTCCTTCTTGTTAAACTCAAGAGCTTCTATTAGTATAGATCAGTTAGTTGATCTACTCTGCATTCTACACTTAAGGGGACCGTCCCGGAAAATGGCCACCTTTCCCTACTCTTTACATCATAAAAAAATATCGGTTAGAGATAACTGATTGATTCTTTTTGCATGATATAGAGTATAGAATTGCGCTCGGTTATATATATAAATTTTAACATTGCTCCCCCATTGGGGGGGGCACCCCCCAAAAAGTCTAAAAAGATCGCTATTTTTTTTGGTATGTCTTAGGTACATCCCAACTATCACAGTTCTTTGCTGAATATTCCCCCCAAAGTACTTGTGTTAGATCAACCCTAGCCATAGCCATGTAAAAGGCTGAATTTTGAATTTCCTTTTTTTTTTTTTTTTTTTTTGGCGAGGGACAGCTTGACATAGAGAACTATTTTTGATTTTTTTTTTTTTAGCATTAAAATAATATTATTTTTTGATTAAGGCAAAAATTCAAAAATCAGCCTTTTACATGGCCTTGGGATGCCGAGGCTCTAGTGAAAGCAACAAACAGCATTTGAATCGCATGAAAATTACGTGAGTTGTGATGTACCGAAGATTCATAAAAAAATAATGGAGCTACGGCATTTTGTATTTGGCCCCTTGCCAAAGTTTGATATCTAAGTTATTTTTCTCTGAATCTAATGATATTTTATATAAAAAAAATGCTTATTTAGTGTACTTTGCAATGCAATAATTACCAAGTCAATAGAAATTTTCATTTTCAATAGGGACGCTATTCTGTAAAGGTATGTAATTTTTTTTTTTTTTTTTTCGTTGTTCATAAAAATTGATATATTCGTGTGAAAAGCTTAATAAATGCATTTTACCATAGAGACAACTAATCTAAACAAGATAAAAACCTTTTTTTAATTTTTAATTTTTTTTTATTTTTCATTTAATTTTTATTATTTTTTTTTTATTTTGAAGAAATGGGGAACTGTGGATGGCAACATTAGTACAAAATCATTCTAATTATAAAGTCCTGGCATGAATACAACATGGTGGTTCAATTTTGAGAATTTTAAAAGCATATGAATTTAGTACATTGAATTAGAGAACTTACGAAAGTCGTTGAATTTTTCCCATGCCTCACACGGGGGGGGGGGGAGATGGTCACTGGGTGTTTATAATTTTCAAGGAGGATCATATATACGTGAATGCACGCACATAAAGTTAAAAAGATTAATCATCATCATTTAGTAGGCCTACATTGACTTTCATATCTAAATAATAAAATATATTAGTTATCTCTCTCATACCATTTTCTTTTATAATTGTCAATATTAACAGATTGCAAAGGAGAACAAGTGTATAGTTTATGATTAGCGATTTGCACCCATTATCTTTACTAAGAAGTGCATAAAATCATGCAGACGCCTAGGTGTTGTGGGATATTTGCCAATTTATGGTGCCTAAGACTTACGGTAACGTCTAAGCATATTAATAATTATCGGGAACACACGAAACGGATGCGATAGCTTTTTGAACGCCAGACGAAGACTACGTATACAACCGAGCTCAAAATTCTATATAGTTTTTATTTCAGAGCAGGTATTACTGAGTACTATCATCTTCAACATGAAATAATCTGTATCTCGCTTATACATCCGAAGTTTAAAAATCTGACATTTAGGTAACATTGGTATTGAATTGGTCTTTACAACCAATTTCAAATCAATTCAAATTGCCCCCTGCTGTGATGTACCGACCGTTGAGAGAAATGTAACGGAAATATTTCAATCCTTCCTTATAAGGCTATTTTTAAACATTAGTGCTTCGTATGTGATATACGTATATATTACCTCGTAAACTAAAACATATTACCAGGGAGTCTCGATCAAAGCATATTTCGTGTGTAAAAGGACAAAACTTTTTTTTTAGATATATTTCACAAAATATTTCATCATAAATCACGGTGATATAATTTTTTCCTGATATTGGTATAAAAGTGTTCCTTGAACATTCACAAACTCATATCTATGCACAGTGTCATAATTAAATGCCTTATGCATGATTGCCGCAAGCAAAAGTCTACATAGGTGTACCTGGGTGCTCATTAGCGACGTACCTCTCCGGGTGCTGAGGAACTCGCGCGTCGGCTGCAAAACAATGAGCCATAGCAGGCACTTAATACTCGTTTGGTAGTTTCCTCATCCATGTACCTATACTATACGCAAACTAACTCAATTTAAACCCCTTACCCCCCTCCATCAGGGATGGTTCCCTTAAGGCTGATGCTGTCAGTTTCAAGTTCTTATCTTCAGGCTCAGCATCACCCCAAGGTTATTCATTAGTCTGATACACTTTGTTGGGTCTCCTTTTACGTGCTTGGGCATTCAGTTATTTATGTTCTTTTATGACTTGTTGGTCATCTTGTTCTCCACAGGAAAGCACAAGATGTTGCTTATGATATTACGGGAGTTGATAGGCCTACGTTTCAACCTCCCCAATTTCAGTGGGTCACTATGATTACCCTTTCCTGGCTGCTCCTCAAGTCTGACATGGTTGCAAGGATAGTGATCTTGTTGGAGTTATATTTTTTTAAACTCTGCTCACTTTCTTAATGTCAAACTAGTTTAACATTGAAATAGCCTGTTGGGCATCTTCAACCACACAGTGGAAATAGTCTCACTCAGCAGGATCTGAATCCATGATCCTACCCTTTAGGGGCATCTATATCCAGGTCCTTCATCCATGACCTTCAGGTGATGCTCCTATGCTGCCTAAGGCTCTCCGTCTTCAATAATTGAGATATGTCTCACCCCCCAGGGTGGCTAACCCTCTTGACTGGAACCTCATTGCTGATGCTTCAGTTTTGCTGGGTCATCCAGTCCTTGAAGAGCCATCAGGGTCTATTTCATGATCCACCCTACTCATGTCAGCTTCTTGAGAGCTACATGTGGTCCCTATTCAGGGAACTATCCTTTCAAGTTTGAATGATCTATATCTTCTAGGAAGACAGGCAAGGTTCCTCATTTTTAACCTGCGCTCAAGGGCCTTTCATCTAATAGGTACTCAAGTGGCAGGGGAAAGGAAACTATACTGTTATTTTTAGATTAGGCTCTGGACCAGCACTAGTTGTAACTGTCATTACAGCTTGTTCTGCAGATTAACTTCTTTGCCTCTTACCACAATAAGGAGGACAAATGACTAGAACAAGTGGAAGAGCATTTACCTGTTTTCATCTTCTTGTATGACCATCATATTTGTATGTGGTCTGGTTATTGAGTTGAGTCCATATCCAGGGACAGTTGATTATTCAGTCAGCCATATCTCCACAATCTGCTCTGTGATGGTATCCTTATCCCGTCTCCCTATTGGGAAAGCTCTGAGGGGGTTTTGTACTGATTTTGGGTCCCTGCCTACTAACAACTGAGCTGATTTATATTGTCTGTAGCCATTGCAACTTCATTAGGCAGCAATATTAGTCAGCATGGTCTACTTTCTTGTGTATACGTGAGATAATCATCTGCTGATATCATGTTACTGCCATGTATACTTTGATTCATAGGCCTTATCTCACAGAGGTGCTTTTAATATTGCATAATAAAATGTGATTTCATTCTTCAAATGCAAGATTTTATTCCTCATTTTCTTCCAGGAGTGGCCTGATGAAGGAGTGGTGGAGTTCAGCAAGTATTCCACTAGATACCGTGAAGGACTTGAGCTTGTAATCCGGGACATTGACTGCAAAATAAGAGGAGGGGAAAAGGTTATATTTGAGCTGGAACGTTTTTATGAATAATGAAATCACTCTCTCTCTCTCTCTCTCTCTCTCTCTCTCTCTCTCTCTCTCTCTCTCTCTCTCTCTCTCTCTCTCTCTCTCTCCTCTCCTCTCTCTCTCTCTCTCCCTCTCCCCTCTCTCCTCTCTCCTCTCTCCCTCTCTCCTCTCCCTCCTCCCTCCTCCCTCCCTCCCTCCTCCTCCTCCCTCCCTCCCTCCCCTCCTCCCTCCTCCCTCCCTCCTCCCTCCCCCTCCCTCCCTCCCTCCCTCCCTCCCCTCCATCCTCTCCTCCTCTCCTCCCTCTCCTCTCTCCCTCCCTCTCCCTCCCTCCCTCCCTCCCTCCCTCCTCCTCTCCTCTCCTCCCTCTCCCCCTCCCTCCCCTCCCTCTCTCTCCCTCCCACCCTCCCTCCTCTCCCTCCCCCTCTCTCCCTCTCCCTCCCACCCTCTCTCCCTCTCCCCCCCCTCCCTCTCCTCTCCCTCCCACCCTCCCTCCTATCCCTCCCACCCTTTCCCTCTCCCTCCTCCACCCTCCTTCCTTCTCTCTGCCAGCACTTCCCTCTCTCTCTCCCTCCATCCCTCCCTTCCCTCCTTCCTATCCATCTTTCTTTCTGTTCTTCCTCCTTCCCTCTTTTCCTCCTTTTCTTCTTTCTTTCCTCCCTCCCTTCCTCCCTCTACTTCCACTCATTAAAATGTTTAATTTTTATTCAAGTGTGAATTACATAAAATTTGGCATTAGTGTGTGTATCAAAGTCAAATAACATTTCCCTTTGTAGGTTGGCATTGTGGGTAGGACAGGTGCAGGAAAATCTTCAATGACCCTTGCACTGTTCCGCATCATAGAAGCAGCCTCGGGTCATATAAGTATTGATAATGTGAACATCTCCAAGATTGGGCTACATGATCTACGTGAACGACTAACTATAATTCCACAGGTAAAGCCTTTACTTAGTATTTGCTTATATTCTTCTGGTAAAGAAGTATTGGTTCAAGAGAGCTAAGATTATGATGAAGGTAAAATTGACAATACAACTCTTCATGTGTTCTTAACCTTGAAAAAATCTATATATCTTATTTTGTCTCTGTGTATTGAATCAATAATATATGGTATTTAGAAAATTTCCTACAAATATGTACTTACTGTAGATGTAGGTAATGAGAATTTTAAATTTACAGGACCCAGTTTTGTTTAGTGGTAAACTGCGTATGAACTTGGATCCCTTCAATAAATATGATGATGCGAAAATATGGTCAGCTTTGGAACATGCCCATCTGAAGGAGTTTGTGTCAGGTCTTACATCTGGTCTGCAGTATGAAATAGCTGAGGGAGGAGAAAATTTGAGGTACACAGTACAAGGAT
>NW_020868895.1:734647-739647 GCF_003789085.1 Penaeus vannamei
TTAGAAATTAATCAAGACCCCATAGTGGAACTGAATTGAGGTAGAAATAATTTTTTTTTTTTCCGGCGCCAAGAGGTGTAGTACTACAGTATCCCATGACTTCGCCCCTATTTATGGGGGCGAGTCATTTATAAGCAACTGCACCTGGCTGATGAGCGCGCGGAGCACCTCTGCTCGTTTTAAAACTGGAGGAAAATGGGAAGTTCAAAGTTGATGCTGCACTGTATGGTGCAATATTAGTAACTTTGATGATGTTAATGAGGATATTATTGCACTAAGTACTAGTTTAAGAGTACGCGCGCGCGTGCATGTATGTATTTATATTATACATACAGAAATGTGTATATACATACATACCTATATATACAGTACACACACACATATTTAAACACATATGTACACACACACATGCATATATATATATAATATATATATATATATATATATATATATATATATATATATATACATTTATGTATGTATATGTATATATACCCATATATATATATATATATATATATATATATATATATATATATATATATATATATATATATATATATGCATTTATGTATGTATATGTATATATACCCATATATGCAGAAATATAATATTAAATATATACTTCCATATATAACAATATAGAGTTTAAGGTTTGCTTTCGTATTAATAGGGCTACGGGTAAGAAGAGCGAGGTTCAGGTTTATCTTTCGTATGTGTACAATTTTATGCAATATGTCATGTAAGGCTTGTTACAGTTTTTCTTATATCATTTATACTTTAATCTTGGGCAATATTCAAGCCTCCAAAAGTGTTCCATGAGGAATAATATACGGGGAAGTATCTCATGTTTTATTCACAGAATGTGTTCGAATGGTCAAAAGAATATGAAAATTTATATTAGGTTTTACATACTAATTTTACTTATTATGTATGTATAATTGAATATGCAGACGTAAACTTATATATCCTTTTGAATGTAGTTGATATCAATCAATAAATAGTGTCATTTTCAAAATATTTAAAGAAGTGTGACCTTCGAAACCATTGTCGATGGACGAATGACGAAGTATGATGGGAGGCGCTTGGGGCCCGCGCATTTTCAACTGATCTCGATAGTTTTCGAGTATTTATTTCCTAATGGTACATCAGTAAACCAGTGATTTGTTAATTGATATAATTCAAAAACAAAATCAGATTCGTCAACTCGAGTACAATTCCTAGGAATGGGGGTGGAGCCGCACCTGTGGCAACAAAGAAGCATCGGCAGCGTTGCTGGCGCGATCGGCCCGGAGAAATGAAAAAAAAAAAAAAAAAAAACTTTCTATTGTAGTTAGACAGTTTCTTGGCACCGGAAAAAGGCCTATAAACGGGGTAAACATCATAACCACAGTATATATGCCACCTCTTACATCGATGTGGTCACAAGAAAATTAGCAAAAACTAATTTAAGAGACATTAAAGAACCTGGAAGAAGCCTACAACTTTCGGAAACCAATGCAAAAGAAATTCCTATCACGTGGAATTTTAACAGCTGTGAAAGTTTCGATCCCAGAGCGCAACCACATTCGTGGAGTGTTAAATTACTAGAAGTCATAAATGAGTATTGATTTTTCCAGAATGTAGCAGATCATGCCAGGATAAGAGGGCTAGATAGGCCGTCTATGCTTGACATAATATTCACAAAGCATAACGATGATATTTAAGATATCGAGTTCTGTCGACCATGTAGTGATTAAACTAAAATACTGTCTGCTACAAGAACTCATCGCAAACAAGGAAAGAAAGGAAAAGTACAATTACAAAAGAGGCCATTATAGAAGCCTTAGATTTCTTTGACAGCAAAAACTGAGAAACACTTCTGGGCGATAAGAATCTTGATGTTCAGTATTCAAAATTTTGTGAGATCTATAAAAAAAGGAGTAGTAAAATTCATATCAAAATTCAAAATTGAAGCAAGATATGGCGAAAAATGGTTCACTGACAAATGCAAGAAAATGAGGAAAAACAAGCAGTTCCTTTGGAAAAGATTCAGAAGATACAGATCTCAGGCAGGGTATGAAAGGTATAAAGTTGGAAGAAATGAGTATACCCAAACCATGAGAGAGGCGAAATTAGACTTTGAAAAGGATATAATCAACAAATGTACATCAACCAAAACTCTTCTTTAAATACATAAATACTAAAACTAATTTTGTTTTAAAGGAAGTTCATGTGTAACAAATCTCTGTTTTTATGACAGAGTATCTGAAATATAGAAAAAAACGGCTGGGTGGATTGTGTGTACTTGGACTTTAAAAAGGCTTTTGATAAGGTGTCTTATAGAAGACTATGGAAATTAGAGCACCTAGGTGGAGTGAAAGGTAAATACTCGCATGGATGAAAGACTCTTCATGCAAGACAGATGAGCACAGTAAATAGAGGTAAGTATTCTACATGGCGACAAGTAAGCAGCGGAATGCCTCAAGGATCGGTGTTGACACCAAATATGTTTACTATTTTCGTCAATGATTTAGGGTCGAACTTAAGCCCAGGTAATTATATAAATATGCTTACAGATGATGCGAAGATACAAAAAAGGATACCAGACAACGTCTCATGCCAATGCCTCCAAAGTGACATTGTGGAGTTGTAAATGGAAAATAGAATTCAATACCATGTAGGTTCGGAGAAAGTAGAAATCGCCCACTATTCCAAGATAAATTAGGAGACGCAATATTAATTAAACACAGCTGACAGGAAAAAGATCTTGGGATAGTCATAAATAGAAACCTAAACCCAAACGATCATATAAATGAAAAGGTCCACAAAATGCTAAGATGGATAGCCAACATGAAGAGGGCATTCGTGATATGGCAAAGATCATTCTAGCATTATATATAGTCTTGAGGACGGTGCAGTGGTATGGCGGCCACAGTTAAAAAAGGATATTGACAAACTAGAAAGAGTTCAAAGATCGGCCACAAGAGGGGCACCTACTATTAAGATGTAGCGTGGTAAAATTGTGGGGGCACTGACACTCACCCTGCTACAGGAGCTGACGAGTGATCCTCGGACCACAGAGATGTGGGCAAGGGCATGGGGAAAAGCCGGGCATTTCTACCTCCTACAGGAGTCGTGACACTGTTCATGCAAATGGCTTTATTTACGAGCACTATCACTACTACATCCTCGGTATCACAGATTCAGACACATGAAAATCACCGGCAAACAGGGCAGCGCTGCAGTACATCACAAAATATCACGAAATGCACAAATATCAAAGTCAGGAGTCCTCCCCAGCCCACACTAACACCTCTCCACAGTCAAGGCCACCCGCCAACTGCCCTCTGTGGCGACTCCACGGCGCGTCACGACAGGGGTTGCCAAGTACCCAAATTGTAAGAGGTTTGAGTGTGGGCTAAATGAACTATCGGACCCAAAACGTACAATATGTCTTCTGGAGGTAGGGCGTTCAGAAAAAGGGCAAGGGCTTGACAAAAGGGCATCAGAAAAAGGCATTAAAATAAAAAGTGAACACCCCAAGTGGGCAACACGACCACCCGTTCGCATAAGCGAATCCATGAATCCGGGCGCGTTCGTGTAACTAAAAATATGTAACTCTACAGCCCCTTCTCCGGGACGGGAAACGCCACACCTTCGGAAGGGCCAGTACCCAAAAACAATACAAATAAACTTAAAATCAATGAAAATGGTAAAAGTAAAAGAACATCAAAGCACCCCCCCCCCCCCAAAAAAAAAGAAAAAAAAAAGAAGAAAAATACAAGTGACTAGTAAAAAAAAAAAAAAAATCACAAGAACATAATTAAAAGCAACACCTCACAGCACAAAGCTCAGGAGCTTAAGGCACACCATAGTTCGCTATCAACTATTCAGTTCGGTTCACAATACATGTCACTCACACACACAACACTCGGTCGTTCTCCTCAAGGAAGTCCACTTCAGCGGCTGGAGTATAGGGGCGCATCTGGTTGGCATGGACAGTGACAGCACGGTGTGGGGGCCGAAGGTCCAGGACATTGTAACTAACAGGGCCTAACTGCTTCTGCACGCGGCAGGGACCAAGCCAGCGATCACCCAAAGGTCCATGGTTCCTTTGGATCTTTCGCAGCACCAGAGTGCCTTCCTCATAAGGGCCAGAGTTGCGAGCAGCCTGGTCATACTGGGCCTTGTTGGTCTCTCACATCTTCCTGCTCACCTCAACAGCTAGGCGGCAGGCATCTGCAAGGCGAGCCAAAGACAGGTCCTGGTCTGCAGTCTGGCGGTTAGTCAGGCCCTTCCCAAAGAGCGCCATACAACCTGTCAGCAAGTACAACGGCTGGTCCCCCACGGCCCGGTGGATGGCTGAGGCGCACTGCAGGCAGATGAGTGGGCCACTGTGAAGGAGCCTGCCTAGCCAGCGCCGCGAATATGTCCTTCACTGTCCGGTTGGTGCGCTCCACCACCCCATTGGACTGGGGGTGATAAGCCACCGAAAAAGAGTGCTGCACTTGCAATGCCTCCAGAAGCGAGTGCCACTCATCAGAGGAGAACTCCAGGACATTGTCTGTGTAAAGATGGCCGGGCGGCCCAAAGAGTGTCATGTAGTGATCCACAAAAGCCTGCAGCACTCTGTTGGCACTCTTGTCATGCAGTGGAACCAGCTGTATAAACCGAGTGTGATAATCTACAATGGACAGGATATACTGAAACCCTGTTGCTGATCCCCACAGGTCCATAAGATCGGCTGAGACCCTCACCAGTGGAGCCTCTGGTAAAGGATGTCCTTCCATTGGAGCACGACCTGCCACTCCCTTGCGCTGCTGACAAGCATGGCATCTAGCCACATACTCCCTCGCCAGGCGGTGCATATTGGGGAAGTACCAGGCACCCTGCAGGTTCTGGAATGTACGGTGGACCCTGGGATGGATTGCATTCGGTGGGCAGTGTGTGTGGTTCAGGGCCTGTGGCTGGAGATGGGGACATAAACCTGCCTTACTACCTGGTCTGGAAAAGTCCGC
>NW_020868895.1:747147-752147 GCF_003789085.1 Penaeus vannamei
TAAAATAAAGCCTCATCAGATATGTATAGTGGGGAAAAAATTACCTTTATGTACTACATAACAAATTCCCTCTCTCTATGTGACAGCAAGCACCACTTTCCTGTGCCAGGTAAGTATCAACTTACAATATTTCCAGATTGACATGACATTGTTTTTATATCCCTGTGCCAGATAAGTACTATCCGCTAGCGTTGTAAAATAAAGCCATATCAGATATGTATAGTGGGGAAAAAATTACCTTTATGTACTACATAACAAATTTCCTCTCTCTATGTGACAGCAAGCACCACTTTCCTGTGCCAGGTAAGTATCAACTTACAATATTTCCATATTGACATGACATTGTTTTTATATCCCTGTGCCAGATAAGTACTATCCGCTAGCTTTGTAAATTAAGCCATATCAGATATGTATAGTGGGGGAAAAATTACCTTTATGTACTACATAACAAATTCCCTCTCTCTATGTGACAGCAAGCACCACTTTCCTGTGCCAGGTAAGTATCAACTTACAATATTTCCAGATTGACATGACATTGTTCTTATATCCCTATATATCTTATATTTGAGCACTGCGATGTAAATGCACGCATCTCATGCTTGTATATGTGGCAAACTTTTGCTTTGCAAAGAATATTAATGCAACGTGACTGATTACAATTTCATTAAAGTTGCCAACACCCTCCCCCCCCTCCATCTTCCAGCTTACATGCAAGCACCAGTTTCCTGTGCCAGGTAAGTACTAATGTTATAAGAACTCTGCTCAGGAACGGTAATGACTCTTCTACATAATACTAGTTTTACCATATAATGAATTATGGAAGAGCTCAGGTTTCTTCTACAAACCCACCCGTTTCATATATATAATTTTGTGTACTGTATTGTAACAAATGTAGAAAATGTATGAATGATGTATTACACTGTTGGCTACATATCACATGTATCCTGTGCCAGATAAGTATTACTGTTGCGAGAATTTCCAGCTCAAGTAAGGTAATGTTACCTTTATGTAATGTCAATTTGTACTGTATAAATAAATAATAGGAATTATGTACCTCCTTCACCAGCATATGAGTACTACGTTCCTGTGCCAGATAAGTACTATCCGCTAGCTTTGTAAAATAAAGCCATATCCTCAGATATGTATAGTGGGAAAAAATTACCTTTATGTACTACATAACAAATTCCCTTTTCATATAGATAAGTCGTCGAATTCGTCGTTTGAAGGCACCTAAAAGTCTTCATGTTAGAAATATGCCAGATTCATGATCCATGTGACAGCAAGCACCACTTTCCTATGCCAGGTAAGTATCAACTTACAATATTTCCAGATTGATATGCCATTGTTTTTATATCCCTATACGCTGAGGCTCTTACACACACATATGGATATATATTTTTCATATACATTCCACATGGCAAGCAAGCTCTACTCCCGTGTGCCAGATAAGTACAGTCTTATATTTGAGAACTGCGATGTAAATGCACGCATCTCATGCTTGTATATGTAGCAAACTTTTGCTTTGCAAAGATTATTTATTAAATAACTTGCCAACACCGCCCCCCCTACATCTTCAGCTAACATGCAAGCACCAGTTTCCTGTGCCAAGTAAGTACTAATGTTATAAGAACTCTGCTCAGGAACGGTAATGATACTTCTACATAATACTAGTTTTACCATATAATGAATTATGGAAAATATTTATCTCCTATACCATCATATGAATAGTTTTCCTGTGTCAGAAAAGTACCTTTTGTTACCTTTGTAAAACCTTTTCACATTATCCCATTACTCTAACAAATAAAAGGTTGTGTGGATAAAAAAAAAAAAACCTTGTCTGGTTCCACACTACCAGCATCACTTTCTTGTGTCAGATAACCGTTTCTGTTGTGTGAATTTCCTGCTCAGGAAAGTAATGTTAACTTTATGTAATATCAATTTGTATCATATGATGAATGGAAACTATGTAATTCCTTCGCTAGCGAATGAATGCCGTGTTCATGTGTCAGATACGTACCATCCCCTAGCTCTGTTATTATCTCGTTAATCTAACAAGAAATAGAGAAAAGTATATTAATCAATTGCGTATCAAATAACAAATTGCCTGCGAATTACCCTTTTCGTATAGATTAATTCCTCGTTTAAAGGTACCTTATTGTTTTCATGTAAAAATGTGCCAGTTTTCTTGGCTGTAAGTGAGAGAAAGCACCACTTTTCTGTGCCAGGTGAGTACCACCCTATGAAATTTATACACTGCTATGCGATTTTATTCATTTCCCTACAAGTTCAGGTTTCTTCCACAAACCCACCCGTTTCATATGTATAATTTTGTTAACTGTATTGTAACAAATGTAGAAAATGTATAAATGAGAACTGATATTTTAACAATACATGTATTCTATATATAATTCGGTGAATGGTTTTGCGTTACTTTATAAGTAACATCTAGTTCAACTTAACAAGCATGTAGCACTTTCCTGTGAAAGACAGAACTGTTATGTGAATTCCTTATTTAGCGAAGCTAATATTACCTATATGTTATTCCAGATTTTAACATATAAATAATGGAAAACGTGTACTGTGCCAGCTAATTAGCATGATAAAAAAGAAATAAAATCATTTTCCGTGATCATAACAAATATTACTGTGTAGTAGAAAATATGCTATTACACTCGTCTGGCTCCTCATATCAAGCATGCATCAGTGTCCTGTGCCAGATAAGTATTACTGTTGCGAGAATTTCCAGCTCAAGTAAGGTAATGTTACCTTTATGTAATGTCAATTTGTACTGTATTATAAATAATAGGAAATATGTCCCTCCTTCACCAGCATATGAGTACTACGTTCCTGTGCCAGATAAGTACTATCCGCTAGCTTTGTAAAATAAAGCCATATCCTCAGATATGTATAGTGGGGAAAAAATTACCTTTATGTACTACATAACAAATTCTCTTTTCATATAAATAAGTCGTCAGGTTCGTCGTTTGAAGGCACCTAAAAGTCTTCATGTTAGAAATATGCCAGGTTCATGATTCTATGTGACTGCAAGTACCACTTTCCTGTGCCAGGTAAGAATCAACTTGGAATATTTCCAGATTTTATATCCCTATACGCTCAGGCTCTTACACACACATATGAATATATATTTTCATATATATATATGGGTGTGTGTATATGTGTATATATATATATATATATGTAAATATACATATATGAAAAAAAATTGTCTGTGCCAGGTACGAAAACATACTGATCATACGTATAATTCTATGAACAAGTTCCAGATTTTAACATATGAATAATGGAAAATATGTACTGTGCCAGCTAATTACCATTTGCTAACTTTGTTAGCAGATGGTAATTAGCAAGATAAATAAAAAAGAAATAAAATAATTTTCCGTGATCATAACAAATATTAGACTGTGTAGTAGAATATATGATATTACACTCGTCTGGCTCCTCATATCAGGCAAGCATCAGTATCCTGTGCCAGATAAGTATTACTGTTGCGTGAATTTCCAGCTCAAGTAAGGTACTGTTACCTTTATGTAATGTCAGTTTGTACTGTATAATAAATAATAGGAAATTACCTCCTTCACCAGCATATGAGTACTACGTTCCTGTGCCAGATAAGTACTATCCGCTAGCTTTGTAAAATAAAGCCATATCAGATATGTATAGTGGGAAAAAATTACCTTTATGTACTACATAATAAATTCCCTCTCTCTATGTGATAGCAAGCACCACTTTCCTGTGCCAGGTAAGTATCAATTTACAATATTTCCAGATTGATATGACAGTTTTTATATCCCTATACGCTCAGGCTCTTGCACACACATATGAATATATATTTTCATATACATTCCACATGGCAAGCAAGCTCCACTCTCGTGTTCCAGATAAGTAGTCTTATATTTGAGCACTGCGATGTAAATGCACGCATCTCATGCTTGTATATGTGGCAAACTTTTGCTTTGCAAAGATTATTAGTGCAACGTGACAATTTCATTAAATTTGCCAACACCCCCCCCCTCTCCATCTTCCAGCTTACATGCAAGCACCAGTTTCCTGTGCCAGGTAAGTACTAATGTTATAAGAACTGCTCAGGAACGGTAATGATTCTTCTACATAATACTAGTTTTACCATATAATGAATTATGGAAAATATATATCCCCTACACCATCATATGAATAGTTTTCCTGTGTCAGAAAAGTACCATTCGTTACCTTTGTAAAACCTTTTCACATTATCCCATTACTCTAACAAATAAAAGGTGTGTGTGTGGATAAAAAAAAATCCCTTGTCTGGTTCCACACTACCAGCAAGCATCACTCTTGTGTCAGACAACCGTTTCTGTTGTGTGAATTTCCTGCTCAGGATAGGTAATGTTAACTTTATGTAATATCAATTTGTATCATATGATTTATGGAAATTATGTAACTCCTTCACTAGCGAATGAATACCGTGTTCATGTGCCAGATACGTACCATTCCCTAGCTCTGTTATTGTCTCGTTAATCTAACAAGAAATAGAGAAAAGTATAGTAGTCAAATTGTTAACATTGCGTATCAAATAACAAATTGCCTGCGAATTAACCTTTTCGTATATATTAATTCCTCGTTTAAAGGTACCTTATAGTTTTCATTAAAAAAAAAAAAAAAAATGTGCCAGTTTCTTGGCTGTAAGTGACCACTTTCACTTTCACCACTTTCCTGTGGCAGGTGAGTATCACCCTACGAAATTTATACACTGCTATGCCAATGTCTTTTTCCCCCTGCAAACTCAGGTTTCTTTCACAAACCCACATGTAAGTGCATATTTGAATGCAAACGAATATACATAAACAGAAATGCATATATGTATGCATATACGTTTGGCTACATATGAATTCACATTATGTAACACAGCAAGTTGCCTGTGCTAATGAATCACTAAATATCTGTTTCACATGTATAATTTTGTGTACTGTATTGTAAGAAATGTAGAAAACGTATGAAGG
>NW_020868895.1:767147-769647 GCF_003789085.1 Penaeus vannamei
ATCTACTTAAAAACATGAAGCTGGTAAGGCAGTCAATGAGAATAGGGATAATTCTTTCTGGAAATATTTTTTATTCTTTTAATCTTTATTTCTTTGCTTTAAATGTTTTTCTTTCTTTGATTCGCCAACCCCCAATCGTTATTAGTTATGGAATTTATGTTCTAGAATTACCATGCTGGAGAACCTGTCAGCGAACAGGTTCTAGCAAGATTCCTTGCTCTAAATTGTTGAATAACTTTCAGACAATTTAACTTAACTCTATGTTTTATATGTTAGTAATTTTCTTCTAATTTGCTGTTCGCCAATCGTTATTAGTTAAACAGTTTATGTTCTTGGATTACCATGCTGCAGAACCTGACAAGTTTTCATGCTCTAAAATATTTAATAATTTCCGGATATTTTAATAACAAAAATCCCATGTAATGTCCTCACTTCACTCATAATTTAACCCAACCTAAACCAGGAAACAATGAAAAAAACTTTATTACATGGCCTTTTCTCATCAGACTTGCCTTCTGCTGTTAGTGAGCGTTGCCGCCGCCCTGGCCCGCCCGCAGGCGCCGCCCTCCATAATTAAAAACGTCCGCTTCGAGCCCGACGACGACGGCCATTACGAGTTCGAGATCGAGACGAGCGACGGCATCCGGCGCTCCGAAACCGGCAGCCAGACCGGCCCGGAGAGTCAGACCATCGAAGGAGTCATCTCGTGAGTACGGCGTTCACCTTCGCTCAGAGAATGGGAAGTTAACTCGTGCGTTTATGTGTAAGGGTACTTTTGTTTGGTGCTTGAAATCATGGAGGCAATGTCGAGCGCTTATGTTCAGGTTTTGGTGTAAAGGTGTTCTTACCTTTGGTAATGAATCACGCTGCTAATTATCTCCAACCGTGAACAAAGCTTAAATCCGTTTTGCAGTTTCACGCTTCCCGACGGAACTCCGTTCAAGATGACGTTTGTGGCCGACGAGAATGGCTTCCGCCCGCAGAGCAGCCTGCTTCCCGTGGCGCCACCGATGCCGGCGCACTCCCTGCGTCAGCTGCGCCTCGCTGCCCTTGACTCCGACGAGGACAAGTGATGACGACGCCCTTCCGTCTGTATGACACCCGGCATGTGACATATATATTGCCATGAAATTCTTCCACTGAACAACGTTTAATATTTCCTTTTCACTGTACCTTTTACTTTCTAGAGTATGTTAGTTGCCACCAGGTCTTCCTCGTCAGTCTATTTATTGCCATTAAAGTGTACTCATGGATAGTCGCGTTTTAATATGTTACTCTTTATGTGTTGTGCTATTTCTGTTTTCTGTCTTTGTTCTCTATGTTGATCTTATTCCTTGTGGTAAGAGATTGCACCTATGATTTTCCAGATATTTGTTTTGTTGTTTTCTGGTTAGAGGATCGGCACAAACACAGATAAGTTTCAATAGCAAAATTGCAATCCTTGCTGACACCGTTTATCTGCCTCGAATTATAATTATACTGTACACATTAACTTGTTTGTGCAAAGAGCAAGACCAACTAGATATATATCATGGTTATTTAAATGGTTCTAAGATTATACAAATAAACATACATATCCATTGTCTCCAAAATTAACATTACCTGTGAAGTCCGGTGATAGGCCTAAATAAAA
This sequence comes from Penaeus vannamei, assembly GCF_003789085.1. NCBI lineage: Eukaryota > Metazoa > Arthropoda > Malacostraca > Decapoda > Penaeidae > Penaeus > Penaeus vannamei. The sequence goes on from NW_020868895.1 coordinate 768,781, forward strand.
GCTTGAACAAAGAAATTTTGAATTGGGTCGACGGAAACTGAAAGTCACCTTGATATGTATTTCACACACATACACACACACGCACACACACACACACACATATATATATGTGTATGTAGTGCATATATGTGTGTGTGTGTACACACACACACACACACACACCTGTCTATCTATCTATTTCTATCTATCTATCTATCTATCTATCTATCTATCTATCTATCTATCTATCTATCTAATATATATATATATATATATATATATATATATATATATATATATATATATATATATATATATTACATATATATACACATATGTGTGTGTGTGTGTGTGCATGCGTACATGTGTGTGTGTGTGTGTTTTATGTTTTGTATTATATATATATATATATATATATATATATATATTATATATATATATATATATATATGTATACACACACACACACACACACACACACACACACACACACACACACACACACACACACACACACACACACACACAGCTCACACCCACACCCACACCCACACACACACACACACACACACACACAACACACATACACACACACCACACACACACACAACACACACACACACACACATATATATATATACACACATATGAATATATACATATATATATATATATATATATATATATGTATATATATATATATATATATATATATATATATATATATATATATATATATATATGTGTGTGTGTGTGTGTGTGTGTGTGTGTGTGTGTGTGTGTGTGTGTGTGTGTGTGTATGTATGTGTGTGTGTATGTGTGTGTGAGTATGTGTGTGTGTATGTGTGTGTGTGTGTGTGTGTGCGCGCGTGTGCCTATATATATGTA
>NW_020868895.1:777147-782147 GCF_003789085.1 Penaeus vannamei
CCTCATTCGGAACACCTATTGCCAATTAGTTTGATTTAAGCAGATCCTGAAAATATTCTCATGTGGCAACTTTAGATGTATTCTTTATAACATGGAAATCCACGCACCAAGTGTTATCTCGTTAACATCCTGTACCAGTAAAGTCAACCCTTAGCCAGTCTTAAATCTTGGTAAGAATGATAGTGACTCCTGTCTTTTTTTAATAGGACTTCATAACATATGTCATTGACATTGAATGTAATAGTATTACATCACACTTAGAATGGTAGCAATATATTTGTTATGATAAGAAGTATGATTAAAAGCAAAAGGTGATAGTAATGTTATTGCAACTACTAAATGACATGCGTATATTAAAGTTATGATAATATGTTTCTCTTTTCTTGAAAATGATATTTTGATTACCGGCAAAATAATTATGATAATACTACTATTGTAATTACCAAATTCCATACTAATGTTAATGTTTTAATGATACATTTTTTTATTGTTAGGATTGTTACTGATACTTATTCATTATTGCTATAACTATTTCTACTACTATTGTTATTTCCACTTAGTAATTACTGATACTATTGTTATTTCTGTTGTGAATTAAAAATGTATATAATGCTGCTGTTCTATATAGATTATTATTGTTACTTATTATAGTCAGCAATTTTGCTATTCATCATTGTCATTACTATCATCATCATTGTTATCATTATTATTGTAATTATTATTATTATTATTATTATTATTATTATTATTATTATTATTATTATTATTATTATTATTATTATTATTATCATTATTATCATTATCATAATTATACTCATTATCATCACTACCATTATCATTATCATCCTTATATTGTTGTAATTGATATCAATACGATTATCATTATCATTATCACTATTACTATAATCATTATCATTATTAGTTTTGTTGTTTTCATTATAATTGTTATGATTATGATTATTATTATCATTGTTATCATTATTGTTATTACCATCATTAATGATACTGATAATGATTATGTCATTCTTTTTTATCGTAACATTATTATCATTATTACCATTACCGTTATTATCAGCATTACTGTTATCATTGTTATTATCATTATCATTGTTATAATGATTGCTATTATTATTATTATTATCATGATGATTATTATTATCATTATCATTCTTCTTTTTTCTCCATCTTGCCATTTTTATCATTATTTCTGTTATTGCTATTATTATCATTATCATTATTGTTTCTATGATTATTATTGCTACCATAATCATTAGTATTATCATTATTATCATTATTACTAATAACATTATCATTCTTCTTCTTCTGCTTATTCTTAATGTTATTATTATCATTATTACTGTTTTATCATTATCATTATTTATATCTTAACTGTTATTATTACTATCATCATTATCATTATTATTATTATTATCATTATTATTATTATTATTATTATTATTATTATTATCATCATTGTTATTATCATTATCATTATTACAATTATTATTATTATTATTACTACCTTATTATGACCATCATGATTATCTTTATAATCACTGAAATAATATTGGTGACAAGAGATATATAACATATCACCAATAAAGTCAATAAAACAAAACTGACAAAGAATTCCAAACGAGAATGATATGGAAGCAAGGGCTACAAAATTATATTAATAGTAATATTTTCCCACCCATTTTTATATATACGTTCACCCACACACAAATACTCACACACATACACACACCCACACACACCTACCCACACACACACACACACACACACACACACACACACACACACACACACACACACACACACACACACACACACACACACACACACACACACACACACACACGTATAAAAATACATATGGTGTGACAAACCCCTTGTTTCTATGTCTGAAACGTCTCCTCTCTCGTGTATGTGTTAACTTTAGTTTCTCCTTGAAAATCAAAGCGCATATGAGAAGAAAGATGTAGAAAACGATCTTCTCTCGAACAGAAACTATCCTAAGTACCATTTAATGTGAATTCTTCGGAATGTTAAACTCCCTCACCCCTCACACGCACACACAAACACAAACACACACCTAAACAAATATGCACGCACACACACACGCACACAAACACAAGCAAAGAAAACAAACACAGACACACGAGTGCACTAGTACCAACTATATGTTTGTGTGTATGGATGTTTCTTTGAGTGTGTGTGTTTGTTAGGTGTGTGAGTGAGTGAGTGAGTGTGTGTGTGAGTGAGTGAGTGAATGAGTGTGTGTGTGTGAGTGTGTGTGAGTGAGTGAGTGAGTGAGTGAGTGTGTGTGTGTGTGTGTGTGTGTGTGTGTGTGTGTGTGTGTGTGTGTGTGTGAGTGTGTGTGTGAGTGAGTGAGTGAGTGAGTGAGTGTGTGTGTGTGTGTGTGTGTGATTCTAAGGGACAGGTTTTTGTGTGTGTTTCCGTTTGAATCATCATAAATTATATATTGCTTTGTAGGTAGTTCTTATTAAAGGGGTCTACTTATGATAATGGAGATGATGATGAATATAATGATGAATAGAATAGTTTTGATCGTCAGGATGATGAAAAGGTTAATGATAATGATAGTAATGGTGAAAATAGTGATAATGAAAATTATGATAATTATGATAATAATATTAACAATAATGATGATGATAATGATAGTAATAATGATAACAATGATGATGATAAGGTAATAATGATAGTAAGAACGATAACAACATAGATAGTAAAGATGATGATGATCATGATGATAATAAGGATAACAATAATGGTGATAATAATTATGATAAAAGATAATGATGATAATGGTGATAGAATAACAATGATAATAGTAATAAATATAACAATAAAAATGACAATAGTTATAACGATGATGATAATAACGAAAATAACATTAAAAGTAAAAACTATCATAATGATTGTAACAATAATAAAAATAACTGAGATAATCATAATGATTATTCATCATAATAGCATCAAAATAATGATGACAATGATAATGATAATACTACTAATAACGATGTTGAGAATAATGATAATGAGGATGATAATAATAATGATGATAATAATAATGATAATGATAATAACAATAAAAACAACAGTGATAAAGATAATTATAATGACAATATTGATAACAATACTACTAATAATATTGATGATAACAGCGATAATCAATATTAATGAAAAAAACAATGATAATGATAATAGTAATGATTAACCAGGAAAATGATAATATCAGCTATTATAATGATAAAGATAAAGATAAAGGTGATTGGAGTAATGATAATAAAAATGAAACTAACATCAACATTGATAATGATATTCATGAAAATGATAACAATAATAGTAATGATGTAATGATAATACTAATGATAATGATAGTTATGATAGTAATAGTAATAATAAAGATAACAATGATAATATTGATAATGATGTAATGATAAAGGTAATGATACTACTACTACTGCTACTAGTAATAATAATAATAAAACTAATGGTGATTGTAATAAAAGTAACAACAACAATAACAGTAGTAGTAAGGATAATAATCATAGTAATGATAGTAATAATTACAGTAACAATAACGACAATAATGATAAAAATCAATAACAATATTAATAATGATAGTGATATTAATGATAATGCTAATAATAATAATAATGATAATAATAATAATAACAATAATGACTATGATAATAATGGTAATAATGATAATAATGTAGGTAATAATGATGATAATAATGTAGGTAATAATGATGATAATAAAAGTAATGATAATGATAATGATAATAATGATAATAATAATAATAACAATAATAATGATAATAATAATAATAACAATAACAATAATAAAAATGATGATGATGATAATGATAATGATAATCATTATAATAACAACAACAACAACAACAACAATAGTAATAATAATAATAATAATAACAATTATAATGATGATAACAATGGTAATGATGACACTGCTACTAATACTACTAAAAATTGTGATAAAGATGATAACAATAAAGATAATAGTGATGATAATAAAGATGATAATGTTGATCATAACAACAAAAGAATTATGATGACAATAATGATAACAACGTCAATAATGGTAATGATTATGATGATTATGATTATGGTAACAGTAATAATAACAATAAATATAACACTAGTAGTAATAATAACAATGATAATGACAATAGTGATTATGTTGATAAGGAAGATAAAAACAATTACAACAATTAAAGATAGTAATAATAATACTAATTATGATTGTAGCAATATTAATGATTATGGTGATCGTGATGATAATGATAAATGATAACAATAACGAGAATGATACAAGTAATGGTAAGAAAAGATAATGATGACAATAACAATTATCAGTACAATAGTACTGATAATGATAACAATGATGACGATATAATAATGATAATAACAATAATGATGATAATTATATTGATATGAATAACAATGATACTAATGATAATAATATCAATCGCAATAATGATAGTAAAACGTAAAAAAGAATAATTGTAATAATAGTAATGGAAATAATAATGATGAGGATGATGATAACAATAAAAAGATAACAATTATAACGATAATGATGACTTTAATGGGAATTATAATGAGCCTGATGTTAAAACGAAAAAAAAACGTTTATATATACAACTTTTTACGGATTTATTTCGGTTTAAACTACACGTTAAAAAGTCTTAATTAGATTTGTTTTGTTCAGGTTGCTGTTCTTTAACTGAAGCGATTTTTTTCTCTCTTTCTATCGTTTTACCTGTCTTCTTTTCTCTATTCTCTTTTGCTCTTCGAAGTCAAATTTATCATAATCTGTACGTTAATGTTTATCTCCCATTTCTCCCTATATCAATTTTTCCCCGTTGTATGTTTCTCCTTCTCTTTTTTTCTCTCTTTTCTCCGTCTATCTGTACATCCTGTGTCCTTTTCTTCGTATATTCATTTTC
>NW_020868895.1:809647-812147 GCF_003789085.1 Penaeus vannamei
CAGCCCTTGGGAATAAAAAGCTCTTAGAACCTCCTCCCCTCCGTCCTGCTCTCTCCTCACCCCCCTCTCCTCTCTCCACTCCTCCTTACTCTCTCTTCATCTCTTTTTCCCCTTCTCTATCTCTCCCTTAGTCGTTTTATTATCATTTCCTTTCAACGTTCTTCCCCTTTCGCTCCTTTCTCCGTTCTTCCTCTTTCGCTCCTTTCTCCGTTCTTCCTCTTTCGCCTCACAGGGTTATCTTTTTTCTCTCTCTGGTTCTCCTTCTGGCATCCTTTCCTCACCCTCTCTCCTCTCAGTGCTGTTCCTCAGGGCTGTATTCTTCGTGTCTGTCCTTGTCACTATGTCTGTCTCTCTTTTTTGTGTTAGTGTATTTCGGTGTCCGTTTCTCTGTTTCCCCGGGCCTCTTTCTGACTCTCTCTCTCTCTCTCTGTTTACTTCTCTTTCTTTCGGTCTGTCTGTCTCTTTGTCTCTCTTTGAACCTGTCTATCTGTTTGCCCCCCCCCCCTCTGTCTGTCTCTCTCTCTCTCTCTCTCTCTCTCTCTCTCTCTCTCCTCTCTCTTCTCTCTCTCTCTCCCTCTTCCTCCTCTCCTTCCCTCTTCCCTCCCTTCCTCCTCCCTTCCCCCACTCCCCCCTCTCTCTCCCTTTCCCTCTACCCCTTCTCCCCCTTCTCTTTCTCTCTTTCCACCTGTCTTACACCATATACAACCAGTTCTCGATATCCACCCTCTTCGTTTCCATCTACTCCTCCTCCCCTCCTTCTCTCTCTGAGTTTTCCCTTCTTCCTTCTCATTCCCGTCTCACGTCCCCTTTTATCAATAATTGATTCCTTGGTAGCGAGAAATCACCCCATACAGGTTATATATGTCATAGAGCGCCTACAAAATGTCAGTCAACAGCAAGACGGATTGATAGGGAAGTAGCATTAGTGTATTGTATCCCCTGTTTTGGCATAATTTATTAAAATGAAAGAAGAAAAGTTAAAGAGAAAAAAGAATATTGGTTACTGAAAAAAAATAAGAATGAAAGAGGTCTGTGAAAGATAAATAACACGTAAAATCTATTGAAATGAAAGAAGAAAAGTAAAAGAAAAAATAATGGTTATTGAAAAAAATGAAGAATGATAGAGATCCGTAAAAAGATTAATAAAACGTAAAATCTACCCTGAGAGAAAAATGTAGACACGAAGAAAAAAATCTACCCTAAAAAAAGATAAAAAAAGAAGAAAAGAAAAGAAACAAATCCATCTTACGAAAAGAAAACAAAACTAGGAGAAAAGCCACTTTCATCCGTACCTAAATCTCACGGGGATGCCAACAATAGCGACTGCTTAAGCCGTGCAACAATGGGAAACGTGATCTTGCAAACAAATTTTGACTAGCGTGGGGAAGGTCGGAGGGGGAAAACACGGAGATGGGAGGGAAGGGAAAGGAAAGGGAGGGGATAGGACAAGGGGAGAAGGATATTGGATTTTATAACCCATTTGTCCGCTGTGACGAGTGCTTGTTGACGGAGGTGGCTGGTTGTTTTACCGCGGCTGTTTGTGACAGTCCGATCGATTAGGGGCGCTAGGGGACTAGGGGGGGGGCAGGGGTGATGCAGGGGAAACTCTACTGTAGCGATGAGCCAGAGGGAAGGGTGGGGGGGAGGGGGGGAAGGGAAAGGAAGAAAAATAAGAAAACAAAACGCGGGGAGGAATAAGGAAACAGAAAACGGGAAGGAATAAGAAAATAGAAAACGGAAGAGTCGCTCATGAGTGTAATGTTTTTTTTTTCTTTTTCTTTTTTAAAACCTCCAGTGAGACATCAAAGTGACCTTGCCAAATTGAAAGATCTCACTTTAACGACCGATGGCGTTCCAGGAATTCGGGATTCCTTCGCCACGCGTCTCATTTGCATATTGTCTCCATCGTTTTATGACCTATTTTCATTCAGGCGGAGACGAAGTGCTCTCCGACGGGAAAGGGGGCCCTCTTGATTGGGTGAGAGAGGAAAAATCTTTTGATATCAAGTGTTTATTTTATTGTTAGTTTTGGCAGCGGATATCGCAGCTCATTCCAACTTCGCTTGCAATAAACTGGTGCTCCGAAGTTTCATTCATTTTGACAATTTGATGTGTTTTCGAAGTGGCCTTTGCTGCTGTAGGTATATCTAGTATTGTTCCTTATATTTGAGGATATCTTTTGCTATTGCGAGTAGTTTTATTATTAGTGAGGTTCACGTTATTGACTTCGCTGTGATTATTATTATGCATTATTATTTTTTTTTGGTATTATTGTTGTTTTAATGCTTTGTTAGCTATTGTTCCTGTTATCATCACTGCCACGACCACCGTAATATTCAGTTGTGACGAAACTTTTTTCCATTATTTCCCTGCCTTTCATGCTGTTCACGAGGGAGAAAAATAATATAAGAAATTATTTTTTGAAGAAACCCCGGTATCGCACGACAACAGACTTGTCGGCTTTCTGTCCCTTATATAGCGGGCCACGCGCATAGTTTGT
>NW_020868895.1:824647-827147 GCF_003789085.1 Penaeus vannamei
GTTTGTACTTTCTGTACTTCTTTTAAAGATGAGCAACGTAAATATATTATTTTTTTTCATGATATTATTCTACTGGAATATACTTATATGCTTTTTACGCATTATTGTACGTTGGATCTTTTTTATCGTTGGGGGGGGGGGGGATGGTGTTCTAATGGTGCACGATTTCCCTGTTTTCTCTTCTGTATCCCACATCTTATTCATTTTCTTTCATCCCCTCCCACCCCACATCTCTCTCTCTTACCCTGTCCTCCTTCCCTCCTATTTCTATCCTTCTCTCTCTCATCCTTCTTCCTTCGCCAAGCCTCTCCTCCTCCTCCTCCTCCTCTCTCTTCCCCCAGACTCTCGTACTCTTCTTTCGACTCAGAGCCATCTTCCGTTCACCCTCTTCCTCCTTCTACCCTTCTCTCCTCCCTCTCCTCTCCTCCCTCCCTCCCTCTCACCTCTCCTCCTCTTCCCCCTTTACATCCCTCTCCTCGGTCTCCTTCCTCCCACTTCTCCTCCCCAGTCTCCCTTCCCCCAACCTCTCCTCTTCTCTCCTCCCCTCCCACCTCTCTTCCCCATCCTTCACCCCCCCTTCACATTTTCCATCCCCCCTTCCCATTCTCCCTCTCCCTATCTCCTCCCCATTCTCCCTCTCCCTCCCCATATTCCCTCTCCGCTCCCCAGTCTCCCTCCCTCCTCCACATTCTCCCTCTCCCTCCCCCCTTCCCAGTCTTCCTCTCCCCTCCTCCTCCTCTTCTCCATCCCCACTCCCCTTCCCCTCTACCTCCCCATATTTCTTCTCCGCCTCCATTCTCCCCCTCCTCCCCATTCTCCCTCTCCCAGTCTCCCTCCCTCTCCCCCTTCTCCCTCTCCCTCCCTCCTCCCCTCCTCCCTCTCCTCCCTCCTCCCCCTTCTCCCTATCTCTCTCCCTCCTCCCCTTCTCCCTCTCTCTCCTATCCCTCCCTCCTCCCCTTCTCCCTCTCCCTCCCTCCTCCCCCTTCTCCCTCTCCCTCCCTCCTCCCCTTCTCCCCTCTCCCTCCCTTCTCCCTTCTCCTCCCCTCCCTCCTCCCCCTCTCCTCTCCCTCCCTCCCCCCTTCTCCCTCTCCTCCCTCCTCCCCCTTCTCTCTCCCTCTCTCTTCTCCCCTTCTCCCTATCTCTCTCCTCCTCCCCCTTCTCCCTCTCTCTCCCTCCTCCCCTTCTCCCTTCTCCCTCTCCTCTCCCTTCCCCCCTCTCCTCTCCCTTCTCCCCTCTCCCTCTCCTCCCATCCTCCCTCTCTCCTCCTCCTCCCCCTCTCCTCTCCCTCCCTCCCTTCTCCTCTCCTCCCTCCCCCTCCTCCCCTCCTCTCCCCTCTCCCTCAAAAGCAGCCGTCATCACAACCAAGGCGTCTCCTCGACGTAATGGCCCCGTCGTCTCGTGTGTGTATTTCTTTTATCTCAAGCCTTTCTGCTTCCCCTCTTGCACTTCTCGCCTTTTTTTCATTTTATTTTTTATCGTCTCTTTAGTGTCCATTTATTTTTTGTTCATTTTTTTATTTATTTCGTTTGTTATGGTGGTCTCTTTGTTTCTCAGCGTTTTATATGGAATTTTGTTGGTGAGCATATGTGATATTTTGTGGTTGCTGTTATTTCTTTGTCCCTTTTCTTGTTGTTCTTTTGTTTTTCTATTTTTCTTCTGTGTATGCGATCCTTTACGTGAATTCTCTTGCGGAAGCTGATGCTTTGTCCTGGGTGATAAGTTGCTTCATTTCTCATTGCATCTCCCCTTTCTCTCTCTTTTTATTTCCTCCCTCCTCTCTCTCTCTCTCTCTCACTCACTCACTCACTCTCACTCTCACTCTCACTCTCACTCTCACTCTCACTCTCTCTCTCTCTCTCTCTCTCTCTCTCTCTCTCTCTCTCTCTCTCTCTCTCTCTCTCTCTCTTCTCTCTCTCTCTTTCCTCCTTCCCCCCCTCTCTCTTTTGCCCCTCCTCCTTTCTCTTCAGTTTGCCTGTTTGTGCCTTATCAGGAGTTAAAAAAATATTCAAACTAAATATGGTACTGACTTAATTGTCATAAAGCTACAGAAGCAAAAAGAACAGCACCATCAGTACACCTAAACTAGGGATGGGAGTTGATTGATTAGCAGGTGTAATAGGCCTATGATGACAGGATGTGTTCATTAACTGCTTTGGCCATCTTGTTGTACTCTAGAGAAGGGCTTAGGTCTAGGAATCGGGGGATAACTGTGGATGTATTGATATTTCTGCCTAATAACCGCCGGAGGAAAAATTAATGGAATATCTGTCGATGTATTGCATTTTATCAGCCCACACGCAGACACACACAACAGGCATATGCACGCGCGCGAACACACACACACGCGCGCACACACACACACACACGCACACACACACACACACACACACACACACACACACACACACACACACACACACACACACACACACACACACACACACACACACACACACACACACACACACACACACACACACACACTCTCTCTCACACTCAC
>NW_020868895.1:832147-842147 GCF_003789085.1 Penaeus vannamei
CCTCTCTTTCTATCTGTTTCTCATTCTTTCTCTCTTTCCATTCCATTTTCATCACATTCTTCGTTCCAGACGTCCTTCTCTCGAGGCCTCCTTTTTCTCTCCTTCATCTATTATTGCTTGTCTCGCCTTTCATCTCCTCCTCCCCTATTTCACTCAGCGTTATACCCTGTCCACTTTATTTATTTTTGGTTCTCAATCGCTTCTCAAAACCTTTTAAGTGGATCGCCTTTTCCTCCAACCCCATTCACCTTCAGTTTCCATTGACCTTTTCTCTCTTTGTATTCTGCGATTTTGCTTGTGTGTTTTTGCTTGTAGGTCGTCAGCTTCAACCACTAATCCTCCTCTTGGACTTAAAATCTTTCCCTTTTCTCCAGGTTTTGTAAAAAGTTCTCTCTGGGAATGTCAGGTTTCATTAACTTTCTCTCACCGGTGTTTCAGACAAACATCAACCTTTAACTTCTCTAAGCCTCTAACTTCTCTAACTTCCCATCGTTGGATCTCCATTCCCTTCTCTCCCCATTCACTTTCCCCTCTTCCAAAATCGCCTCTTTTCTCTCCCCTCTTTCTCACTCTCCCCCACTTTCCCCATTCCCATTTCCTCATCCCCCTCTTTCTCCCACTCCTCTCCCCGCTCCCCCATTTCCCTCTCCTCTTTCCCATTCCCTTCACCTCTCTCCCAACCTTCCCTCTCCTCTATCCCCCCACCTTCTCAATCCCCTCTCCTCCCTCTCCCCTATCCCATTCCCCTCACCTCTCTCACTATCTTCCCTCTCCTCGATCCCCCCACCACATTCTCAAACCCCTCTCCTCTATCCCATGCCCTTCACTCTCTCCCTATCTTCCCTCTCTACCCCCCACTTTCTCAACCCCCTCTCCCTCTCCTATCCATTCTCCTCACCTCTCTCCCTATCTTCCCTCCCCGAACCCCCCACTTTCTCAACCCCCTCTCCCCTCTCCTCCCTCTCCCCTCGCCTGCACTCAATAATCCTTCGCTTGATTCCCCTCGCTACATCTCCTTGTGTGAAAGAGGATTATGTCTCGGAATTTCGACAAGAGAACATGTACTTGGAAGCCTCTGTGTTTATCAAAGGATGTACGTATTAACTTGATGAGGCTGGCGTTATGAATTTTTAACAGGAGCAATATATTCTTTTCAAATAGAATTCCGATAGTACAGGTAGAGAGAGAGAGGAGGAGAAGAGAGAGGAGAGAGAGAGAGAGAGAGAGAGAGAGAGAGAGAGAGAGAGAGAGAGAGAGAGAGAGGGAGGGAGGAGAGAGAGAGAGAGAGAGAGGGAGAGAGAGAGAGAGAGAGAGAGAGAGAGAGAGAGAGAGAGAGAGAGAGAGGGAGGGAGAGGGGAGGGAGAGAGGATAGAGAGAGAGAGAGAGAGAGAGAGAGAGAGAGAGAGAGAGAGAGAGAGAGAGAGAGAGAAGAGAGAGAGAGGAGAGAGAGAGAGAGAGAGGAGAGAGAGAGAGAGAGAGAGAGAGAGAGAGAGAGAGAGAGAGAGGGAGGGAGGGAGGGAGAGGGAAGGAGGGAAGGGAGAGAGAGAGAGAGAGAGAGAGAGAGAGAGAGAGAGAGAGAGAGAGAGAGAGAGAGAGAGAGAGAGAGAGAGAAAAGAGAAAGAGAGAGAGAGGGTGGGAAGTATAGGGGTTCGATAGGGAAAGAGGAAGAAGAAAAAGATTCATATATGTTGATGTAAGTTTACACTTATCCTACCACGATTCTGATACTCGCAGATCTCTCCACCCTTCACCCCCTTTATTCTGGGTGTCCTTATTCCTTTTCTATCGTTTCTCTCATTCCTTTCCCCCCTATTTATCGCTTTCCCTCATCCCTCTTCCTCCTCCTCTACTGTTCCCCTTCTTTCTCCTAATCCCTTTCCGACTTCCCCTCTTTATCGTTTCCCTCATCCCTCTTCCTCTTCCTCTGCCTATCCCTCCTCTTCCTTTTCCTATGCCTCCCCTCCATACCCCTCTTCCTCCTCCTCTGTCTATCCCCTCTATTCCCTCTTCCTTCTCCTCTGTCTATCCCCACCTTTCTCTCTTCCTTTCTTTATCTCAGCTTTTCCCTCCTTCTCCCTCCTCTATCCCCTCCATACCCTCTTCCTCCCTCCTCCTCTGTGTATCCCCTCTATTCCCTCTTCCTCCTCCTCTGTGTATCCCCTCTATTCCCTCTTCCTCCTCCTCTGTGTATCCCCTCTATTCCCTCTTCCTCCTCCTCTGTCTATCCCCTCTATTCCCCTTCCTCCTCCTCTGTTTATCCTCACCTTTCTCTCTTCCTCTCTTTATCTCAGCTTCTCCCTTCTCCTCATTCGCCATTAGGTCTGCGACGCAATCCGTGTTAATCTCAGTCCCTTCCATTTCCTCCCTTGATCCTTCCGTTCTTTGCCTTCTCATAGTCTTCTGTTCCTTCTTTCTTTTTTTTCTTGCTCATTTCCTTCCCTCCATTACCTCCCTCTATCCTCACTCCCCTCCCTCTCTCTGTCTGCTCTTTGTCTCTGTCTGTCTGTCTGCCCCCCCCGCTCTCTTCTCCTCTCTCTCTCGTATGGCGTGTGTGTGTGTGTGTGTGTGTGTGTGTGTGTGTGGTGTGTGTGTGTGTGTGTGTGTGTGTGTGTGTGTGTGTGTGTGTGTGTGTGCGTGTGTGTGTGCGTGGCGTATGCGCGCGTATGTATGTATGTATATATACATATATATATATATATATATATATATATATATATATATATATATATATATATATAATATATATATATATATATGTATGTATATATATGTATATAAGTATAAATATATATGTGTATGTATATATATACAATACACACATATATGTATTTATTCTGTTATCTTTTCTTTCTATTTCTTTCTTTAACAATTAACGTTTTCCTCGTGCACACGTAGCGAAGAAAAAAAAACTATAAAACACAATAAAAGATGGATGAACGACAGAGCTGCCTTCTGCAGGCTATTCATACTTGCATCATAAATTCTACGGACACGCCTTGTAACATTTTATAGATAAATAATGCGCTTTTGTTGTGAGACCGTCCATTAAATCTTAGGCCATTAATATAGATGTCCTCGTATGAAATCAGGGACGTGAAAACCAGGTAAAGGGTTGTTATTGTTGATGCTGTTATTATCATTATTATTATATTCATTATTTTCATCGTCATTATTTCGTTTGTCTTTCAGACTGTCTATAGTATGAAGAGTTTGAACACAATTTCATGTAAAATCCCCCCCCCCAGAGAGAGAGAGAGAGAGAGAGAGAGAGAGAGAGAGAGAGAGAGAGAGAGAGAGAGAGAGAGAGAGGGGGGGGGGGGGCAGGCAGGCAGGCAGGGATAACCCAAAGGTAAACAGAAGCAAGAAGGAAACGAAGCCCCTGTTTCGAAGCCATGCATCAGTCCTCCTCCCTTGCTGAGTGGCGGAATTCGTGCCCTTCGTCCCTCAGGCCGTGCATGCCCCGGGCTGCGTAGTGAGCTGGAAAAAATCGCAATTTAGATCGGCAGGGCGGTCCCCCTCTTCCAGCTGAGTTAATGGTTATGCACTTCGCACGGGGGATTCGGGTCCCCGGGAGGGGGGGGGGTTCAGAACCATGAAATAACCGTATGCGACGCCGGGCTGCAGTTCTATCTTAAAGTGAGCGGGCGATCATCACCTCCATGGCCTCTGAAGGGGGTTGCCCGCTAATGCTGCCACGCTGAGGTTGAAGCCTGGGAATCGTGGGGTTGTAGACAATTTAAGGTAAGGGTAAATGTGTAAATGTAAAGGCATAAAGCTGCATATTAAGGTATATCGCTTATGTAAATAAGGGAAAGCCGGTAACAGAAGATAAGAATATACAGATAAAGAAAAATAAATAATGACAGGTTTATTACCTTCGTTACTGAAAAACATTGGCGCGAAAACATAAGAAGAAAGTCAAGAAAAGGCCAAACAGGCACGTCATAAAAGGTATTTCCTTGTACAAAAGAAGCCTAAAGTGGCTCTTACGGGTGCAAAAGCTGAAGACAAGAGGGCTTTGTCTGGTCGTCAGAAATGTCGAATGCTTTCCTTCTTACAAATATTGGGCGACTGGAAGCGACGGGAATAGAATAGATGGAAAAATATGGAAGGCGTATTAGGCTAAATCAGGCAGAAGGTTAGACAAGTTGAAAAAGCGAACCTAAATGGGATTGTAGAGAGAAGAGAAAGAGGAAGTGTGTGTGGACCCACGACCGCACGCCACGCACTGCACACACACACAAACACCACACACACACACACACACACACACACACACACACACACACACACACACACACACACACACACACACACACACACACACACACACAACCACACACACACACACCAAACCAAACGCGCACGCACATGCACCTATAGATAAATAGATATAGATAACAGAAGAGAGAGAGAGAGAGAGAGAGAGAGAGAGAGAGAGAGAGAGAGAGAGAGAGAGAGAGAGAGAGAGAGAGAGACTGCACCTTCTTAAGTGCAATATGTGGCTCTTCCCATTTAGTAGGACTCTTAACAAAGTGAGTTCGGGTTACCAGGAACGCTGACATTTTTCTTGTCTGCTTAAAGAAGTGGTCATTTCCCAAAAATCTCGAGAGGAACGAACCCCTGAGGCAAGATTAATTCTTTCCGCCTGCCCTCTCTCGCTTCTCTTCCCTTCGCGTTTCCCTTTCTCTCTCTCTCGCTCTCGCTCTCTTCTCTCTCTCTCTCTCTCTCTCTCTCTCTCTCTCTCTCTCTCTCTCTCTCTCTCTCTCTCTCTCTCTCTCTCTCTCTCTCGCTCTCTCTCTCTCTCTCTCTCTCTCTCTCTCTCTCTCTCTTTCTCTCTCTCTTCTCTCTCTCTCTCGCTCTATCTCCCCTTTTCTCTGTCTCATTCTTTTTTCTCTCTCTCTTTCTGTCTGTTTCTCTTTCTTTCTCTCTCTCTGAAACAATTTCTCTCTTTCACTAAAACTCTCTATCTATCTCTCTCGTGCTACTCCCTCCCTCCCCCTTGTCTTCCCACTCTCCTCCCTTTATTTCTTATCGCCTTCCTCCCTCCCTCCACCTCCCCCCTTCCCTCCACCTCCCCCTCCCTCCCTCCTTCCTTTCCTCCCTCCCTCCCTACCTCCCTCCCTCTCTCTCTCCATCCTTCCTCCCTCCTTCCTTCCCCCCTCCCTCTCTCCCTCCTTCCCTACTCTTCCCTCTCCCATCCTTTCCTTCCTCCTTCCTTCCCCCTCCCTCTCTCCCTCTTCCCTACCTCCCTCCCTCTCTCCATCCTTTCCTCCCTCCTTCCTTCCCCCCTCCCTCTCTCCCTCCTTCGTCTGTCTCTCCGGGAGTCGCTGGCATCCAGAACGGTGGCTGAGTGCCAGAGGTACGGGCCGCACACTTCTTTTTTTTTCACACTTTTTTATTACCCACTTCCATGTTACGCACTGGATACTGAACTCTGGGAATCTAATCTCGATTTTTCCCTTGCTTTTTGAAGTTTTCTTGGATTTTAGTTTTTTTTCCAATTTTTTTGGTTTGTTTGTTTGTTTAGCGTCTGTTGCTTGCCATTTGCTTCCAATCTTTTTTCTCCCATCTTTCTTTCCTTTCTCTTTTTCTTTCATTTTTTTCACTCTTTATGCCTCCTTCCATCCGTGCCCGACCTCGTGTATCTTTCCTTACTTGCTGCCACCATCTCATCATTTTCGCTTTTTTCCCATTTCTATTTATCTTTGTCTCCCCCATCTTCCCATTCCTTGACTTTCCTTCATATTCCCTCATCCCGCTCTGTTATCACTCGACACTTCTCTCCTTCGGCTGTTTTGTAGCTGAAAAATCAATAAAGAAGGCCGAGGCAGTGGGAGTCGGCGGCGGTGGCGGCGTTCGCATAGGCACAGGCGGGAGAGCAGAGGATATGTATCCGCGACGTCACTCCATCATCCCCGAACGCGCGCCGAAGTTCCAGCGATCCCCCTCGCCTACAAGAACGCCTTGGACGAACGATCCACGCGGACGGAAGTTCACGCGAACGGCGAGATACCGCGAGAAAAGTCTCCTTTGAAAAGTCAGTGCGAACCAGTTAGAAGGGAGGCGCCTTTTGTCCTGGTCCATTGTAGCTAAATTCTTCGCGAGTGATGAGAGGTTCTCGCGACTGAATATCAAACTCACCAGCTGAGAGGTCGGCCACTTGAGCACGTCCTCGGTGACCTACTTTCAGGCTCTCCAGGACGACCAGGAAGTCTTTTTAACTGAGGCGCGTTGGCTCTCCCGCAGAGAGAGGCGCTCCTCACGGCCACGCCCGCGCACTCATGTACACGCACGCGGGCACACACATTCACGAACACACAGCGAGCGTGAGAGCGAGAGAGAAATAAAGGAGAGAGAGAGAGAGAGAGAGAGAGAGAGAGAGAGAGAGAGAGAGAGAGAGAGAGAGAGAGAGAGAGAGAGAGAGAGAGGAGAGAGAGATAGATAGATAGAGAACGACAAAGAAAGAGACCGACTAGATATTGCATGCTCACGAGAGGAACCGTTCAACATAATATTAGAATATCATTCCTTTTAGATGATTTTTTCATTCATTTTTTCCCTCATAAAACAAAAACTCGCAATTGAACTCCAGCACGTCATTAACATCAGGGATATTGACAAGCCCGCTCGTCTGTATGATTTTTCTTTGCAGGGAAATAGTTATTGACGGTTTTATCTACAGTTTTAATGATCTGATGAAATGACATATATATTTATTCTTGTTTATTTATTTATTTATTTATTATTATTATTATTATTTTATCTCATTAGCATCTGTCTGATATTCGCAGCTTGACGGCTGTAGTCTGAAGTTTCTCTGTGTTATTATTGATTTTGTTATTATTATTATCCTTATTATTGTTGTGTTGTTGTTACTATTGTCATTATTGTTATTATTATTATTATCAATATTGTTATTGTGATTATTGTTATTGTTATTGTTAATAATATTACTGTTATTATCATCATACTTATCATTGTTGCTATAAATGATACTGATAATGATTATATAATCAATGATGATAATGGTAATGATAATAATATTAACATTAATAATAACAAAAGATAGATGATTAAAAAAAAATATTGATGATAACAATGATTATGACAATAAAAAAAGTACTAATGATGATGATGGTGATAAAAAGTAATGATAGTAATGAAGATGATGGTAACAATAATAATGATAATAACAAAAATAATTGTGATTTTTATTTTTGTTATTATCATTACATTCACTATGATATGTAATCGTAAGCATCGTTGTGATCATATTACTGTTATTACCATCACTATCATCTTCATATTGTTATCTCAATCATCAACATGATTATTTTTGTTATTATTATCATGATGATAATGTAATAATAATATTATGGTAATGATAACAATAGTAATGATAATGATAATGCTTACAGTAGTGATAATTATTTTCATGATAATAATGATAATACATAATGCTTGAAATGTTAGTAATGAAGATAATAAAGTTAATAATGTTAACAATGACATTGCCATTGATAATGATAAAGTGATGATAATATAAATTGTAATTATATGGATAATGAAATAAGGATGATAATAAGAATAATGATAGTAATAAAAATATGTATGATGATAACAATTATAATCCTCATCATCATCATAATGAAAGTGTTGATAATGATGGTTATGATAATAGCAAAGATAATGATAATTATAGAAAATAAGAAAAATGGCAGAAATGATACTGAGGATTATCGTAATGACAATGATTATGATTATAATTATAGTAATGATGATAAGTTATAGTAATGGTAACAATAATAATGGTAGCAACAATAAAAATTATGATAATGATGATAATGATAATGGCAATAATGGTAATGATGATGATGATATTGATAATGATAATGGTAGTAAGAATGATTATGAAATTTTAATAAAAATGATAATAACAATAACGATTATAGTAATAATGATATCGATGATAATAATGATAGAAAAAAATAAAGATAGTTATATTACTGATAATTATTTTAAGAGTTATTATCATTGTTATTGATATGGTCATCCTGATCATCGTTTATTGATATGTTGATGTTTCTTTTACAGTTTATTTTTTTCTCTCATATTTTTATTTCTTTCATTTTAATTTTTTTGGTGGCTTTCTGTCCGTCATCTAAATTACTGACTTTTATCGCTCGTGGATTAGTCGACTGATGATAATTATCTGGATTCCAAAGTTGCTGACGATGACTCATTCATAATTCATTAGTTATGTATTTAATTCTACTTTATACAGATGTTGATTAATATATATTGCATCATCTCCAATAAAAATAGAAGGAAGATCAGTAAATAGAGAAAGAAAGAGGGATTGAAAATAAGAATATATTGAATTGAAAAGAAATAAAAAAAAAAGACAATCAAGCAAGAAGATATGTATCTCATGATTATACATCCCGTAGAAGAAACCTTACTTAGAACGACCGAAAAAGGTAGACCCGTCTTCAGGTATTTCTTATCTTATCGTCGGAGATCAAATGGTTATATCTTGTTGACGATTCAGGTATAAGGAAAGAGATAAGGAATCTGTTGGAGATTCTGTGTGAGGAATGTTATCAGGTGAGGTTTAGGTTTAGGTTTATCGTAGGTAAGCGTCGTGAAGGAGGAGGAGGAGGAAGAAGAAGAGGAGAAGGAGGAGGAGGAGGAGGAGGAGGAGGAGGAGGAGGAGGAGGAGGAGGAGGAGGAGGAGGAGGAGGAGGAGGAGGAGGAGGAGGAGGAGGAGGAAAAGGAAGGAGGAAAAGGAAGAGAGAGGAGGAAGAAGAAAGAAGAAGAAGAAGAAGAAGAAGAAGAAGAAGAAGAAGAAGAAGAAGAAGAAGAAGAAGAAGAGAGAAGAGGAAGAGGAGAAGAGAGGAGGAGGAGGAGGAGGAAGAGGAGAGGAGGAGGGAGGGAGGGAGGGACTGAGGTGTGTGTGTGTTTGTGTGCATGCATATAGATCGATGGAGGTTATTACGTACCTATATACTTAAAGAGAGAGAGAGAGAGAGAGAGAGAGAGAAGAGAGAGAGAGAGAGAGAGAGAGAGAGAGAGAGAGAGAGAGAGAGAGAGAGAGAGAGAGAGAGTTCTCCAAACAGAGAAGAACAACCTTCCGGATAAAAGATATGTGCTAGGCCCGTGCTCCCGTATTTAAACAACTGGGCAAGAACACACACGGACCACACACCCCCCTTCCTCTCTGCTCTCTCTCCTCCCCTAGCATATACGCACATACACATTTGTATAATGAGAACACAGACGGACACGGATGCATTTTTCAATAAGCTTTTTTTTTTCCACACATTTCGTACATGATGAAAAAGTAGTTGAAAAATCCTTGTACACGCGGACAGTGGTGTCACGCATCGCATGTTTTGGCAACAGTAGTCAGGGACCGGTTTCCGGCTCCAGACTTGGCTCCTTTGGTGACGTCATTCCTTTTTCGTCCTAATTATACTCTTTTGTCAAGACCTCTCTCATCTCTCTCTCTCTCTCTCTCTCTGTCTCTCTTCTCTCTCTCTCTCTCTCTCTCTGCTCTCTCTCTTCTCTCTCTCTCTCGTCTCTCCTCTCTCTTCTCTCCTCTCCGCTCCCTCCCCCATCCTCCTTTTTTTGGCATTTTCTCTCTCTTTCTCACGTTCCTACTTTCTTTCTCCTTTACGCTCTTACTCCCTCTTTTTCACACTCTCTTTTTCCTCGCTTTCTCTGCCTCTCGTCTTTCCTCTCCCTTCCTCCCTCCAGTTCCTCCTCCAATCCTTTTTCCTCCGTATCTATTTCCGCCTCTCCCTCACCCTCCTCCTCCTCCCTCTCAGCTAATGGTTATCCACGCACCAACACAAATATCAGGACCCGTAAAATGCAAATAAGATAATGGCTTCAAACACCTGTTGAAACAAGCATTAGGGATGGGGTAAAGGGGGGATTAGGGAGGTACATAGGTAATTCAAGACGTCAGTCTAAGTGAATGTATAAAGAAAGT
>NW_020868895.1:854647-857147 GCF_003789085.1 Penaeus vannamei
CGTCATCATCATCGTCATCTCACTCATCGTCATCGTGCATCGTCATCGTCATCAATGCATCATCGTCATCATCGTCATCGCATCATTATCGTCAATCGTCATCGTTATCAATCATCATCTCATCATCGTCATCCAATCATCATCATCGTCTATCATTCATCATCATCTCATCGTCATCATCGTCATCATCGATTTCATCATCATCGTCATCAATCATCATCATTTCATTCGTCATCGTCATCCATATCATTCATCGTTCACAGTCATCATCGTCATCATCATATCACATCATCTGTCACTCATTCCATCCATCATTTGTTCAATCGTCATCGTCTATCATTATCGTATCCATGATCTACATCATGCATCGTCCATCGTCTATCATCATCATCTCTCGTCATCAACCATCATCATCATCATCGTCATCATCATATATTCATCATCATCGTCTCGAAATCATCATCATTGTCATCGTCATCATCATCATTATCGTCATCGTCATCGTCATCATTATCGTCATCATTATCATCATCATCATCGTCATCATCATCAACGTCATCGTCATCGTCATCACCATCATCATCATCATCACCATCATCATCATCATCGTCATCGGTCATCATCACGTCAATCATCTTATCCATCATCTCTCAATCATCATCATATGTCATCATCATCACGTCATCGTTATCATCATCGTCATCCATCATCATCATCATCATCATCTCATTATCATCATCGTCATCTCAGCATCGTCATCATCATCATCATCATCATCATCATCATCATCATTCATCATCTCATCATTATCATCATCATCATCGTCATCGTCATCAATCATTTTCAATCGTCATCGTCATCGTCATCATCATTCATCGTCATCATCATCGTCATCATCGTCATCATCATCATCATCAATCATCGTTATCATCATCCTCCTCCATCTCTCATCATCATCATCTTCATCATCATCGTCATCATCATCATCGTCATCATCGTTATCATTATCGTCATCATCGTCATCATCATCATCATCATCTCATCATCATCATCATCGTCATCATCATTCATCATCATCATCATCATCAATCATCATTCATCATCATCGTCATCGTCATCGTCATCATCATATCATCATCGTCATCTCATCATCGTCATCGTCATCATCATCGTCTCATCATCATTCGTCATCATCATCATCATCATCATCTCATCGTCATCATCATCATCATCATCATCATCATCATCATCATCATCATCATCATCATCATCGTCATCATCATCATCATTCATCATCAGTCATCGTCGTCATCGTCATCGTCATCGTCATCTTCATTCATCGTCATCGTCGTCATTTGTCATCGTCGTCATCTCATTTCTTCATCATCGTCGTTCGTCGTCGTTCATCGTCGTCGTCGTCGTTATCGTCATCGTTATCGTCATCATCGTCATCATCAATACTATTATTGTCATAATTATTTTTATTATTGTTGTTGTTATAACTATTATTCATTAAACTTTACTGGGTAAACACAACACGATTTCGAAATTAATTCGCTCGGCATTTTTAGAAATGGGAAAGTTTATTTACGCATTTGCAAAGTTCTGCATGGAACATAAAAGTTAATAAACGTAATGAATGTGTCAGGCTGCCCTTGCAATATGAAAGTTTATAAAAATATTGGGTTTGCCAGACTACTGAAAAAATATCGTTGCCTCACTTTATTTACGAAGCTCAACCTGAAATACAATTAATATTTTCCTTGTTCAACCATGAATGTGATAAGTAATGGACACTGATCAGTCCATAGATATCTAGGCTACAGCATAGGTCAAAGGCAAGTCATGGTAGTCTGAGACATGAACGTGAGGAATCTAGGCTACAGAAGGTCATGGTAGGTCAAGAAGGACAAGTTATGGTAGTGTGAGACATGAACGTTAGGAATCTAGGCTACAGCAGGTCATGGTAGGTCAAGAAGGACAAGTCATGGTCTGTGGACTGAAACTTAGGAATCTAGGCTACAGCAGGCAGGTAGGTCAGAAGGCAAGTCATGTTAGTCTGAAGACATGAACGTGAGGAATCTAGGCTACAGAAGGTCATGGTTAGCGTCAAGAAGGTCAAGAATCATGGTAGTGTGAGACACATGAACGTGAGGCAACTAGGCTACAGCAGGTCATGGTAGGTCAAGAAGGGCAAGTCATGGTAGTCTGAGACATGAACGTGAGGAATCTAGGCTACAGAAGGTCATGGTAGGTCAATAAAGGGCAAGTCATGTAGTCTGAGACATGAACGTTGAGAATCTAGGCTACAGAAGGTCATGGTAGGTCAAGAAGGGAAGTCTGGTAGTCTGAGACATGAACGTTATGGAATCTAGGCCACAGCAGTCATGGTAGGTCAGAAAGTCAAGTCATGGTAGTCTGAGACATGAACGTTAGGAATCTAGGCCACAGCAGGTCATGGTAGGTCAAGAAGGGCAATGGGTCTGAATAATGAACTTAG
>NW_020868895.1:862147-864647 GCF_003789085.1 Penaeus vannamei
AACACACACACACATCCACACCTAAATAGATGTGTGAAAATGCATTTTGCGCATTTCGAATTAAATTTCATTAAGTATATATATGTCAACAATTTCACCCATTTAAATAAATCAGACGAGCTAGCTCAGATAACAAGTCTCTCCTCACCAATGTTCCCACGGACGAAGCAATCGGAGCAGTTGAGAGGGTTCCCCACTGAGCGCGGTCTCAGCCTGCCTAGACATGGAGACGCTGGAGAACATTTTAAGATTTTTAACGATTTAGTTTCAATTCCATTTGTTACAATGGATATTCTTTGCTGTGGCATACTGTCTGCTTTATTTTGCCTTCTAAATCTTCCCCTGTGTGCAAGGAATGGCCGGGGTCACCATTCAATGGTAGCGCGCAAGATCGAACGCAGGTCAGCAAGATTGCAAGACCAGCACGTTCACCACTGCACTACACAGGCCCAATGCTGAGACAGACTCGGCACGAAGGAGACTTAATCGGCTTTACAAACACATAATCGATACATTCACATGACGCCATCCTTGTCTTGGTGTGGTGAAATAGGATTCGGTTTCGCAACAAGAGCAGCGGAGATAGAGGAGAGTCCTACACAGAAAATTGAAGCGCCATAATGTTGCACGTCGATGAAGCTGGACGTCTACCGAGTCTCGAACTGATCTGGAAAAGAGAGAAAAGGAGAAAAGAGAAAATGGGGAAGAAAAGCATATATATAGTGTAAGCTACGTACATCGCGATGAGGGAAATTATGAATATGAAATTATCCGGCAGTTTCATATTATCGAAGGTCACGGCAACTACAATTATCATAACATTATTTGTTTTATGTGAATCTCCAAATCAGTTTAATATTTTCTAAGTACGTATGTAAGTATGTATGCATATGTGTGTATATAGGTATGTATGTATGTATAGTGTATGCATGTGATCTCAATTTTATTATATATCTTCCTCCTGAAGATGAACAAAAATCTGGTTAGATAAGAATGTGTTTTGAAATTACTTATAAACCCAGGTATTATCCGGGCAGGCTGTTCGAGTGAATAATGAAACACTTTTGGAGGAAAACACATCATATTCTTTTGTGCATACAGTCGGAAATTACGATATATTGGCAAATGGATAACAGAGATAGTAATGTTTATGTTGTAACTAATTCCGGTGAGTCAAGGACGCAAGCTTGGTGACTAAGGTCATGGATGATAAGATACCTTTATCAGCTTATCTAAGACTTATCATATTTGTATGAATTGCAACCGCATAACATTTACCCATTAACACACGCCTATGTACAAATATGCACATCTATGCACACACACACAGACACACACACACACACACACACACACACACACACACACACACACACACACACACCACACATATATAATATATATATATATATATAATATATATATAATATAGATACAAAAAAATAGACATACACACCACACCACCCAAACAACCAACCAACCACCTAAAACGACACCAAAAAAAATGAAGATGACAGCCCTAACACCTGAATGAAAACGCCCCCCCTCTGAAACATGCCCCCCCCCCCCTGCGCCCTCGCCCTTGCTTGCATGACTGAGCCGTAATCAGGCGCACGCAAACTCGGCATGCAGCGAGAAGGGCAACAAGTGACGCGGAGAGGGCCGCCGCTCTGGCACGCGACCTACGCCAAGAGATATTAGGTTCTTGACCGGGGTTTTCCTTCCATTATTATTATTGTTATTATTTATTTTCTTGTTATTTTATTATTGTTATGTTATTATTATTATTATTATTATTATAGTAGTAGTAGTAGTAGTAGTAGTAGTGTAGTAGTATCATTATTATTATTATTATTATTATATTATTATTATTTATTTAATTATTATTAATTATTATTATTATTATGATGATGATGATGATGATGATGATGATGATGATGATGATGATTATTGATTATTGTTTATTATCATCATCTAGGTTATATCGTTAAATGTATTTTTATTTCGATTTACTTTATTGTCTTGCGTTTTGATATATGCTTTCCTTTCCTTATCTGGGACATTTTTTTTTAATCAGTTTTGAGATTAATGAGATTATAAAATGGCGTCGCGTGCATTGTTTGTTGCAAGGTTTCCAGTTGCAAATTTCTCCACCTTCTTCCACTCCATCGGAAAAAAACAAGCATTCTGATGTCTTATGTGTATGTATGTGTGTATATGCATGTATGTGTGTTTATATGTATGTTTGTATGACTGCATGTATGTATGATTGTTTTTGTAAGTATGTTTGAATGTGTGTATGTATGTGTATGTATGTATCTACGTATCTATATATATTTATCTATTTGCTTATCAGCCTCTCTGTGTGTATGTCTGTTTTTCTTTCTGTCTTTCTTCTCTCTTCTCTTCTCTCTCTCTCTCTCTCTCTCTCTCTCTCTCTCTCTCTCTCTCTCTCTCTCTCTCTCTCTCTCTCTCTCTCTCATTCTCTCTATCTCATGCA
>NW_020868895.1:874647-889647 GCF_003789085.1 Penaeus vannamei
ACACACACACACACACACACAACACACACACACACACACACAAACAGACACACACCAACACACACACACACACACACCACCACACACCACACACACACACACACACACACACACACACACACACACACACACACACGCATATATATATATATATATATATATATATATATATATATATATATATATATATATATATATATATATATATGTATATATATATATATATATCATATTATTATATATAGTATATATAAATATATATATATATATAATATAATATATATATATATATATATATATATATATATATATATATATATATGTATAAATCATATATTATATATATATATATATATATATATATATATATATATAGTATATATGTGTGTGTGTGTGTCTGTGTTTAATATCTATCTATCTATCTAGCTATCTATCTATTATCTATATCTATATCTATATCTATCTATCTATATCTATCTATCTATCTATCTATCTATCTATATCTATATATATATTATATATATATATATATATATATATATATATATAATATATATATATATATAATATTATATATATGTATATGTATCTATCTATCTTCATCTGTCTATCTATATAGTATGTATGTATGTAATCATTTATGTATGCATGTACATATGTTTTCTACATGTACATGGTTAGTGTGTGTGCGTGTTTGCAGGAGAGACACCCGCACATGCACTTGTCAGAGCTGTCCGGTCCAGCGACACGTGTTTGCCTTCGGTTCGAGCCTCCCCGGGCGACGGCTCAGACAGACGCGAAAATCGTTACTCTGTCGCTCGTGCCATTAGTCAGACTTCATCGGTCAGTGCAGGTGTCAGTGCCAGATGTGTCAGAGGCGTGGGCGGAAAGGGGTAGGGGATGGGGGGGGGGGGGGTTCAGCCAATCACAGGAGACAGATCTGGTAACCATCTCTGATAAATATTTTTTTTCTGACAATTCTTTCGCGCTTTCTTTTTTTTTTTATTTATTTATTTATTTTCAATCTGTCACACTTCTCCGACATTGAAAAAAGAATTACCTGCCAGTCTTACACACATTTTGCTCTTTGTTTTTATCTTACCTTTCTGTTTATCTGCATTCTCACTTCGTTCTATCTGTTCCTCTGTTAATTCACATTCCTTGTCTTCCATCTCTCTCATCCCCTCTTCTAGGCTTTCTTCCGTTCTTTTGTACCAAATTTCTTATCCCCCTTTCATTCCAATTTTTATTTCGTCTCCTCTCGCTTTTTCTTTCAATTTTCTCTCTCTTCCTCCTTCTCTCCTCACTGACTCCTTCCTTCTCTCTTTCCTTCTCTCCTCTCTGACTCATTCCTTCTTCTCTTTCCTTCTCTCCTCTCTGACTCATTCCTTCTTCTCTCTCCTTCTCTCCTCTTCCCTTCCCTTCTTCTTCTCATCCCCTCTCTCCTCCCTCCCTTCACCCCACACACCCAACTAATCAGGAAAATGTTAGCCATCGTAAGAAAAAATGTGTATGTGCTTCAGGCCAATAAATCTCTTGTGTTGACCCCGCCCACGTCTGGGTCGCCTCGCTTCCTGCCTTGGCCGCCCACGCCCACTGCTCGACAGGAGAGTTATGAACGTGTGTTTGTGTGTGGTTTTAATGATAATAATGATAATTTGATGATAATGATAATAATAATGATAATGATAATGATGATGATAATAATGTAGTTGCGATAGTATTAATAGTAATATATGATAACAATAATGATAGTTATAATAATGATGATAAACAGATAATAATCATAATAATAATGTTGATGATAATGATAACAATGACAATAAAAAATAAAAATGATAAAGGTAATAGTAATGATGATAATAATAATCATAATGATGATAATGATGATTATATTAATGATGCTCACAATGATGATGATAATTAGGATGATGATGATGATAACACGTATAACGATTTTACATTATCAATTTGGCACAATCCAAAAGCAATTTAAACTAATTACAAAATGAAAGTCAGATGAGCCAATAAGGAATTTTTAAAATCATGACTTTCATACTTGACGTTAAACAGACGCGAGGTATCTGGAAGCATATATATTTTCTCTGAAGGAGTAATAGGATAACCGAGACCACGAGACGAAAAGAAATAGCCTTTGGTGAGAAATATCTGGAGGATGTGTTTGTAGACACTGATACCTGATCCTTGGAAAGCGGTAATGATGCGAAGGGAAGGAGGGATATAGGTAAGGGGAAGGAAGGAATGGAAGGAGGAGGAGGAAGATGCGGAGGAGGAAGAGGAGGAGGAGGAGGAAGAAGAGGGGAGGTAGAAAAAGAGGAGAGGAAGGAAAGAGGAAGAAGATGCGGAGGAAGGAAGAAGAGGGAGGAGGAGGAGAGAAGAAAAAGGAGGAGGAGGGGAGGAGGAGGAGGAGGGAAAAGAGAGTAGGGGAGGGAGGAGGGAGGAGAGGAGGAGGAGCAGCAGCACACAGCAGGAGGAGGAGAGGAAGAAGAGGAGGAGGAAGAGGGGGGGAAGAGGAGGGAGGAGGAGGGGGAGAAGGAGGAGAGGGAGGAGGAGGAAGGTAGAGGGAAGAGAAGGAGGAGAGGGAGGAGAGGAGGAGGCGATGGAGGAAGAAAAAAAGAAAAAAAGAAGAAGAAAGGAAGAAAAAGAAATGATCATAATAAGAATAATTAATAATAATATTGATGATAAGGAATACAAGTGAAGGCAAGGCTACGAAGGAAGAAGACAGGAAAGAAGTAAGGGAATAGGAAGAAGATGAAGAAGAGTGGTAAAGAGGAGATGGAGGAAATGGCGATAACGAAGATGAGGACAAGCAGGAGGATCAGGGACGAGGACCAATATCAAGACACAGACACGCACGCTGGATAGGCTCAGTCTGGCGGCAGCGTTAGGCCTACCACTCCTCTCCTAGTCTCTCTTCTCTCTCTCTCGTCTTCTCTCTCTCTCTCTCTCTTCTCTCTCTCTCTCCTCTCTCTCTCTCTCTCTCTCTCTCTCTCTCTCTCTCTCTCTCTCTCTCTCTCTCTCTCTCTCTCTCTCTCTCTCTCTCTCCTTCCCTCTCCTCTCCTTCCTCTCTCCTTCCGCTCTCCCTCTCCTCTCTCTCCTCTGCTTCCCTCTCCCTCTGCCCCCCCTCCCTCCTCCTCCTCCTCTCCTCCTCCCTCCTCCCTCCCTCCCTCCTCTCCCTCCTTCCTTCCCTCTTTCCCTCTGTTGACGACTTAATACGTATTCATCCCGGGTCCCGCTGATGCTGTGTATGGATGGAGATTATGCAGATTTTATGAGTCGTCTCGAAGGATGGAGTGGAAGGGGGGGGGCGTCGGGGAGGGGGGGGGGAATTCTGTGATTGCTGTGCGCCTTTAGGATGATGTTAGGGGGGGGGGGGGGTAAGGATTGTTGTGTGGAATTTGCTTTCTCTAGGATATGGGAAGGAGAGGTGGGATGAGAATGGTTGAAAGGGAGTTTGGGGAATAGAGGAATTGGTTGGTGTGAGTTTGCGGGTATACTAGATTTTACTTTATTATTATTATTATTATTTTAATTTTATTTATTTATTTATTTTTATCAACTTTATGTATGAATGCAAACTTTTTTCTAATGACAAACAATGTACATAGTTGATAAATCAATAAAGAGTATTTAGATATTGTATACATGTTTTTTTTTTATATAGTTCTCGACAAAAGTCAGTTCAGTAGAAATTTAAATTTATGGGTAGAAAATCGCCCTAATATTAATGTTGTTTGGATATCTTCTTACTCACGTTCTCAAACAAGTCCAATAAAAGAGAAGGGGAGTGAGAGGGAGAGAGGGAGGCAAAAGAGAAGAGGGGAAAGTTTTTAAGAGAGAGAGAGAGAGAGAGAGAGAGAGAGAGAGAGAGAGAGAGAGAGAGAGAGAGAGAGAGAGAGAGAGAGAGAGAGAGAGAGAGAGAGCACGAGGGGAGTCTAAAAGGGGAAGTCTATAATGTTCACCAAAATAGCCTCGCCATGCAACGATGACCTTCCACGCCTCAGCATCCTTTCCCGTTGAGATGGCAGGGAGATGCTGGGAGAGTAGCGAGCAAGGAGGAGCATAGAAGGTGCGTCCTCCTCCTCCTCTTTCTCCTCTTCCTTCTTCTTCGCCTACACCACCTCCTACGCACCCTTCTCCCACGCCTTCGAATCCTCCCCTCTCCTCCTCTGCCTCCTCCTTCACCTGCACCACTTCCTACGCATTTTCTGTACTGCTTATTCTCTTCCTTTTTTCAATCTACGATTTCACCTATGCATCCATTTCATCACCCCACCCTCTCACTTCATTCTCCTCCTTCTGCTTGTTCTTCTCGTCTTCTTCCTCCTTCCTCCTCCCCCTCCGCCTCCTCTTCCTTCTTTTCCCCTCCTCCACCTCTTCCTTCTTTTCTTCCACCTCCTCCTCCTTCTCCTCCCCTCCCCCCTCCCCTCCTCCCACCCCTCCTCTTCGCCCCTCCATCCTCCTCCTTCTCACCCCCACTTCCTCCTCTTCCACCTCCACCCTCCTCCTCCCCCTTTCTCTCTTTCCCCTCCTCCACCTCCTCCTCCTTCTCAACCCCCACTTCCCTCCTCCTCTCTGCCCTGTCTCTTCCGTCCTCCTCCTTCTCACCCCCAACCTCCCTCCCCTCCACCTCTCACTCTTCCTCCCTTTCCTCTTCCTCCTCTTCCTTTCCTTCCTCCTCCTCCCTCCTCTCTCTCTCTCTTCTTCTTCCCCCCTTATCTCCACCCCTCCTTCTCCACCTTCTCTTCCCCTCCTCCATCCTCCTCCTCCTCTCGCTTTCCCCCTCCTCCACCTTCCTCCCTCCTTCCCCTCTCCTTCCTCTCCCTCCGCCTCTCCTCTCCTTCCCCATCCTCCACTTCTCACCTCCCCTTCTGCCCCTGTCTCTTCCTTCCTCCTCCTTCTCCACCTCCCACTCCCTCCTCCTCACCCTCCACCTCTTCTCCCTTTCTCTCTTCCTCCTTCCTCCTCCCCCCTCTCTCTCTTCCTCCCTCCTCCCCTTCTCACTCCACTTCCCTCCTCCACCTCCACTCCTCCTTCCTCCCTCTCTTTTCCCTTCTGCTCCATCTCACCCCCACTTCCCCGTCCTCCACACCCCCCACCTCCTCTTCTCCCTCTCTCTTTCCTCCTCCTCCTCCTCCTTCTCCTACGCCAAGCCTTTGCCTCCCTCGTATGGAACACATGTTAATGGACGTCCTTTGTGTGCGCTTTTCAGTAAAGAAACAGGGTATCCTCTCCCTGGGCGGGGAAGATGCTTGGGCTATTATTCGCGTCGGCTGCAGATGTTTGCGTGCGGCGGGATGGAAGGGTCTCGGCGCGCCACTTTGCCTCGTCTTCCGATATTCATTTTTGTGATGGAGGTTTCTGGAGTCCAGATATGTATGTGTATGTGCGATGGAGATATATGGATGTGCATAGGTGTGATGGCGCAGATGTATAAGTGAATAGACACGTTTGGGACACAAAATGGACGCATCCACAGGCGCTCAGACAGAAGCCACAAAACAGGTGCACAGACATCGAAGATTTGACACAGATAAGAGATAAAGACACACACACACACACACACACACACACACACACACACACACACAACACACACACACACACACACACACACACACACACACACACACACACACACACACACACACACACACACACACCAGAGTTTTCTCTCCTGTTCCTCCCTCTTTCTGCCTAGCAGCGTTCTCTCTCTATCTATCTATCTCCCTCCCTCCTCCCTCCTCCCCCCTCTCCCCCCCTCTTTATCTCTATCTGTATTTCTATCTCCCTCTCCTCTCTCTCTCTCATGCTCCTGTACCGGATATCTCCTCTTGTTTATAGGGCCACCAACCACCAGTGGCTAAATTTAGTTGTTATTTTCGACATATCGATTAAGCCGACGCTTTCAACCTCCACCGAATCAGCTTAGGGAAAGGGAGGTGGTGAGGTCGTGTGGTCTGAAGATCCATTTTCCATTAGTATTAAATGACCTTGATCCGCGCATGTGATACAGTCGTTCATTAGATTCCGAATCTCAAGTCTGCAGGAGGATGGGAGGGTGGGGGTTGGGAGGGGGAGGGGGGGGGGCGTGAACGAGGTAAGGGAGGGAGGGAGAGGGTGGGGGGGAGGGGGCGTGAACAGAGGTAAGGGAGGAAGGGAGAGGGTGGGGGGGGGGAGGGGAAGGGGGCGTGAACAGAGGTAAGGGAGGAAGGGAGAGGGTGGGGGGGGGAGAGGGAGGTTCTTGGGAATCCGATATGGTCGACGTCATTCAGGTTCTTATATAAGTTATCCAGGGTGTTCGTTCCTGGTTTGAATCGATTGCGCAATTCTTGGGAATTGTTGACGTGTATACTTAGATATTTCTTTTGATGATAATGATAATAATAATAATAATAGTTATAATAATAACATTAATAATAATAATGATAACAATAATGATAATAAAAATAATTTTAATGGTTATACTGATGAAAATAATGATATTAATGATAATAATAGTGATTATGACAATAATGATGATAATAATGATTATGACAATAATGATAACAATAATGATAATAATGATAATTTTAATGGTATTGATTTAATAATTATTTAATGATAATAATAATGATATGAATTAATAATAATAAAAAGTAATGATTATAACCACAATGATGATATGATGATAGTAATGATATTTATTATTATTATTATTATTATTATTATTATTATTATTATTATTATTATTATTATTATTATTATCATCATCATCATTATATTTGCTATTGTTTTTGTTAATGTTCTTCTTATTATTATCATTATCATCATCATTGCTAATATTATTATTTGTGGTATTATTATTATTTTTTATTATTGTTACTGTTGTTATCATCAATATTATTATGATTACGATGATGAGGATGGTGTTGGTGAAGGTGATTGTGATGATGATTATAATTACCATCAGTATGATTATTTTAATGATAATGATAATGGTAAAGAAATAAGAACAATATAGATGATAATAGTAATAATGATGATAATGATAAAAGTAATAATGATAACAATAATAATAATATTAGTAATGAAA
Source organism: Penaeus vannamei (assembly GCF_003789085.1). Lineage (NCBI taxonomy): Eukaryota > Metazoa > Arthropoda > Malacostraca > Decapoda > Penaeidae > Penaeus > Penaeus vannamei. The sequence continues at coordinate 881,747 of NW_020868895.1, forward strand.
GTGATAATAATTATAATTATAATAATATTTATTATAATAATAATGATGATAATAATAATGGTAATGATGATGATAACGCTGATAATGATAATAGGAATGATAATAACAACAATAATGATAATAACAATAGCTGTAACAACAATAACAAAACAACAGCAACAATCATGATGATGATGTGGATGATGATCAATATCATCCTCATCTGCTTTGCCCCACCGTTATTGGTCGTTATTATCATTCCTATTAATTATTATCATGTTATTGTTATTAACGCAATAACGCCATCATTTCTGCAGTGCAATAAAAATCAGCAAAAGTCTTGTACTCCCTGAATCTGACAATTGTAATCGCAAATAAATAAACACAAACTATCAAGAAAGCAAACCAGCAAACACGAACACAAACAAACGTATACAAAGAAAAACGAAACACACAAACGAACACACACACAAGCGCAGTAGGCAGATATAGATTCCCGTCTGTAACATTTTGTATTTCTTTTTTGTACGATTCAGTGAGTCGAATAACTTATCGATGTTGTCAAGTGTAGGCTTTATTACTTATATTACTTTTCGCTTCAGTAATAACTTCCTTCTCTCCTCCCACGTGTTTTTAATCTATGCTGTCGGAAATATGTGTGTGTGTGTGTGTGCGTGCGTGCGTATGTGTGTATGTGTGTGTGTGTGTGTGTGTGTGTGTGTGTGTGTGTGTGTGTGTGTGTGTGTGTGTGTGTGTGTGTGTGTGTGTGTGTGTGTGTGTGTGTGTGTGTGTGTGTGATTTTAGCGATAACGGTTTTAGACAGTTAGTGAAACATGGCAGGAAGAGACCGTAGACTGTATGCGCGAAATGCGAAACCTTTTCAGATTCGGTATCCTTTGAGGTAGTAAAGTTACTATTTATGTTGTTTTATCAAAAATAGAAGATAAAATCCACTATATTTGTTTTCTCTTCTAAAAAAAGAAAGGAATCTGTAGTTTTTTTAAACAAAATACCTGAAATTAGTTTAGTTTTTCTTAGTGCTACAAGTAAAGACGCGTTTCTTTACCTTACATTTTTTCACATTTTACGAGTCCTTGTTTTCATTCACAAAAAGAGAGAAGAATGATAACGAAGAACAGGCGACGGAACGACACGATAGCTAGGATACAGGGATGAAGTGACCAGGCATTGAATTACTAATAACTATTGATGCTCCGGGAACGAGGCCGCCAGCAGGAATGAATATGCTGGTGAACCCTGGCAACCCTTCCCGAGTGCCACCGCCGTTGACTTCTGTACATACCCCCTCCACCCCCCCCCCCCACCTCTCCTATTTCCCCCTCTCCCCCTTTTCCTCTTATTTCCCCTCACCCTCATATTATATGATTATGTTCAAGTCGACACGGGGCGATTTATTGAATTTTACGGCTACGCTGTTTCATTCCGACTTTGTGATATTGATTATCAAGAGAGGGAGAGAGAGAGAGAGAGAGAGAGAGAGAGAGAGAGAGAGAGAGAGAGAGAGAGAGAGAGAGAGAGAGAGAGAGAGAGAGAGAGAGAGAGAGAGAGAGAGAGAGAGAGAGAGAGAGAGAGAGAGAGAGAGAGAGAGAGAGAGAGAGAGAGAGAGAGAGAGAGAGAGAGTGAGTGAGTTAGAGAGGAGAGAGAGAGAGGAGAGAGAGAGAGAGAGAGAGAGAGAGAGAGAGAGAGAGAGAGAGAGAGAGAGAGAGAGAGGAGAGAGAGAGAGAGAGTGAGAGAGAGAGAAAGGAGAGAGAGAGAGAGAGAGAGAGAGAGAGGAGAGAGAGAGAGAGGAGAGAGAGGAGAGAGAGAGAGAGAGAGAGAGAGAGAGAGAAGGAGAGAAAGAAAAGAAAGAAAGAAAGAAGAAGAGAAGAGAGTGATACAGAGAGAGAGAGAGAGAGAGACTAAAGATGATTCAGAGGAAAGTTCATCTATATTATATTCTTCTGTAATGTCATCCTATCATATATCCTATATCTGACTCCGGACTTGTGCTGTCAGAAGAAACTCTTGAAAAACCAAGAGCGTTCTTATTAAAATCACGGCTAAGCAATCACTCGGTTCGCAATGACGAGTGTCGGTGATTGCGGCGCCACCAGGGACCTCATTAGTCTCTATTATTCTCTTGTGCTGACGAATTTAGGGCTTGTCTTTCTTTCTTGCTCTCTCGTTTCTTCTTTCTCTTTTGTCTTTTTTTTTTCTCTTTTCTTGTTACTTCTTTCTCTCTTTCTTTATCTGTTTGTCTGTGTGTCTGTCTGTCTGTCTGTCTGTCATCATCATCATCATCATCATATCATCATCATCATCATCATCATATCATCATCATCATCATCATCATCATCATCATCATCATCATCATCATCATCATCATCATCATCATCACCATCATCATTATAATTATTGTTATTGTTGATATTGCTTAAATTGTTTTCATTTTACTAGTATTAATATCTTTTATTACTGATGTTGTTATTATTGCTGTTGCCGTTACTGATATCGCTTTTATTGTTGTCATTATCTTTTATTGCTTATTTTATGATCAATGTTCTTGGTGATGGCGTTAATTATTTTCATTTTCTGTTTTTAATACTATTATGATTTTTGTTACTAGTCTTATGTATTGTTGTGGTTGTTAATTTACGGTCATTATTGGTATTGTTATTATTATTATCATTATTATTTTTATTATTAATAGTAGTAGCAGTAGTGGTGGCGGTGTTGGGGATGGTATCTTCATTATTATTATCAGTATCATTATAATCTTATTTCTTATTATTACTCTTCTTATTGTTGTTATTATTATTATTATTATTATTATTATTATTGTTGTTGTTTGTTGTTGTTGTTATTGTTGTTTGTTGTTGTTGTTGTTGTTGGTATTATTATTATTGTTATCATTATTATTATGATCATTATTTCTATCATTACTGCTATTGACATTATCATAGTTTTTGTTATCATTGCCATTATTATTGTCGTTGTTGCTGTTACTGTTGTTATATTGTCATCAGCATTAATATCAGTGATAACAGCAATGAACGAAATAATCATAATGACACAGTATGCTGCCATAACTCGATATAATTTTCCAATGTCTTCATTATTATCATTACATATCTATATAATCTTCCACGCCTCAGCCTTCTTGTGCGATAGACGGACCGCCACCTCTGTCAGCGTGCGGGAAAGTTCCCCCTGAGTGAGGACCATAACTTTCTGTAGATCTCTAAGATATCCAGTGCGGTGCGGTTCGGCAGGGCATGCGGACTGCGCTTCTCGGCCGCACGATCCCTGCGTGGACGAATAGTTCCGTTTGACTTCGTTGTAATCGCTCGCGCTGTGTAGGCCGTGCGGGGCGGACTTACGTCGTCATCGCAGAGCACCGCCAGGCATTGGTATATTTATGGCGATTGTTCGATCGTTGCGATAACGAGATTGCAGGCGAATGCAGTTGGTTGAGTCACGTGTCAAGATGGGGGAGGGGGTGGAGAGAAATGACGGGGGTGGGGAATCCCTGCCCCCCCCCCCAAGCGTGTGCCGAGGGGTGAAGCCCTCCGTTTGTGACGGTCGGAGAGGCGTTGGGTGGAAGGGGAGGAGGGGCGCTGGTGTTGGAGGGGAGGTTGGGGTGGGAGGAGGAGGGGCGCGGGGGGTGGGAGGAGGAGGGGCGTTGGGGTGAGAGGGAGGAGGGTGCTGGGGAGGGAAAGAGGAGGGGCTGGGGAGCACAATCAGATTGACTATAAATCGTGTGTGCCTGCAGTCTTCCTGTCCTACGCGCTCACTTTCTTTTCCTCTCTCCCCTTCCACATTTTTAACGGTACTCCTTGCTTCCCCTTTCCCTATCCCCTTTCGCCCCTTCTTTCACTCTTCCTCTCTCGTTGCCCTCTCCCCTTTCTCACAATTTCCGCTCTTCTCACCATTCCTCCTCTTATTCCTTTCTCTCCTCTGAGTCTTCCAGCTCTTCCCTACCATCTTTCTCTTATCCCCACTCCCTCTTTTTCTTCTCTTTATTTTGTTTCCATTTCTAGGCTGTTTGTTTGTCAGCGTGTGAAAAGTGTTTGTGCGATCTCATTGGAACATTTTTGCTTAATGAGCCATGACATTACTGTACCGTGTGATTTTTCTCCCTTTCGGTGCAATTTTATGGCAAATAAAGTGTCAAATTTAAATCTAAATCCCCCACAGATCTCTGTGCCTTCCCCTCTTCTTCCTCCTACGGTTCCCCTCCCCGGCTCTCCCTTCCCCTCTTCCCCACACGTTCCCCTTCCGAACCCCACTTCTCTTCCCTCCCTTGCCCCGAAACGCCCCTTTCCCCTCTGCTGATGATTGCGGAGGGTGCCGCCCTTTGCCTCCATTTATTGCCTTCAGCGTACAAGAAAGTCGGCAATTTGTATCTGTCTTGAAGCAGCCGTGTCCAAGTGGGGGATGCTCTTCCGGCCGTCAGATGTCGCGCGAGTCGGTCCGGGTCTTGTTTTTGGTCTTCCATAATTCGGGTTCAATGCTACCATGTTCTTTTACATCCCGATTTCTTCTCAAGTTTACTGTTTACACTCGGGCCATAAACAGATCATTATGGAAAGAGAAGTAAGAGAAGTATTTTCCAAACGGTGTCGTCCGTTGTGTCTGGGTGAATGAAAACCAATGGTCCGTAAAATGATTTCTGTGATCCTGCCCAAAAGAAGAAGTTGGAAGAGGTGGTCGGTGTGGCAGGTGCACTGCTGTGTCCCCTTCCTGGCTGTAATACCGAGGTGGCCCTCTGTGCCCCGCCGCTGCAGCTGGGATGTCCCTCTGTGGCCCCTCCTTAGTGGGCTGTCTTATTCTATTGTGGCGAAAGAAAGTTAGAGATGTGAGGAGGAGGGGAGATAGAGAGCGAGAGGGAATAGGGAGGGAGATTAAGAGGAAAAATGGAAAGGGAAGGAGGGAAGGAAGAAAAAAAGACAAAGAAAAGGTGAGACGAAAGAGAAGAGACGGGGAGAATAGACAAAAGAAAAACAAATAGTATAAAGAATAAATGATAATAGATAAATGAGATGAGAGGGGAGAAAAAGAGAGGTGAGACAGACAGACAGAGAGACAAAGAAAGTGCAAGAGAGACAGAGAGAAAGCGAAAGCCAAAGACAGAAAGATGGTCTTTCGATTCCGTGCCCCCCTTCCCTGTCCAGCACCGTTCCTGTAAACATAAACAACCCTGCGTCCTCACCTTTCCTAAGAGCTCGGAGTCCCAGCTGGCCCCGGAATAAGGCAGGCATCCTCGCCGTCGCAGAGAGCCCCCGCGAGATCCATCAGGGCCTCCCCAGGTGACTGTTGCCGGCGAGGGGAAGTTCGAGATTAATTAATTGCCCTGAGGGGTAATTACCAATCGTGTAGGGTAAGGGGAGGTCCCAGTGCCTCACCTCCCCCCCCCCGTTCCTCCTCTAAATCTCTCTCTCTTTCTCTGTTTGACTGCCTGGATGTCTCTCCGTCCGTCTGACTCTCTCTCTCTCTCTCTCTCTCTCTCTCTCTCTCTCTCTCTCTCTCTTCTCTCTCTCTCTCTCTCTCTCTCTCTCTCTCTCTCTCTCTCTCTCTCTCTCTCTCTCTCTCCCTTTCTCTTTCTCTCTCTCTCCCTCCCTTTTTCTTTCTCTTCCCTCCCACTAAGCCCGCCTCCCCTCCCTCCCTCCTTCTCTCCTCCCACTAAGGCCGCCTCCCCTCCCTCCCTCCTTCCCTCCCCCCCTCCCCTCCCCATATACCTGCTTTCCACCCCTTAGGTTAGCGTGTTACTTCTCGTGATTCTCGTTGGTGTAAAACTCGAAAAAAAATCCCGCTTGGATTAACGCCGTGGGTGGCCAGTGGCTAATTAAAGGAGACTTGATTAAGAGGATAATGATTATAATCCCCGAGCTCATTAGGCAGTCATAATTTTAACTGTGTAGGCTGGAATGGGGGATTGTTTTACACTCCTCCTGTTTATATCATTATGCAATTTAATTAACTCATATTGTTCATTCCTTTTATGATCTTAATTTGTTATGGTGATAAAAGTGCCAGTGTGCCAGAGTGACGTTCGTGGAAATCGTTTTAACATCGGCATGCTTATCCCCCGCCCTCCTCGACGGCCTATGTGATATATTCGTTATTCAGATTATACAAGGGTCAATGATTCCAATTATCGAAAATTAGAGCCTCTATTGTTTCCAGAGTTGCAGAATCGTTCGATCAGATTTGTCTGGTAATTCATCATTTGACTTTTTGTTTTCGTTTCTCTCTTCGTCTCTGTCTCTGTCTGTCTGTCTGTCTGTCTCTCTGTCTCTCTCTCTCTCTCTCTCTTCTCTCTCTCTCTCTCTCTCTCTCTCTCTCTCTCTCTCTCTCTCTCTCTCTCTCTCTCTCTCTCTCTCTCTCTCTCTCTCTCTCTCTCTCTCTCTCTTTCTCTATTTCTCCCTTCCTCCCTTTCTCCCTTCCTCACGCCCTCTCCCCTCTCCCCTCTCCTCCTCCCTCCTCCCCTCCCTTTCCCTTTCCCTTTCCCTCTTCCTCTCCTCTCCTCGCTATCCCTCTCTTTTCATTGAGTGCATATTCATTACTGGACCTTTTTTCCCGTCAAAATCACCCCCGTTCACATCATCTATTGACTGACTTCGTTAGACCAGGTATGTTGTGCAGTACTTGCTTTGTTGAAAACGATTTGTTGTTTGCTCGCTCTAGTGTGTGTTTGTTGACATCCGGCGCCCATGTTGGCTACGTGTTGTTTTGCTTACACAGAAGAACACCGGGGAATATTAATCCGTGTGTTTATTTTGTTGCGTTGTGTGCATTTCATTCGATGCTATTATCGTTTGGGTCGAATTTGTATGTATATATACACATTGCTATCTCCATGTTGACGTTGCGGAAATATGACCTGGTGAATGAAAATGAATTTGAAGTAGAGTTTCCATTGACTGCAGTGATTGCCTGGTACTTTAGAGCAGTTGGGGCGCGGATGCATATTAATTGCTGTCCACTGGTCTACATGAAAGTTCATTTTTGTATATATGAATGCGTGTGTTCATGCATATTCAGGCGTTTATGTTTATGTATGTATTCATATGTATATAGATGGGCGGACAGGGAGGCAGGAAAGTAAGCAGGCAAGCAGACATATATATGTGTGTGAATGTGTGTGTAATATATATATATATATATATATATATATATATATATATATATATATATATATATATATATATATATATATATCATATGTATATCATATAGCTTGAGGAGGGGAGGCACGAGGGAGGGGCGTGGCCGTAGTGATGGAAAAGGGATCCAGTTGGCAGGTGGGAAGGGGAGGCAGGGGGCCGAGGCAGGGGGCAGGGGAGGCAGGGGGGAGCAGGGGGCAGGGGAGGGGCAGCCGCGGGGCCCAAGGACTCCCCGGCAGCAAATCCGAAGACAGTTGCAGCTCGATGTGGGCGATAAAAGGCAGGTGGAACGTGATTAGCTGAAGGTGAAGCCCCGATCTGCTGAAGACCTTCCGAGGCGCCAGGGGGAAGGGAGGCGCAAGGGGTGTCTTGCAGGGGAAGGAGGCAGGGATTTCTTTAGAGAGAAGGGGGGAGGGAAAAGGATTAGAGGAGGAGGAGGGGAGGGGAAGGAGTGGGGGAGGCAGGATTGAGAAGGGGAGGAGGGAGGGAAAGGATGGGAGGAAGGGAGTGGGTGTAGGGAAGTAGGGGGAGAGAAGGGGAGGGAAAGGATTAGGGGGAGGGGAAGGGGAGGGGAAGGGAGTGGGTAGGGAAGTAGGGGTTTCTTTAGAGAGAAGGGGGAGGGAAAGGATTAGGGGGAGGGGAAGGGGAGGGGAAAGGAGTGGGAGGGAGGCAGGGATTTCTTTAGAGAGAAGGGGGGGGGGAGGGAAAGGATTAGAGGGAGGAGGAGGAGGTGGAGGGAAAGGATTAGAGGGAGGA
>NW_020868895.1:902147-904647 GCF_003789085.1 Penaeus vannamei
GAACGAGAGTGAGTGTGCGTGCCAGGAGTGCGTCGATGCAGAGGATGAGGACCTCGACCCAAGCCGCCTCAGGTCCCTCATCCAGAAAAACTGCTCTAATGCGCCAACAAACCAACTCAAGCTGTCCATTTCTAAATTCTCTCAGTTAAATCTATCGCATTTAGGTCGTTATTATAGCTACAGTATGCTTAGTAACGATAGTACAGAGAGTATAGTAGAGGAATCTCTAGCTAGTACATGTGATAGTGTAAGCAGTAAGATCGTCAAGTCTCAGAGTATCCATGTGATGAATAAGGATAAGAATCTGAAGGCTGGAGGAGCGAAGGGAGGAATGACGAGAGACATTGCATCTGTGCCAAACTTTGGAGATATCAAAGACTCGTGCGAGGAGGAGGTACGCCCTGGGGCGCATCAAATGCCTGTCAATCACATCAAAGTTATTACAGTCCTGCCAGCAGAAAGCGCTGCAGAGGCAACTTTAGAAGATGACCCGAGTGACCTAGTGGCAGGAATCAAAGGTCGTCTTGCCTTTACAAATGACGAAGCAATCCAATCTGCAGACACGAGTATCAGTGAGAACCTTATGTCGTTTTCATGCACGACAGACAGTAACCTGAGTAGCAATACTAACCTTGGCAGCATCAGCAACTATACCATGAGTGGACCAAATAGTTTTTCTAATCCGAATTACGTAGGCTTTGATCCTGGACGGGATCCTGGGGGGCTGTTGAGCCAAGACTACTGGACAACAGGAGCGTTGGATCTAGAGAGCATTCGGCATAAGGAGTTTGCAGAGATGCTGAGAACACCACCAGATTCAGGTATTGGTCTCGGAGTCGAGATGGAGCGTCGAACCCCCTTAGACTTCACCCTAGCCACTTTAGAGGACTTTGTTACCATCGACAACCACTCAGCACGCTTCAGCAGGAACACCAAAGTGCACCCTGCTGGCACAGAAGGATCACCGGCTTCCAGCAAGCCCTCCAAGGTCAAATTTTGTACTGAACAGAGCAGTTCAGCAGGGAGCAGAAATAGCAGAAATAGTAACGAGGACCAAGGTGAGGGAGGCAGCAGAGAACCCCCTCCACCACGAATCAATCCATTTATGAAGCCTGAACCACTGTATGAACCCACCACTCCGAGCGCCATGTACATTATGGGTGGGAAAGAGACCGACCAGATGACAGTATTTAAACGCCCAATCTCCATTTGGAAGTTGGATTTGCCTTTTTAATCACCCTTTCTCCTTCCCCATCCCAATGTCTCACTGTGCTTCATCCACTCCCTGTCAAAACACACCACATTAGTCACCTTCCCAGTGATGTAATAGTGTTGCCTTCCATCCATTTATATAGATGCATTTTGTACAAAAAGAAAAGAAAAATACACAAGGAATCACATTTCATCTCCCCTCTTTTAGCTTTTAATCAAATTGATTTTTACTTCCCTGCATTTGATGCGTATTTACTTCCAATCAGTGGACATGGCCGCCAACCTGGCATCCCAGTATCCCCCCAAATTTGACTAATTTTATCTGTCCAGTCATCCCGTCCTGTGAGGAGATGTCGGAGATGTCGCCCTGTCCTTGTAAACCATCGGCAGCGAGAGGCAGACAAGGAAGAGGCAAGCCAAAGAGTTTTTAGGGACACCATGTGATATATTGATGCATTTTTTGAAAAAAAGAACATTTCTAGTTTGAGACTGTACCACGAGGTGACGTGTTCATTACCTGTGTAGCTGTATGGCCTCAAGATTGGTTTGAGGACAATATTTTGTATGTTTCTCAGTATGGGTTGTAAGGCTGTTTGAAGATGTTTGCAATGGTAATATTCCTAATCGCAAAAGACACAAGGCTGAATATCTATGTTAAATTGTTTTTCAAAAGAAATTTCAGCCAGAAGAAAGCAGTCCTTTCAGATTTTCACTATTCTGCAATGTAATCACATATATTATGTGCTTGAATTCATACTTTACTCTAAGCAAGAGAGAGAGAGAGAGAGAGAGAGAGAGAGAGAGAGAGAGAGAGAGAGAGAAGAGAGAGAGAGAGAGAGAGAGAGAGAGAGAGAGAGAGAGAGAGAGAGAGACTATCTTTTACTCTTATATGAACTGTGCCCTAGCATTTGTATAAAGTTATCAACCCTTTGTGACTGTCTAGTCACCAAAATTTATTAAATGGAGAACATAAGGATTCTTAACCAGATCTTCAAATGAAAGATTCAATTAAATTATCACGAGCTGTATAATATATAATGCAAAAAGTAGAATCACAAAAGCCTTTGACTGTAGCATATCACCAATTTGTGTTTGCTGATATGAATATATTGCAGATTTAGAGTAAATATTTTGGTAATCAGCCAAAACTGTTACTGTTGATCCTTATTAATTCAGAAAACTATTTTGAAGAATCCAGTTGTTCTGAGGCAATTGTTCAGGTAATCGTTTTTATTCCTTTACTTAATCTCCAAGTAATATTACTGGCCTGATTTCTTACTGTCCTTGA
>NW_020868895.1:922147-924647 GCF_003789085.1 Penaeus vannamei
TGTGTGTGGTGTGGTTGTGTGTGTGTCTTATGTGTGTGTGTTGTGTGTGTGTGTGTGTGTGTGTGTATGTGTGTGTGTGTGGTTGTGTGTGTGTGTTTGTGTGTGTGTTTATGTGTGTGTGTGTGTGCGTGTGTGTGTGTGTGTGTGTGTGATGCTGATATGTCTGTATACGGGTTTGCATGTCCAGTTCAGTGAATATGCTTGTACATGTTCATGGCGACATGTGCACATATGACATGCACACACATTTCTACTCCACGAGTTTTTTTTTTCCCCTCGAAGCTATTTCTTTCAGTGCAAATCGCCAGGCTCTCTCACCCCCCCCCCCCCACTTCCTCTTCCACGCATCCCTACCCTCTCCCCCTCTACACCCCTTCTCACCTCATCCCCCCCATCCTTCTCAGCTCCCCCCCCTTCTTCTACCACGCTCCTCCCCAATACCTCTTCCAACCCCTCTCACCCAACACCCTCCCCCTGCCCACCCCTCCCCACACGACCCTCTCCCCGTCCTGTCCCTCCCTATCTCTCTTCACCCTTCTCATGCGCTCCCTCCTCTTCTAGGCACGTCCCTTCCCCAACTCTCTCTCCCCCACCTCTTCCGCACTCCTCCCCCTCCCCCTCCCCACCGCCTTCCCTCTCTCACTTCACCCTTCCCCATCCTACCTCTCGCCCCCCTTCTAACCTCTCTCACCCTCTCCCCTACGCTTCCCAATCCCTCTCACTTCACCCCCTCCCCATCTCTCTCCTCCCCTCCCATCTAACCCCTCTCACCCCCTCCCCTTCCCTACTCCTCTCGCCCCACCCCTCTCCCTCTCCACAATCCCCATCCCCTCACCCCATCCCTCTCCCTCTCCACCATCCCCTCTCATCCCACCCCTCTCCCTCTCACCCCACCCCTCTCCCTCTCACCCCATCCTCCACCTCCCCACCCCATCCCAACCCCCTCCTCTCACCCACCCTCCCCCTCCTCCTCCTCCTCCCCCTCCCTCCTTCCCCGCTATCGACCTACAAATTGGAACGGCGCGGGTCGGCTCCTTCGCTCCATCAAGAACCATCATCAGCGTCGTCATCTTTCCCCGCCAAGACTTCTGAGGGCGGCGGGAGGAGTCCCTCGGCGCCCGGGAGTCTCGGGAGGGAGTCCGGCGCGGGGCGGGGGTGGGCGGGGGGGCGGGGGGGCGGGGCGGGCGGGGAGGATCACCCTTGATCCGGGCGCTGGGCTGATCTTCCCTTTATGAATCTTCTCTCTCTCTCTAACTCTCTCTGTCTCTCTCTGTTCTCTGTCTGTCTGTCTCTCTCTCTCTCTCTCTCTCTCTCTCTCTCTCTCTCTCTCTCTCTCTCTCTCTCTCTCTCTCTCTCTCTCTCTCTATATATATATATATATATATATATATATATATATATATTATATATATATATATATATATATATATATTATATATATATATATATATTATACATATATAATATATGTGTATATATATATATATATATATATATATATATATATATATATATATATATATATATATATACATATATATATATATTATATATTATATGTATATATATATATATATATATATATATATATATATATATATATATATATATATATATATATATATATATATAATATATATATATATATATATATATATATATATATATATATATATATATATATATATATATATATATATATATATATATATATATATATGTATATATATATATATATATATATATATATATATATATATATATATATATATATATATATATATATATATATATATATATATATATACATATATATATTCGACTGTATTACCGTTATTTCGTTTCCTCATATTTCGTGTGATTTCTGAATAACACTAAATCAGATATTCAAATTTTATCATAGAATTAACTTTAGGGATTATCACAAAACGTTCTATTTCCATGCTTACTTTGTTACAAATGCTTCATAAATCTAAATAAAGAGGGTTTCCTTTGATAAAAAGATTTTCTAGTTACAATCGCACAGAACAGATTTCATCCTCTTTCATAAGCATAAAACACAAAAGACCACCCTACAGGTTTTACCTTTATGACCAAATCATGCAAATCCTCTCTTTGACGACCTCTCCTCTCCCTTCTCATCTGTTCTCTGACTCCTTCCATCGTCTAAGTTTATCCTTCCCACTCCCTCTTCTCACCCTCATCATCCGCATAAGCCTACCCTCTCCCATCTTCATTTATCTAACGTCTCACTCGTCCCCTAGTCGATCTAACTCTCGCCCCGTGCTATGTAACTTCCCTCTGTGAATCTTCTCTCTCTCTCTCTGTCTGTTTCTGTCTTTCTGTTTCTGTTACCTCTCTCTCTCTCTCTCTCTCTCTCTCTCTCTCTCTCTCTCTCTCTCTCTCTCTCTCTCTCTCTCTCTCTCTCTATATATATATATATATATATATATATATATATATATATATATATATATATATATATAGATAGAGAGAGAGA
>NW_020868895.1:934647-939647 GCF_003789085.1 Penaeus vannamei
TATATATATATATATATATATATATATATATATATATATATATATATATATATATATATATATATATATATAGAGATATAGAGAGAGAGAGAGAGAGAGAGAGAGAGAGAGAGAGAGAGAGAGAGAGAGAGAGGAGGAGGGGGGAAGAGAAGAAGAGAGAGAGAGAGAGAGGGGAGAGAAGAGAGAGAGAGGAGGAGAGAGAGAGAGAGGAGAGAGAGAGAGAGAGAGAGAGAGTCAAAAGTCAAGTTAAAACATTTTATTCATTAATTACAATGGTTATTTCTTACCTAAATACATTCATATCTACAGTTGATTATTTAATAGGTGTTCTTTTAACTTCGTTTTGAAATTACAAAAGCTATTAATGACTCTTATATTATCTGGTAACATGTTCCATAGCTTGGGTCCACGTATTTCCATTTGTCGTGCCTCTGTGTCAGTCCTCGATCTCTTAACATAAAGAGAGTTTACTTGGCGTGTCCACGACACCTGATTGTTCCTTACAATTTTGCAAGGGCATTAACCATAGCGGATAATTCCCATGAATGAGCTTGTAGATGAATACACATGTATCATAACTGCATTTAGTTGACTTTTAACCCTTTTTTTTTTTGGATATGTGGACTAAATGTGATCAAGTTTACTGATATAAGCTAGCAACTCTTGCAGCAAAGTTTTGTAAATTTTTTGCCCTTTGTTGCAATTTTGGGTTTGTTAGTCGAACCCCAAATATTTGAACAGTAGTTAATAATGCTTAGAACTAGAGTTTGCACAACCATGATTCGAGTTTCAGTAGTGATTTGATTTTTTATGTGATTAAGATATACTAGGGTCCCCATTACTTTGCTGTGTATCTTGTCAAATGTGTTTGTTTCAAATGTCATGAATTTGTCTAAGTGTACTCAGATTATTCACTCAGTGTTCGGCTTGATAGAGCAGCCTTCAAATTCTATGGTCGTGTGATTGGGAATTTTAGCTATATTCTGCCGGCTACCTATAAATACACATTGAGTTTTATATGGATTTAGTTTAAGGCCATTAGTGTCAAAATATAATTTTGCTTGTGTAAGAGTATGTTGAGTGTTTCTTATTAATGTATTAAGTTGTTTACAGAGTCACTATGAAGAAACTGTGAATCATCGGCGTACTGTACCAGAAGGCAGTTATGAGCTATTGTTGATAAATCATTTATGAAAATCGTGAATAGGACGGGACCTAAAATGGGATCCTTGTGGAACACCAAAGGTATTCTTGTTTTGATGACATACAATCTTTGATACCGATTGGTCCTTGCATCTAAATAACTTTTAAACCAAAAGGTATCAATTTTATGAATTACTAATTTGTTGAGGAGAATTTCATGGTTAACACTATCAAAAGCCTTAGAAAGGTCGCATAATGTGAGCAAATTTACCTGATCATTGTCTATTTATATAAAACTCATCAGTAATTTGTAGTAAAGCTGTTTCAGTAGATAACTTATTTCTGAAACCATGTTGCGTTTTAGATAATAAGTTATTGGCCTCCAGGAAACTCGTTAATTAATTTGCTACACTTTTTTCAAGAACTTTAGATAATATAGGGAGTATAGTGATAGGGCGATAATTATTCACATCGTCTATATCCCCCGACTTGAAAATTGGTGTTACTATACCATGTTTCCAAAGCGACGGAAAGACACCAGTGACCAGAGATGTGTTAATAATGACCGTCAAATAGTGTGCAATGGCGGGTAGACTATCTCTGATAAAGCGCAAAGCAATACCGTCTGCTCCTACAGCATTTGTTTCGCGAAGGTGTTTTATTACTAAGATTATTGTTTCTACGTCCACTGGTTGTGGTCTGAAAAAATTAGTTGTAAACAGAGAGAGAGAGAGAGAGAGAGAGAGAGAGAGAGAGAGAGAGAGAGAGAGAGAGAGAGAAGAGAGACAGACAGACAGACAGAAGAGAGAGAGAGAGAGAGAGAGAGAGAGAGAGAGAGAGAGAGAGAGAGAGAGAGAGAGAGAGAGAGAAGGAGAACAAGGGAGAGGGAATGTAAGTATATAGTATACACATGGAAATATCAATTTATGAATACATGTATGTGTGTGTGAGAGCTCCTGCGAGGTTAGTGAACAATGTCTTCAGCAAGAAATCAACCTAATGAAATCATTTCATCTTTTCGGCGTGTTTGCAGGATATTACAAACATCGAGTCTTTTGGGAAAAAAACGAGAAAGAAAAGAAAGCTATATATACAGTGAATGATTGGATTTCTTGCCGCTTACATTCCAGTTATTCCATTATTCATGTATACAAACAGTAAGAACAAAGAGTCTAGAAATAATTCCATTCCTTAGAAATAAGACAATACGTGCAACATAAAGGAAAATGTTTTGTTAGTTATGCAATTTTTTATGCTTGGCTAAAATCATATTCTTTCTTCGCTGGGGGTAGAGGATGAACATTTTGTCTATATCTTTTTTTTTCTCACATGCTATCTCTCTCTAATATATGTATATAATATATATATATATATATATATATATATATATATATATATATATATTGTGTGTGTGTGTGTGTGTGTGTGTGTGTGTGTGTGTGTGTGTGTGTGTGTGTGTGTGTGTGTGTGTGTGTGTGTGTGTGTGGAATTTGTGTGTGTGAAATTGTGGTGTGTGTATTTAATATATATATATAATAATATATATATATATATATATATATATATATATAATATATATTATTTATTTATTTATATTTATATATATGTTGTCGGTGTAGTGGTTATCTATTATAGAGACGTGGTTAAACCGTCTATCTGGGTAGACGGCGGCTCAAGTCTCTTAGAGCCCCGGATGCTGCCCCACGGCCAAACAGCATTTCCACTGCCGTATTTCGTCCGTTGAGGCCGAGCTGATTTCAGAGCAGCCAAACTGTAAGCACAGCCGCGTTTAGTCCGTTAAGGCTTTTTCATCAGCGAAAGACAGACTAGAGCTTAGGTTTAAGGTAGACAAAGATGCCTCTTTTACTGAATATTAATGTTGGAATGCGGCTGCTCCTCGGAGCAACAAGCGAGCGTTACTTCAATACAGAGCTCCTGCGGAAAGGGAAAGACCTTGCAACCTTGGAATGTCTGGTGTGGCAAGAAGAGATGAATAAGCAGGTAAAGCAATGGTCATATACATATGTATATGTATGTGAGAAGATACCTTTGTGAGAAACATGTAAGAATATATAAACGAGTATAGTATAGTAATAGGAGATATATATAGCTAGGATATATATATATATTATATATATATATATATATATAATATATATAATATATTTATTTATTTATTTATTTATTATTTATATATGAAAACAGAAAATAGTTCACATAGCGTATATATATATTTCCTACATCCATGGCTTTCGTCTTTTTCCAGAAGAATTTCGAAAACTTCATGAGTGACTGCATCGGAGTGTCGGGGCTATTGTCCGGGCCAAGACAAGCGCTTGCCCTCTCTTCCATATTTGGTCTGATGCGGTTGGTTGAGCTTGGTGGCTGAAGAAGTCCCGTCGAAGTCCAGTCGGCTGCTTGGATGAACTCTAAAACTATGTTCATTTATGTGTTGAAATAGTAAGGGTTAGTCTGCATGCACAGGGTGTTCCATTTATGTTTTTTTTTTTTCTCACTCCTTAGGACAGTGTTTTGGAATATTTGAGAAAAGAAAGTAAATATATAACTGCATTTGATTTCATCTACCCAACGTAGCGGGGAAAACAACAATCAAAAGTCTAATTTTATTCTGTTCTTAAATGTTATTCATATTCTGTAGTGCTTCTCTTTTACCTAAATAATCTTGCGTCAATAAGAGAGAGAGAGAGTCGCGTGCACGTACCAAACCTTCAAAGAGCTTTCCCTTGTATTGAATTACGAAAACTGATGTTTAATTGGACGGATCATTAGTCAGTCCCCTTAGAATTGCTACATCAGTTGCTTTCCAGTTTTTTTTTTTTTTTTTTTTTTTTTTTTTTTTTTTTTTTTAATTCTAGGAAAATTCAAAATTCAATTTACCGAAATTTGATCAGTGTGATACATTCCGCTAATTTCAGCGAATCCAGTGGGTTTCATACATAACCGAGGGCCACTTCCTTTCCTCTTCAGCTACTGGAATTTGCTTTACTTTCAGGATCTGGGTGAATATTTTAACTTTTGCTCGGCTGCCTAATCAATGGCTCGCTTAAGAACTAATCGGTTTAGTTTCAGAGAGTGCTTTATAATTTTTTTTAACTGGAGTTTTGATGGTAAGTCAGAAATATGTTTTATTATCAGTGTTATTTTTATTATCATTATTATCATTAATATCACTTTAATAATAACAGCAGTAATGATAATAATGATATGGATAATAATCGTAGTAATGATATTAATTATGCTTATTATTATTATTATTGCTATCATTTCTATCATAGTCATCATTATCGTTACTGTTGTCATTATCATTACTGTTGCTATCATCATCATCGTTACTATGATAATTATTATCATTATTATCATTACTGGTGTTATCATATTCATTACTATATCATTATTATCAGCGTTACTACTGCTATTATTATTATCATTATTATTACTATTATTATCATTTTCATTATTGTTATTATCATTATTTTCATTATTATTGATAGCATTATCATTATTGCTATTTTTATCATCACTATAAATGTAATCATCATCATCATCACATCATTATTTTCAATATTATTATCATAATTATTTTCATTATAATCATCATTATCATTATTGTTATTATCATCATCATTATCACCATCATTATTACTAGGATCACTATAATTATTGCTTTTACTATGACATTATTATTATTATCATCATTATTATTATTTTGTTATTAGTACTGCCAATCTTATCATCATTATCACTGTTATTATTTTTATCATCATTATTATCATTACTATTATTATTATCATTATTATGAATTTTATCAGAAGTAGTAATATCATCACTATTATCAC
>NW_020868895.1:962147-964647 GCF_003789085.1 Penaeus vannamei
CTATCTCCCTTTTCCTCGCTTCCTCTCTGTCTCTGCATATGCACTTATTCTTTCACATGCAAATATAAGCAAATATGTAGTCAGAACAATTAGCATCATTACCCTTTACACCAACTAATCTGAAGTGTTGTGGATTAGCGAGGCAAGTCAATTAGCACTGTAATCCTATGAATGTAGGTTTGGCGATACAGTACTATGCATGTGTATGTGCTGGAGTAGAATGATTAAAATAGAAGTTTTCTCATCTAAATGCCCCCCCCCCCCAAAAAAAAAAAAAGAAAAAGAGTGGTAACAAATGCGCAATCAGAAAAAGAAAGCGAAAAAAAAACAGAAAAAAAATAATAATTAAAAATAAACAAATAAATAAATAAATAAATAAGAGCGATGAGAACTTTAGCACATTAATTAAGTCCATATACCAATCCAAATCCATATTAACAGAATGCAAGCATTTGCCAACCTATCCGAAGGCATTATATCCTCATGTGAAGCATTATAAACCCACTCCCGATTTATGCAAGCCATAGACACCAGATTTCGTGCAGTATTGCATTTTGCTCTATATTATAGCCATGTATATTTGATAACAGTTTAATCATTTGATTTCTTAAACGGATATTGGCTATGATAATAAATGCTTTGTTGTTATTTGCCACCTAAGTCACGATGAGAATGAAATAAAGCAGAATACTCATTTCGTGTTTTTAGATAAAAGAAAATTAGAATTATAAATACATAGACAAAACACCGCATGGCCATCGACATGTAAGCTCCAAATATTTGGTTCATTAGTCTTGGTAGTCGATAATTGTTAATAGATCGCCATATGGCGGGGCTAACAAAGGTGCGTTCAGCTCATTATTGGCCACAACAAGTAAAGGTAACGATAGTCATTCTTCTGACTGTACCTAAGAGAGAGAGAGAGAGAGAGAGAAGAGAGAGAGAGAGAGAGAGAGAGAGAGAGAGAGAGAGAGAGAGAGAGAGAGAGAGAGAGAGAGAGAGAGAGAGAGAGAGAGAGAGAGAGAGAGAGAGAGAGAGAGAGAGAGAGAGAGAGAGAGAGAGAGAGAGAGAGAGAGAGAGAGAGAGAGAGAGAGAGAGAGAGAGAGAGAGAGAGAGAGAGAGAGAGAGAGAGAGAGAAGAAAAGATAGATAGATAGATAGATAGATAGAGAGAGAGAGGCACGCACATAGACAAGCAAAGAAAAAAAAGTAAACACTGAAGAATCGCCAGTTACAAGCGGGCGTTCTTCATCCGCGTTCTCCCCGGATCCTCGCTGGCAGACGCGCCTCCCAGAACGCTGAAGAGAAACGCCCATTTGTCACGCCTACATAACAGACGCCTCTGCTCTCCCACGGCGGCTGTTGGGCGGCGTGGAGGTCGAGGCTCATCCTCAAGCTCGGGAGTGTTTGTGCGGGCGATGCGGATTTTCCTCACGCGCGGGGACGTGTTTGCGGCTCGGTACGGACGTGGTTTTTACGCTCGTCGTTTGTTTGACTTCTTATGGTTCGGTATTTAAGCTTTGAGGACGATAATCCCAGATGAAACCAATAAGGAAAGCATTCGCACATGGCTCACTTACTCCCCCATCCATCCATCCACCTACACGCTCTCATCCACCCACCCATCTCATCCAACCACGGCCCTCTGGACAATACACAGGCACGCCTCCCTTCCCGCAGTGGGCCTAACGCCAGAAACAGCGGCAGTGCCAGCGGCAGAGTGCCAGTAAGTCGCGTGTGAACAAATGATGATAGTGGCGATAAGGCGACTGAGGGTGCCGCCCCCTCCGTTCAGGCACGCTTTGCGGCACTCAAATGGGGAGGGGGGGGGATGAGGAAGGAAAATAGATGGGGCGAGGAACGGGGGGGGGGGGGGGAAGGAGAAGAGGGGTGGGAGTGGGAGAAGGATAGCAGGGGAGAAGGAGGTGAGGGAGAGAAAGTGAAATTGGAATCAGAATGCAAGATTTGCTCTTTAAAAGGGCATACCCATCCATGACAATACAATGTGAGACGCTGCAGGAAGAAGAACGAGAGAAGAAGAGATAGTGGAGAGAGAAAGAGAAGATGGAGAAGAAAAGGAGAGCTAGACGTTGGGGAAGGAGGGAGGGAGTCTGGTAAAAGGATGGGGGGGGGCTAACTTGAGATGGAGGAGAGGGGGGAGGGGGAGGGGTGACGCACGAGGTCAAGGATGTCCTCTTGTCTTAAGGATAATAGAAAGAATCCTCAGACGAGAAGCCTCTCCGGTGACACTCCCGCCCGATTCCGTCACGTAATTTCTCTCCAAATCGTCTTCGAGAAAAAAGATGGAGAAGAAAAGAAGAAAAATATCATTTAGAATTTTTATGTCACTTTTGAGCATTGTTATATTCACAGAAAATGTGAAGAGAACACATTTATCTGGCAAATGGTTCTATCCATCTTAAAAAAGGAAAATATCTAATATTCTACAAATATATTCATACCATTTCTATATATAAATTCACAAAATAATGCAATTCTTA
>NW_020868895.1:1002147-1004647 GCF_003789085.1 Penaeus vannamei
CATCATGCAAGTTGCCACTCTCATTAGTCTTCTCCAGTCAGCCACACCCAAAGTTCTCTCTCTCTCTCTCTCTCTCTCTCTCTCTCTCTCTCTCTCTCTCTCTCTCTCTCTCTCTTCTCTCTCCCTCTCTCTCTCTCTCTCTCTCTCTCTCTTCTCTCTCTTTCTCTCACCCTCCCACCCTTTCGGATTCTTTCATAGTGAATCCATCCTTATTGTCAGGAGTCCTTACTTTCATACAACTCGCAGGATAAAAAAAAGTCTACGAGAGAATCCAGGAAATCCATACGACACAGCCTTATCAAGCGCTAATGAGACCATCTCGTCTCATAATTACCCAAGTTACCCGTCGTCCTTCTCATGGAACACTCATCAACTGGATCATAAAAGGTTAATGTGATTTTTGTAACAGACTTTTAGATAGACTTTTCAATATTATGTATTTCTGTTATTTGAATTGAAAAAAAAGAAAAGAAAAGAACAATTACCGCGTGGAAAACACAAACAAAGAAATGAGTTTTATCATTGCTTCCGAAACAGGATTCGAACCATTAGCGTTCAGATAAGGGGAGAGCAACAGCCATCTCTTTGAGCCATCTGCCGGTTGCCATCTGCCGATTGCCGTTGCCTGCTGGCCTCTCTGCCGGCGGGTCGGAGATGGCTGCCGGCGACTAACTGCCCGGAAAATGAACCCTAACGTTGTTTATGACCGCCGTAAACAGGGTTCCGCGCACCTTCTATACACTTGTGGCTTCGTCATATGCGCCATACATGAGGGGGGAGGGAGTCCGTGGAGGGGGGGGGGGGACACGTGGCTTTTATTTTGTTTATTTTCATTTTATTTATTTATTTTTATTTTTATTTATTTATTTATTTATTTATTATTTTTTAATTATTATTACTTTTTAGGCCATCTCATTTTCTGGCGATAAATAAGCAGGTAAAGAAAGAGAGAAAAGAAGATACACGTGTAAATACTTACATCAATAAGCATACACATTATCTGATTTCTTGTCTACCTACTATTTCATTCAAATATCGCCTTTGCACACGTTCGTTCATATTCGTACATCAATTGAACGCAAAGGCTTATCCTATTCTTTATTATTATTCTTATTCTTATTATAATTCTTATTCTTATTCTATATTCTTATTCTTATTCTATTCTTATTCTTATTCTATTCTTACTCTTATTAATATTAATTCTTATTCTTATTCTACTGTTATTATTCTTATTCTTATTCTATTCTCATTATTCCTATTCTTATTATCACTTATTCTGCATCCTGCGTGTAAACCATCCCAACCTAACGATTCTCACTAACGATTCACATAAATAAACAATTATCATTAAAATATAGAAAAAATGAACAATGATGAATAAAACCCAGAAATGCAAACAAAGAATGATAAAAAAACGAGAAGAAAAACAAAAGCAAATAATAATAAAAAAGACTAGAACAAAACAAACAAATAAACAGCAATCCATAAAACCGGGAAAAACAAACAAACAATTATCAATAACACCGAGGAAAAAAAAAACGAACAACCAATAACCAACAAAATCGTAAGAAACAAACAACAACAACAATAACTGAGGAAAGGAAAGAATGGGAGGAGGAAGAAAAGGAAGGAAAACGAACCAATATCCGCGTCCTTTTTCCTGAAGTTTATTGCACCATAAAAGAAAATCCTCCCTCGATGGAAGGACTTCGCTCAGGGGCGTCCGCGAGGAAGGCTCGTGACGTCATTACCGTAGTGACGCCATTACCATTGTGACGTCATTGCCATGGTGACGTCATTACCATAGTAACGTCATTACCATAGTGACACCATTACCATTGTGACGCCATTACCATTGTGACGGCATTGTCATGGTGACGTCATTACCATAATGACGTCATTACCGTAGTGACGTCATTACCATGATGACGCTATTACCATGGTGACGTCATTACCATAGTGACGTCATTACCATTATAGCGGGGGAGGACAAGGGTGTTGCGGGAGACTCGGTATGTGATTATTCTTACTATTATTGGCATTATGCTGGTAATGAGCATAAATGTTAAGGACTATCATTATTGATAGTTTCATTATTTTTGTTATTATTGCTATTAGTGCTATAACTGCAACAAGAACCACTACCACCAACAACAGATATATACTACTACTACTATTACTGTTACTAAATCAAAAATAACAACTACCATTACTACTACTACTACCACCACTGCTGTTACTACTACTACTACTACTGCTACAACTATTACTACTACTACTGCTATTGCTGATGCTGCTGTTGCTACTACTACTACTACTTCTACTACTACCACCATCCCCAGCACTACTACTACTGCTTTTGCTACTACTATTGCTACTACTACTACTACTACTGATACAACTATTACTACTACTGCTGTTGTTACTACCACTGCTATTGATACATCTTTTACAACTGTTTGCTGCTGTTGCTGCTGCTACCACCACCACTACTACTACT
>NW_020868895.1:1037147-1047147 GCF_003789085.1 Penaeus vannamei
AATATAATAACAAAAACAACAATAATGATAGTAATGATTATTGTTATCATCATTATCATTCTTATTACTATAAGGATGATAATAATGATAGTAATAAGAATAGCAATAACAATATTGATAATATCAACAACAACAACAATAATAACATAATAACAGCAATATTGGTAGCAGATGTAATGATCAATAAAATAATAATGATAATATAATAATAATAATAATAATAATGAATATACAATAGTAGTAATATTAGTAATGATAATGATAATATATATACTAACAACAATAACAATGATAATGATAACAGCAACGATCATAAAATGATAATGATTATTATCCTAATTATTATCATTATAATAACAATAGTGGTGATGATGATAGTAATGATAACAAAAATGGTGAAAACAGTAATAATAATAATAATAATAATAATAATAATAACAATAATAATGATGATGATGATAATAATAATAAATAATTAATAAAATAATAATAATAATGATGATAATGATAGTAATAATAATAATAACAATAATGATAATAATTATGATAATAATATTAATAATATTGAAAGAACAAATAAATGATAGTAATGCTTACACCAATAACAATAATTATGGTAATGATGGTAATAATGATAATAAAAATAATGATAATGGTACTATTGCTACTACTGATAATAATGATAAAGATGATAATAGTAATATTGATAACAGTAAATGAACATTCTTTTACTTTAGTGATTATAATAGTTGCACTTATCATTCTCCTTATCATCTTTTATAATATCATCAACATTCTTCTTATTAGCATTAGTATTATTATCATCATTACCATTATTATTCTTATCATCATTACCATTATTATTCTTATTATCATTATTATTATCATTATTATTATCATTATTATTATTATTATTATATTACATTATTATCATATTATTATTATTTATTATTTTATCATCATTATCATCATTATTATTATCATTATCATCATCATCACCATTACTACTACTTTTATTATCATTAAAGTTATTATCTCTATTATCGTAATTGTTGTTATAGCATTTAGTATTGTTAACATTATCATCATTATTGTTTTTTTTATTATTACTGTTAGTACTACAGTTGTTATTATCATCATAATTTTATTACTATTACCAGTATTATTATCATTCTTGATATTATCAATTCAATATTACTCTCATCAGTGACAGAAATGAAAATACTTATGATAGTAATGAAAGCAATAATGATCATAGCAATGGAAATGAAGATAACAATAATAAGCAGAAAAATAATAATAATGATAGTGATGATAATGATGATAAAAACAATGATATTAGTAATAATAATAATAATGATAATTGCTATTTATCTTTTTTAATTATCATCATGATGATAATGATAATATGGGCAATGCTGATGAAATGAATGATAATAAATAATAAGGTAATATGATTAATAACAATAATAGTAATTATGATAATAATGATGATAAATATAAGTATAATGGTAATAACAATGATAATAACAATCACGATTAAAATTATAGTAATGCGAGTAATAACAAACATGAGAAATATGATTATAACAATGATAGCATCACACTATAACAATTTATGGTAAGATGTAATAATAATAATAATGATAATAATAATAATGATAATAATAATAATAATGATAATAATAATAATGATAAAATAATTATAATGCATAATAATAATAATAATACATGATAATAATAATAATAAATTATATTTTAATCATTATTATTATCGATTATTATTTTATATTATCATTATTATGTATTATTATTATTATTATTATTATATTTATTATTATTATTATCATTATTATCATTATTATTATTATTATTATATTTAATTATTATTATTATTATTATTATTATTATCATTATTATGTATCGTCATTATCATTATTATCGTCGCTATCATTATTACTATCATATTATCATTAATTATTATTATCAATATCATTGTAGTCATTCATAATATATGATATAATAAATAATACTATAATGATAATAAAATGATGTGATAATAATAGAAACGATAATGATGAATAATGATAAATAAAAATTTAAAAATTTTGAATAAACATTTGATTTTAATAATTTAATTTAATATAATATAATAATAATAAAAAATAATAAATAATAATTAATGATAATAATAATTTAAATAATAAAATAATAAAATAAATAATTAATATAATATGATATGATGATAATAATAATCATCATTATAATGATAATAATGATAAATATGATAATGGACCAATAATAATGATAATGGTAATTAATGACAATCATGATAATAATGACAATAATGATAATAATAAAGATAATGATAATAATAATAATAATAGTAATAATGATGATAATAATGATAATAATAATAATAATAATAATAATAATAGATAATAATGATGATATAATAATAATAATAATTAATAATAATAATAATAATAATAATAATAATAAATAATAATAATATAATAATATAACAATAATAATAATAATGAAGATAATGATTATGATGATGATAATGATAATGAGAGTAATAATGATAAAAAAGTAATGATAATGATATTGATTATGGTGATAATAATGAAAATAATGATACTAATAACAATAGTGATAATAGTTATAATAATGAAAATTATAATAATAAGAGTATGATGAAAATAATGACATTCATAATCATAAAGATAGTATTATGAAAAATACGGTATCAGTAATGTTAAAAGTAATAGTAGTAATAATGATGATAGCAATGATAATGATTAATCTTACAGCGACAATAACCACAGCTATAATGCTGATAATGATGAAAATGATTATGATAACAATAACAATAAAAGTAATAATTATATGAAGAATTATGATAATAATAATGGCAATAATGATAGATGATAATGATAGTAATAATGATAATAATAATGATAAAGATGATAATAATAATGATAAAGATGATAATTATGATAATGATAATAACAATGATGACTATAATATTAATGAAGATAATAATGAGGATAATGATAACAATCATAATAATATAATACTAATAATGATAGTAATAACAATAAACCAGTAATAATGATATAAGCTATAAAAAATAGTAATAACTACAATAGTAAATGATAATATTATAATGTTTAATTTATCATTAGCAGTAGTTGTTTTGTTATATAATTTTATATCATCATTATTAATTATCATTACTGTTATATTATTATTATCATTATTATTATTATTATCATTATTATCAAATGTGATAATAATGATAATAATGATAGTGATGCTGATGACAATAATAAAAATAATGGCAATAACAATGATAATTATAATAGCAATAACGATAATAATAACACTAGTCATAATAGTGATAATAGTGATATTAATGATAATGATAATGATATAAATGAAATCGATGGTAAATGATAATACTAAGTAATAACAATAATGACAATGATAATAATGAAGGAGCACTAAAATTAATCATACCAACACTAATAATAAAAAATCGTAGAGTAAACAGACTTAAACTAAGCCAGAGAAAATTCTATGATATGAACACAAGAGAGAGAATGTTTCCGGATGATAAAGCGATGACGGACCCAAGCCTTCTATTAGGAGATTGGGCTGTAGATAGGGAAAGATTTTTTTTTTTTTTTTTTTTTTTTTTTTTTTTTCTAAACAGCCGAAGGTGGTGTATCCATGGTTGAAATATTATGTTGTCTTTCTTGGAAGAATCTCATTTTCTAGAGGGAGATATACAGAAATGTTCCGCCTCAGGGTAGAGCACAGTGGATCTTGGGTCTTGTTAAATGTAACATTCATGAAGGAACGCGTATGAACTTTTAAAAAAATCTACGGGTGCGCTACCCACGTTTCACTACATTTATCAAGGGACATCTGATACTCTTCTCCTTATGATATGGTGGTGATCCGCTGACAACCAGACTATGGCTATAACTGAGATAACGGCGGCCAGGGATCTGACCTCAGTAATATGAAGTTAGAATGGGTCTTGCCAATGTGCTGTAATGATGTTATATCCTGTTATGTATTAGGCGATATGCACTCCTATTATAGCGAGTTGTAGGCATATGATAGGCATCAGCACATTCGATAACACCTTAAGCACGTAATCAACTTAATCTCCAGGTCGTTTAGAGGTCACTAGGAAATCGCTATTAAGGCAATAGGACAGACATGTACATCATGTGTGCTTCGTAATAAAGTTTATATAGATAAGGTCGTAGGTATACAGGCATAAACACACTGATACACATATGGATACGCACAAACATTTTAGCATATATAGACATATATACACTGTGAATACACAAATAGGTAGTACATATGGAAGCAAACACTAACCACACATTGTAAAACAGAATCATAAGCATACATACACACACACCTCACTTAGAATATGTTTTTTGTGTGTATGTGCATCTATATATACATCGTAAATCACCATGTACGATAAAAGTGAAGAGACTGCGAGATTTCTGTGCTTATTTCCAACAGTGTTCTGCCTCCTTGAGTCAAGCATGGTAAATATTTTACTCAGTCAAGCTTCAAAGATTCAAAAACACAAGCTAGGAAAATAATGCCAAGGGAAATTTCATTTAAAAGTTCTTACTAAGGCTGAAGGCGTTCTCGGGCTTTGTAGAACGAAAACTTTAGTGTGCTTTGTGCGAGGATCTAAAGAGAAAGTTAAGGAGAAAGGCGAAAGACTAAGAAAGAAGGAAAAATGAAGAGAAAGAGAGAGAGAGAGAGAGAGAGAGAGAGAGAGAGAGAGAGAGAGAGAGAGAGAGAGAGAGAGAGAGAGAGAGAGAGAGAGAGAGAGAGAGAGAGAGAGAGAGATCCAAACTTTTGTTGCCAGAGAGAGAGAGAAGGAGAGAGAGAGATCCAAACTTTTGTTGCCAGAGAGAGAGAGAAGGAGAAAGAGAGAGAAGGAGAAAGAGAGAGAGAGATCCAAACTTTTTGTTGCCAGAGGAGAGAGAGAGAGAGGAGAGAGAGAGAGAGAGAGAGAGAGAGAGAGAGAGAGAAGGAGAGAGAGAGAGAGGAGAGAAGGAGAGGGAGGAGAGAGAGAGAGGAGAGAGAGAGAGAGAGAGAGAGAGAAGAGAGAGAGAGAGAGAGAGAGAGAGAGAGAGAGAGAGAGAGAGAGAGAGAGAGAGAGAGAGAGAGAGATCCAAACTTTTGTTGCCATCTCTTCCCAGTGCCTTTGATGTGGTTATCAAAAATCTTTTACAAAGAGGAAAGGTCTAGCACATGTTGAGTTCACACAGTGCCCAGTTATTTGCTTACTTGTTTGGAACCATATACCCTTCGACAATTTATAAGGTATAAAATATGATGTATTTTGTCCACCTTTCGTCATACTTCTCGACCCGTGAAATATGAGGTTTACTTACGGAGAAATTGTGATATGTTCTGAAAGGAAAATAAATTCGATGCCTTCATTTTTCTGTTAAAGATATATTGTGTATCAATCTGGTTATGGTCGTGAGAGCATTAGTTAATTATCCTTTGTATTTGTTACTATGTTTATGTCTGGTTTTCTTATTTTTCTTCTTTACAAATATCGTAAACCATATATGTAATCTTATATTTTTCTTTCCTATTTTTCTTCCTTTATTTCTTTATTTCTATCTATTTTATTTTGGGATTTTCACAGAAAAGCTGCTGATCTGTTCCCTTGCATTTCTCCTCTCTTTTGCCATTATCATGTCTTTTATTACTACAATTGTTTGTTTTTTTTTTTTTTTTTTACATTGTTTTCATTATCATCATCATTGTTGTCTCCGCAATTATTAGTATTGTTATAGTAATTAAAATTATCAATGGCAACATTACTATCATTATTATTGTCCTGTCCCTATATATGAGTAAAGATAGGATGATAATGATGATATGAGATGATGATGAGTGATGATGATCAGTGGATGATACATAATTAAAAATAAACATAAAAATATTTTTAATAGTAATAGTGATAATAACGGAAAAAATAATGATATAATGAATCATATATTTATAATCTAAAATATAAAGTGTAATAATAATAATAATAATAATAATAATAACAAATAACAATTTATGATAATAATAATAATAACAATAACAGCTAATTAATAAACAATAGTATAATATAATAATATATTAATAATTGATGTAATGATAATAATACAATGATAATGTTGAATTATCCTTATATCATTATTAACAATGATGATGATTAATTTTATGATGATGATGTTATAACAATTTAATGATAATTAATAATACATAACAATGATAAAACGATAATGGAAAAAATTAATGAATGATAATAATGATAATAACAACTATAATATTATAAGGATAATTATCATTAATTATCATTTATTGGTCCTTTCAACTATAATCATCATTATCATTACTTTGTTATCATCTCGTGAATAATTTCCTTGTAATATTAATCATTATCATAATTATACTTTCTATCTTTACTATCATTATTGTTGTTGTTATTACTATTATCAACATCATTACCGTTGTTGATTATATCTATTATCATCTTTATTACTATCATCATTCTTATTATCATTATCATCATTATCATTATCATCATTATCATTATCATCATTATTATTATCATTATCATCATTATTATTATCCTATCATTATATTACATGCATTATTATCAAAACAATCCTTATTGCTATCAGTATCATCAAAACTACTATTTCTGTTATTATCATCATCAATAAGGATAACTTTAATAACCATCATCGTTATCATCATCATAACTATTTAAATGATAATAATGTCGACAGTGTTTACATAAAGTTGCACAAAACATAACCTAAGCTTATGGGTATTCGCATAAAAATAACTAAAATTAGAACCAAAAACTAAAGCCTAAAAACTAAAAGAAAAGAAAAAAAAAGAAAACAACTAAAAGAAAAGAAAAACGAAAAAAAACTAAAAGAAAAGAAAAAAGAAAACAACTAAAGAAAAGAAAAAAGAAAACAAAAACTAAAAGAAAAAAAAAAAAAGAAAACAACTAAAAGAAAAAGAAAAAAAGAAAACAACTAAAAGAAAAAAAGAAAAATCGAAAAAAAACCTAAAAGAAAAAGAAAAGAAAAGAAACAACTAAAAGAAAAAAAAAACGAAAAAAAACTAAAAGAAAAGAAAAAAAAACAAAAAAAAAAAAAACAAAAAAAAAAAAACAAAAAAAAAAAACACTGGCCCCTCCTGCATACTTTCTCTCCCGCGCCGCACGGCAGAACAGAGACCGCGAGGATAATATTTTGATCAGACCAAAACTTCAAAGAAAGACGCATAAGCTTTACAAACAATGCCACAGAAAATTAATTTCTCGTCTCTCGCCATAAAAGGGAAAAAATCCTTTTGCTTTTGGTGTATATGCAAAGAGAATGAAAAATGAGAGAGTAATACGCGGTAGCTATATATTTTTTCCATTATTGCTCTGAGGCGAGTGTTTTACGTTGGTGAATTTTTATGTTGCGTGTTTGTGGGCAATGAGTGTGTCTGTTGTGTATGTGTGTGCATATATGTGTTTGTACGTGTGTATGTGCATCTGTGTGTGTGTGTGTGTGTGTGTGTGTGTGTGTCTGTGTTGTTGTGTGTGTGTGTGTGTGTGAGTGTGTTTGTGTGGTGTGTTGTGTGTGTGTGTGTGTGTGTGTTGTGTGGTGTGTTGTGTGTGTGTGTTGGTGTAGTATATGTGTTTTTTTTTTCTCTCTTCTGTATTACATGTAAATATGTACCCATAGGAACTGCATCCATCTTCAGTTCCTTAATACCAGTGACCTACCGTTGGGTGTACCTATCGATCATTCGGTGTAGGAATTCCTATTATTATCTTTTTTTGCAATAACATTTTTGAAGTATCTCTGAGATGCCGCACAGGGACTCGACATTCCTGGTGGAAATGTTTGTTCTGCCCATTCCCCCTGGTGGTTTGAATCCTGTTTCCGCTGCAACGCACGTTTTTTGTTTCTATTATTAATATCATTATTGTTACTGGAATATTATTGTTGATCATTATTGATATTTTTATTCATTATATCATCATTGTTATCTATTATCATTAATATACGTTATCCATTATTATCATTATATCCATTACCATTTTGTATGATTATTATTATTATCATTG
Source organism: Penaeus vannamei (assembly GCF_003789085.1). Classification (NCBI taxonomy): domain Eukaryota; kingdom Metazoa; phylum Arthropoda; class Malacostraca; order Decapoda; family Penaeidae; genus Penaeus; species Penaeus vannamei. Next base: position 1,045,345 of record NW_020868895.1, read on the forward strand.
ATATCATTAATTATTATTATTATTATTATTAATTATTATTATTATTATCATTATTATTGTTAGTGAGTTAGTAGCATTACTATAGTTTATCATTCATCATCATTATTATTATCATTATCATAGTTATTGTTATATTTATCATTATTGTCATCGGCATTGTATCCTCTCTTCATTATCATATCATTCATTATCATTTTTATTATTATTATCACTATATCATTATTTTATCATTATTGTTATTATTATTGTTTTATATTAGTAGTAGCAGTAGTAGCAGTAGTAGATCATCATCATAATCATCATCACCATCATTGGTCATAATCATCATCATTATCATTATTATCATTAAAGGTTTCTTGTTTAGTACAAAAGAAATCCCGGAGAATGACTTTGCAACGATAATTTCCAACACTTCCTCCTCGTCGAAGAATCTGACACTATCTTCGCCAATGCATTCGTCAGCGTTTGTTGCAGGGATGATTGGGGGAGATTGCAAGGACACTATCCCCGCTCCATCGCCGAGTGGATGGTAGATAAAGATCAAATGATATCTTTTATGATTTCTTTTATGTGACGCCTATTTTTTTTTTTTTTTTTTTTTTTTTTTTTTTTTTTCTCGATAGAATTTCGAGGGAAGTCGATTTGGTTTTCCTTTCCCTCTATGATATGATTTATTAATTTAAAATTTTGGTGTTATCTTTTTCTAATATTTTTTTATTGATTATTCTATCAACGTTTCCCTTTTTCCATTTAAGAAAGATATTTCCATTATTCTTTTTCTTTTCCTTTCTTATCTTATCTATTTTTTTTTTTTTTTTTTTTTTTTTTTTTTAGATAAAGTTCAGCTCGTTTTCATCTTCGGACCCCAAACTTTAAATCTAATTTCATCTGTCAACCAGTTCGTTACAGGCTCTCCTTTAAACTTTGCAGGAGCTCTTGTACGTGCAAAAGTTTCGAAATCAATTTTCCTTTTGTATATTGGAATATTCGCAAAGGAAGGAAAACGAAGAAGAAGAAGAAGAAGAAGAAGAAGTAAAGATATTGGGTTTAGCACTGAAAATGGACCTAAATTGCACATCCCTTTCGCATCGGATCTTATTTCCGGGAAGAAAAAAAACTAAAAAAACAACAAAAAAACGACGATAGAGCAAGTCATAACGTTTATCTAAACAAGCGAATTTTACTTAAAAAAAATACACCAGGAACAACATATTTCCAGAGAGCTTTTTGAAACTAAAAAAGGTATGATGACAAAGACAACTTCAGAAAAAGGATACGGGTAACGAGAGTGATAATACTCGCAATGCTACAGAAATCATAAATGCTACTACTAAGTGATATTACTGCTACTTGTACTAATGCTGTTGTTGCTACTGCTATTACTACTACTACAACCGCTAGCACTAATAATAATAATAATAGGAGTAATGAAGATAATGGTAATTATAATAATGATAACAACAACAATAATGATAATAATGATGATGATGATGATGATGATAGGAGTAGTACTAATAATGATGATGATAATAATAATATTAATAGTAATAATAATGATAATAATAATGACAATAATAATGATAATAACAACAACAATAACGGTAATAGTGATCATAATAATGATAATAATGATAATAGTAATAATAGCAATGATATATATAATGATGAGAGGATTATCATTAATAATGGTAATAATGATAATGATAAAGTATCAATAATGAGGATAATGAAAAGAATAATGATAAAAATAACACTACTAATATTAATAAGGATGATGATAATAATGATAATAATAATAATAAT
>NW_020868895.1:1064647-1067147 GCF_003789085.1 Penaeus vannamei
CGTTGTCGAGACCGTTCCTTGCGGCCAACTGCCAGGCAAGAAGGAATCTCAGCCCTGCGGGGAGCGCTACAAAATAATCTTCTTCTGTGGAGACACTGCATGCGTCATGATTTTCACAGCAGAATATCTCCTCCGAATGTTCGCAGCGCCAGACCGCTGTAAGTTCGTCCGGTCAGTGATGTCCATCATCGATGTGGTAGCCATCCTTCCCTATTATATCGGGTTAGGAATCACCGACAACGACGACGTTTCCGGCGCCTTTGTCACTCTGAGAGTGTTTCGTGTGTTCAGGATCTTTAAGTTTTCGAGGCACTCACAAGGACTTCGAATTCTTGGCTACACGCTTAAGTCATGCGCCTCAGAACTAGGGTTTCTTGTCTTCTCATTGGCCATGGCCATCATTATTTTCGCTACTGTCATGTTCTATGCAGAAAAGAATGTAGAAGAGACAACCTTCACATCCATCCCGTCTGCGTTTTGGTACACCATCGTTACCATGACGACGTTAGGGTAAGTATCGGAATACTTTTATACATACATACACACACACACACACACACACACACACACACACACACACACACACACACACACACACACACACACACACACACACACACACACACACACACATACACACACACACACACACACACACACACACACACACACACACAACACACACACACACACACACACACACACACACACACACACATATATATATATATATATATATATATATATATATATATATAATATGTTTATATTTATATATCAATGTTATTTTCTCATGTTAGTCACACACACACACACACACACACACACACACACACACACACACACACACACACACACACACACACACACACGAACGCACACGCACACGCACACACGCAAGCACGATCACACTCATGCACGCACGCGCGACCGCACGCACACACACACACACACACACACACACACACACACACACACACACACACACACACACACACACACACACACACACACACACACAAACACAAACAAATCAAACACAGAAACACACATACACTCACTCACACTCAGACACACAATTCACGCATCTAAAGACACACATGCGCACGCGCAGAACAAACACACAACAGAACAAACACACGCATATGTATACATTCACTCACACACCCACACAACCACACACACACAGAGTATGCAAGCAAACAAATACGATTATACAAACAGAAACATATGTGCACATACAGACACACATGCAATTACTTACAAATAAACACACAGACATACACTTACTTAAGCGTGTATGTGTGTGTGTGTTTGTATGTATGTATATATGTATATGGATATACATACACATATATTCATTATCGGATTGATCGTTTGGCCGAAGTGCCGCGGAATTTCTGCGAAACATCTGGCAATGCTTAAACTTGTGATATACATTATGTTTTTGTCCTTCCCGGTTTTCTCTCTTCTGTCGTCGAGCCCTGTAGTAAGCCTCATCCCACCTCCCTGCTCCGTGCCACATGGCAGACGAAGAGGCCCTGTGCTTAGCATCATCACCGAGCAGACTTTTCCGCACCCACGGACTAACCATTTCTCTATGTGTTGATCGGCCCAGCGTGTAGAAAACATTAATGCCACAATTCGAATGTTCGTTGCCTACTTCTGTTTTCTTACTCTTATGTTGCTTCATGTGTTGCTGCAGGGCACACGAGGTGGTTTAGTTTGAGTTGATCTTGATTGATTTTTTCTAGATGTTTATCAATGCGATTACTGCGTAAATTATTACCACACAAAATTAATAGTAAAGATACTAATAATCATGATAATGATAATGTTGATAACGATGTTGATAGTAATAATAATAATAATAATGATAATAATGATAATGATATTGATAATGAATATGATGCTAATGACAGTAACAATACAAATATTAGTAATTATAATGGTAATGGTAATAACAGTGATAATAATATTATTATAAATAATAATGGTAATAATCATAATCATGATAATAATGATGATGATGATGATATTAATGATGATAATAACAATTATGATTACACCAACAACACTATTGATAATAGTAATGATAATTATAATAATAATGATAATAATATTAATAATGATAATGGTAATAACAATACCAACAACGATAATGTCAATATTGTTATTTGAAATAAGAAAAACATAAATAGAAGGCAGTGGTAGTAGAAACGATAACAATAGTAATAAAGAGTAAACAAAGCATAATAGTAATATGAAAATAATAATGACGCAATCCAAGATGGTCACGAAGCAAAATGCACTTTGCTGGTATATTATAATTTCAAATTTGTCCAGATTATAGAATTAGTATATAATGTGTGCCAAAATCAATGTATTGTAAATTAAATTACTAATATTATATAGCTGCGTCTGTCGGAAATTTTATTCAATACAATAAATTTGATTTTTTTTGTTCCCTAATTCTTTCAGCCCCAATGAGTGATCTAAT
>NW_020868895.1:1068282-1070782 GCF_003789085.1 Penaeus vannamei
GTGTGTGTGTGTGTGTTGTGTGTGTGCAGTGGTGGTGATGTGCACACTGTGTGTGGCTGTTGGTGTGTGTGTGTGTGGTGTGTCTTGTGTGTGTGTGCTGTGCGTGGTGTTTGTGTTTGTGTGTGTACGTGTGTACTGTGATTGTGTCGTGGCATGGGCAGGTGCGTGTGATGTGTGTGTGTGTGGTGAAATGTGTGTGTCGTGTGTGCTGTGCACGTGTGTGGCACGTGTTGTACGTGTGTGCTGTGTGTGTATATGTGTGTGAGTGTCTGATATGCATTTTTGTATGTGTGTGAGTGAGTGTCTGTCTCTGTGTATATGTGTGTATGTGTGTGTCTGTGTGTTTTTGTTTGTGTGTTTGGATGTGTATATGTGTACCGATGTGTTTATGTATGGTATTGGTGTGCATTTTTATGTATTTCTGAGTCCGAATACATGTATTTTTATAGCTATCGGTGCATATCCATATTCATATGATTAATTCATATAATTAATATTAACCTTGATTCCCTCGGCGCAGGACCGGGAGTTCGTTGAGCTGGAGGTGCCCTACAACGGCCAGCCCAACCGGCCTGGAAGCGCCTCGCCGCCGCAGAGCCGGAGCCCGTCGCTGTCCAGCCACGCCAACTTCACCGTCACCTGCTGCGGCCGAAGGTTTGGGGGCAAATCCTACCAGGTGGGCAAAGAGGCATGAGGCAGACCTGTCCTTCTCAATAGGCACATAAATATACATACATTTTCATTGACGAATTATTGCAATCATCAGTCAATCAGTCGAAAAAAAAGTTTGTAAATGTAATAAATCGTACCTTTGGAAATAGTGTAGGTACACTGTGTTGTACCGTGAATAAGGAAAGATAGTTTTTTTTACGTATAAATTTCTGTATGCATGTGGATGTGCGCATACCCACCAACCCATACCCGAACACACTCACACCACTCAAACAGACACCCACACCCACTTGTAGCAGTACAACACAGATCAATCCATCAGCGCTTATCCAGTTGTGAAAACACATGAGAACCGCGGTGGGAGGACCTTTGTCTGTATACCTGTTTGTGTAAAAGAATTTAGATATAGAATGTAATGAAGAGAGTCCATGCATATCAAGGTGCAAGCTATTGTAAACAAGACCTATTTGGAAGCAAAGAAAAAATATATGCTGAGAGATCTTGTAAAAAGTACCAAGAAACAACGGGAGACAAAAAAAAGAAAAGAACATGGACTAACTTAAGCAAAAGCTATGAAGATAGATGAATTTGAAAATGAAGTAGCGGAAGTTATCAGAGTACACGAAACAGTATCAGAAACTGAAAATTAAAAGGCGAGCATAATGGAGGCAACGAACAAGGGATCATTCACTAATATGATGAAGGTCGAAGATACCGTAAATGAAGCTGGCAAGAAGGCTGAAAAAGACATGGAGAACACAACGATATCGTCCTACTGGGACAAGGTCTTGGAAGATTGTACAACGGGAATAGGAAGGCGATTAAATATTGTGTTTTTGGGAAGGGCATTATTGCACTTCAATGGAGGAGAATTCTCGAAAAGGGCAAGATCCCTCTTTGAAAGACACCTTACGAAGTGGTAACCTATGCAATAGAGCCAACCACGCAGGAACCAGAAATGGTGAATAAGAGAAAGGCTAAGCAAGGCAGACAGGAAGACTATAAAAGAAAATGGAAAGAAAAAAAAAGTTATCAAAGGCCGGAAGAGGAGAAAATGACTTGTTTAGCTTTGAAAGTCTACTTTTGAAACGGAAACGAGCATCAGGCAAATGGAAAAGAAACAACACCTGGAAGTGATTTACAAAAATGCAGATGGCTGGTTTTCGAAATAATTTGAAACAGTAATAATATTCGATCCGAATAAATGGAACATAATGTGTATCAGTGAAACCAAGCCTTCTTCAGCAGAAGCGGGGCTTCCATGGTGGCACAGGGGGGCACCTGCCCCCCCTGAAATCTGATTGGCCCCCCCGTAAGCCCCCCAATGGTCATTGACTCCTCGTAATGGTCCCCTTGTATGTGTAATGTGGCGGCCCCCCCCAGATTTATTGTTGTTACCCCCTGCGCCCCCCACCAGAAAGTTTTCTGAACCCGCCCCTGTTCTTCAAGTCACCATTAGAAGAAAGGAAGGGCTATTAGTTGAGGAGGGGAGTGGCATTACCACCAAGATTAGACAAGACCTTACAGTATTGACAGAATCAAGTAGAGTAAACAGAATAATAACCACAGTTTTCTCCAGAAAAATACGGAAATCTAGCTTTAAAAATTGGTTGTGAGTCTTCAGGAATTGCTGTAATTTAAGATAACCAAATCAAAATAAATTCAAATAGGAATTTTAATAGTACAATCATGTAGAAAGTTTAGATTTGAAAGCGCGACCTGACTCGTGGAGTGCAAAATTGAATTGTAAATTCCATTGAAGAAACTCCATTTAAAAGGAGGGACAGCAGTCATTGAAGCTAATTGAATATCCTAATACTAAAGAATA
>NW_020868895.1:1103311-1108311 GCF_003789085.1 Penaeus vannamei
ATTATTATTATTATTATTATTATTATTATTATTATTGTTATCATTATTATTATCATCATTATTATAATTATTATTATCATCATCATCATCATCATCATCATTCTTTACTATTAATGTTGTTATTATTTTTATTATGACTATTTCTATTATTATCGTTATTATTATTATTATAATCATTTCTAGTATTATTATTATCTTTATTGTTGTTGTTGTTGTTGTTATTCCTGCTATTACTACTACTATTATTATTATTATTATTATTATTATTATTATTATTATTATTATTATTATTATTATTATTATTATTATTATTATTATTATTATCATCATCATCATCATCATCAACATTAACACCAATATTAACATCAACATTAACGCCAGTATTACAAATATTGTTAATATTATTATTATTATTATTATATTATTATTATCATTATCATTGTATTTTATCATCATTATTATAATTCATATTATTTTTTATTATTATTAACGTTATTGTTATTATCATTATTATCATTATTTTATCCTTACTGTTATTATCATTATTATAATTGTTATAATTGTTGTTGTTGTTGTTGTTGTTATTGTTATAATTATTATTATTATTATTATTATTATTATTATTATTATTATTATTATTATTATTATTATTATTATCATTATTTTCATTACTACTGTTATTATCATCATCATCATCTTCATTATTACTATTATTATCATTGTTATCAAAACTTATATCATCTTTTATTGATCATCATCCATGCCATTATTATTATTGTTATCATTATTTTCATTATTATCATTATTATCATCATTTTTATTACTGTTATTATCAGTACCATTATTGTTGTTGAAAATTATAATCATGCGTATAATGATGCTGATAATGACAATGATAATCTTAATGATAATGATAATGATAATGATAAAAATAATAATTATAATAAGAAGAATAAGAATAATGATGATATCGATGATGATAATAATTATAATTATAATAATGTGGTAATGATAATCATATTAATGATAATGGCAATGGTGATGATAATGGTAAAAATAATATTAAAATGATAATATTCATAATAGTAATAATAATGATAATAATAATGATAATAGTAACGATAATGATAATAATGACAATGATATCGATAATGATAATGATAAAGGAGATATTGATAATGATGACAAGGATGATGATAATTATAAAGGTATGAATGGTGCACAAATAATAGCAATACTAGTATCACTAATGAGAGTATCAATAGTAATGATAACGATGTAGAGATAATGATGAGAATAATCATGGCAAAATTAAGATTGGCAAGGATGATGATTAGAAATGGAATAATATAGATAGTAATACTTTTAATAGTTCTAACAATAGCAGGAACAAATAATGTTATAATGTGATAATCTGTTTATAAAAAAGAATATGATAATGATGACAAAAGAAAATTTCATTATCTACGACAACATTGTTCTTATTAATATTGGCGTTTAGTCATTATTATCATTGATATTATTAATAATGACTTTATTTTTTATATTATCATAGCATTGTTATAATTTCGTGGCCGCTGTTGCTCTCTATATTGGCATTGATATCGTTTTAATTATAGAGGTAATTCTTGGCATCAATGTTATCACTACTATTGTTATTTGTACCATTGATTATAAAGATGATGATAATGGTAAGGGTAATAATAATAAGGAGCATTATGTTATCATCGATATTACTATTATCCTTATTATTGTTATTGTTATTATCATTACCATTACTGCTATTATTAGTTATTATCTGTATCAATTTTATCTTATCATTATTATTACTGTTATCATTATCATTATCAATTTCTCATTATCATCATCATCATCATCATCATCATCATCATTATTATTATCATTATTATTATCATTATCTATATTATTATCATTTTCATTATAAATGCTATTGTTATTTTTATCATCATTGTTAACATTGTTATTATCATTACTATTTTCACTGTTATTATTATGATTTTAATTATCATAATTGTTATCATCGTTATTATATTTGTTAATATTACTATTACTATTATTATTGTTGTTATTGTTATTATGATTATTATTACCATTATTTTTATTATTTTTATTATTATTATTATTATTATTATTATTATTATCATCATCATTTTCATTATCATTATTTTTATCATCATTATCATTATTATCATTATCATCATCATTATTAGTATCATCATCATTATCATTATAATTATTATTAATTTTATTATCATCATCATTATTTTGATTATAATTATCATTATTATAATTATCTTTGTTAGTATTATTATGATTATTATTTTCATTATTTTTATTATTATTATTATTATTATGATGATGATGATGATGATGATTATCATTATCATTATCATTATTAGTATCATCATTATTATCATTATAATAATTATTATTATTATTTTTATTATCATCATCATTATTATGATTTTTATTATTATTATCATTATCATTTTTGTTTGTGTCATTATAATTATTATTGTTATTATAATTATTATCATTATCATTATTATTATTATTATCATTATTATTATTATTATTATTATTATTATCATTATTATCAACAACATCATCTTTGTTCTTGTTATTATTTTCTGTATTATCATATTCATATATTTGATAATCATTTTCTTCTTATTATATTCATTATTATTACTATCACTGATACCACTATAATTTTCTTTATTAATGTCTTTTTTAATGATTTTTATTATTGTTTTTCATCAATGTAGCTTTTGTTGCTTTTATTATATTAAAATCACTTGTATTGCTAGATAATAACGATGAAGATGGTAATAATACTGATATTGATATGTTGATATATCGATTATGATGATGATAATGATGAAATAAATAATGATGATAGTAATGATAACAATAGTAATAATGATAATGATAATAATAATGATAAAAATTATAACAAAAATGATAATAAAAATGATAATGGTGATAATGAGAGAAATTTTACTAAGGATAATAGTAATAATGAAAACGATATGATAATGATGATAATAATGATTGTTATCATTATCATTATCATTATTTTATTGTTATTATTATTATTATTATATTATTACATTCATAATGGTAATAATTGCGATAATAATAATGGAAATATTGAATTTGATGATTATAATGATAATGATAATACTTATGGTTATTTTAATTATAAAATTGATAATAATGATGTTTATGATATAAGTAATGATGGTGATAATGATGATAATGATAATAATAATGATATAAATAGTAATGATCCTAGTAATGATATTGATTATGATAGTAACAGTGATTATGATAAAAAAAAAATAATAATCATAATAATAACGAAAATAATGATATTGATAATAATAGTTATGATGATAATAATGATAATTATGATTATATTGATGTTACTAATGGTAAAGGTAGTAATGATAATAAGATAATGAAAATGACAATGGAGATGATAGTAACGATAATGATGATAAAAAGAGTAACAACAATAATTACAGTTTTAATGATAATAATAATTGTGATAATGATAATAATAATAATCATCATCATAATCATAATCATAATAATAATAATAATCATTATCATTATTACTATTATTATTATTATTATAACAATAATGAAAATAATAATAACAGTAATAACAATAGTAATAACAATAATAATAAAGATAATGATAATAATGATGATAATGATAATATCAATGATAATAGAAATAATGATAATAATCACAAAAATAAAAAATAATGATAATAATAATAACAGTAATAATAATAATAATAACAATAATAATAATAATAATATAATTATTATATTATTATTATTATTATTTTATTATTATTATTATTATTATTATTATTATTATTATTATCATTATCATTATTATTATTATTATTATTATTATAATTATAATGGTAGTGATAATAATAATAATGATAATAATAATAATAGTAATAATGCTGATGATAATAATAATATTAATAATGATAATTATAATAATAATAATGATAATAATAATAATAATAATAATAATAATAATAATAATAATAATAATAATAATATAATAGTAATAATAAAAATATTAATAATAATGATAATAGGAATAATCGTGATGATAAAAACTGCAATAATAAGAATTATAATAATGATAACAATAATGATTAAGATAATGATAATAACAGTAAAAGCAGTGCTGATATTTACAGTACTAGTAATGGAAATGATAACGGTGATGAACATGTTATGAAAAAATATGATATTGATGATGAAAACAATGCTGGAAATATGAATAAGAGTATGCAGAAAAATTCGCATAATAATGATGATATAAGGAAACATTACAATACAAATGAAAATGTGCATAATAAACATTTAATTAGATTTGATGGTGATGATGATAAAAATAATAATCATTATTATTATCACTATCTTTATTATTATTATCATTTTTGTTGTTATTATTATTACCATTATTATTGTTATTGTCATTATTATCATTATTGTTATTATTATCATTATTATTATTATTATTATTATTGATGTTGTTTTTGTTGTTGTTATATAGTAACAATAGTAATGATAACAATAACAATAATGATAAGAATAATAAGGGCTATAAAGATTATGATTATATGAATTATGAAAATAATAATAATAATAATAATAATAATAATAATAATAATGATAATAATAATAATAATAATAATAATAATAATGATAATAATAATAATAACAATAACAACAACAACAACAATAGTAATGAGGTTAATAATCATGATAATGATAATGATAGGAATAATAGTAATGTTATCCTTTATTATAATTATGTTGTTAATAATGATAATGATAACAGCAGTGAACAGTGATCATCATAATAATAACAGTGATGATAAAAACAACAACAACAACAATACTAAAGATAATAATAGAAATAATAATAATAAGAAAAA
>NW_020868895.1:1113311-1119926 GCF_003789085.1 Penaeus vannamei
ATAATGATGCTGATAATAATAACAATAATATCCTAATGATAATAATAGTAATGATATTAATGAATATGAAAATATTAAATGATAATAATATTAGAAATAATAATTATTATTATCATAATTCTTGTTATTATTATCTTTATTAATGTTATTGTTATTTTAATTATCACTATTACTATTATTATTATCATCATTACTATTTCTATTATTGTTATCCTTGTTAATATCATAATTATTATTATTGTTGCTATTATTGCTATTATTATTATCATTATTATCATTATCATTATTACTATTATTTTTTTCATTATTATTATTATCATTATCATTATTATTATTATCATTATCATTATTATTATTATCATCCTTATTATTATTATATTATTATCATTATAATATTATTATTATTATCATCACTATTATCATTATTTTTACTATTATCATTAGTATCATCATCATCAATATTATTATCATTATCATTATTATTACTGTAATTATCATTATTATGAAGATGATTGTTATGATAATTATCATTATTATCATCATTATTATTATCATCGTCCTCATCACCATTACCATCATTACCATGATGATGATGATAATAATAATAATGGTAATAATAATTATAGTAATAATAATTATAACCATAAAAATAACAGTGATAAAAATAATAAAAATTAGCAAGCATATCATTATTGCTAATAGTGATAATAATAATAATAACAATGAAAATGATATTAATAAAAATGATAATAACAATAATAATGATGGTGGTGATATTGATAACAATAATAATGATGATGATAATAATAATAATGATAATAATAGTAGTAGTAGTAGTAGTAGTAGTAGTAGTAGTAGTAGTAGTAGTAGTAGTAGTAGTAGTAGTAGTAGTAGTAATAATAATAATAATAATAATGATGATAATGATAAAAATAATAATGATGGTATTAATAATAAAAGTAATAATAATAAGAAGAAGTAATAATATGAATAAGAATACAAAGAATAATAATTATAATAACAAAATGATAATAATGTTAATAATGATAATCTTCTTAATGATATAGATAACAGCAATAATAATATTGATGATAATAATGATGATAATGAAAATATTTATCATCCCTACAAAAAATAATAATAATAAAAACAATTACAACACAGCAACGATCATAATGCCAATGATAATAGTAATAGTAAAAACAATGATAATAAGTAGATAACGAACAAACATGTACAAATTGCCATTATTGCAATGAAAATAATAATAATGGTAATGGTAATAATAATAATAACAATAATAATAATAATAATAATAATAACAACAATAATGATAATAATAATGACAATAATAACAGTAATAATAACAATTATAATAATAATAATAATAATGACAGTAACAATAATAATCATCATTATTATCATAATGATAATGATAGTAATAATAATGATAATAATAATAACAATAATAATAGTAATAATAATTATTATTATTAATGATAATTATGATAATTATGATAATGATAATAACAATAATAATAATAACCATATAATGATAATAATGATAATATAGTAATAATAATAACAACAACAGTAATATTAATAATAATAGTAATGATAATAATTATAATGATAACAATAATTATAATGATAATAATGGTGATAAAGATAAATAAATAATAATAATAACAATAAAAGTAATAGAAATGATTATAATGATAACGATAAAAAATGATGATAATAATACTAATACTAATAATGAGAATGATAATAATAATAATGGCAATATTGATAATATAATAATAATTATAATTATTATTATTACTATTATAGCAACAGCAATAATACTAATGATGATAATAATAACAATAATAATAATCATAATAAAATTAACAATAATAATAATAATAATGATGATGCTAATAAAGCCAATAGCGATATTTAATGATAATGGCGACAGTAATAAAGACAATAATCATATTAGTAGTAATAATAGTAGTAATAATAAAAGAGATGATGATGATAATTAAAACAATGGTAATGATAATAATAATAATAATAATAATAATAATAATAATAATAACAATAATAATAATAACAATAACAATAATGATAACAATGATGAAAATAATAATGACAATAAAAATAATAGTAACAATATTAATGATAATAACAATATTAAAGATAATAATAATAATAATAATAATAATAATAATAATAATAATAATAATAATAATAATAATGACAATGATATCAATATTGATAATAACAATAATGATGATGATGATGAAAATAATAATAATAATAATAATAATAATAATAATAATAATAATGAAATGAAATAATAATAATAAATAACAAGAATAACAACAATGATAAAAACAATTATAATAACAACAATAAAATAATAGTAACAATAATAATGATAATAATAATAATAATAATAATAATAATAATAACAATAATAATAATAATAATAATAATAATAATAATAATAATAATAATAATAATAATGACGATATCAATATTGATAATAATAATAACGATAATAATCCCAACAAAAAATATTACAGTAACAAATATAAATAATGATGATGGTTAACATTTTCATAATTATCACTATCATTAGTAATCATTAATATTATCTTAACTATCAGTTTTGTTGCATCTTATTAGTTATCATTATTATTAATAGTAGTACTATGATGATAATGATGATTTTTGTTATCATTATTGTTACTATTATTTTTACTATCATCCTATCATGTTGTTGGTGTTATCTTTAATACTATCTTTATTATCAATAGGATTGTTTTTACTCTCATTATAATTATCTCTATTACTATTATTAATTATTGTTATTACGATTCTCATAATCATTACTATTATTATCATAATTTCTAATTGTTGTTATTATTAACATTACCATTATCAATATTGTTGTTATTACTATTATTATTGTTATTATTATCATTATTGATATTATTATAATTATCATTATTATTATAATTATCATCCTTATCATTATCATTATGACTATTAGTAGTACTAGTAGGAGCAATAGTAACAATATTTTCATTTTCAATAATAATACCATTATTACCATTATTACAATTATTATTACTATTATTTTTATTATTATTATTATTATTATTATTATTATTGTTCTTAATCATGATTATTAGTTTTATCATTATCATTATCATCATCATCATTATCACCATTCTATTGTTATCATTACACTCGTTAATACTTTTATTATAATTATCATTATCATTATTATTGTTTTATTAATATTATCATTAGTTATCATTACCACTATTATTATCCTTGTTATTACTATTATCATTTTTATTGATATTACTATCATTATTATTATTATTATCATATTCACTATCATCATTGTCATTATTATTGTTATAACTTTCATTATCTTTATTACGAGCTATTATGATTATTGTTATTATTATCATTAATATTGTTATTATTATTCATATCATCATTACTATTATAATCATTCCTATTGTTTTTATTACTATAATTATCCTTATTGTTACCGTTATTATTATTATTATTATTATTATTATTATTATTATCATCATTATTATTACTATTATTGGCATTGTTCTTATTATCTTTATATTTATCATCCTAATCATTCTTATCATCTTTTTTTCACTAGTATCGTTATCATTACTGTTATTTTCATTATCATTAAAATTACTATTATCAAATTTACACTTAGTCATTATTATCATTTTCACATGCAAATACAAAGGGAAACACACACATACATAGCGATTTCATATTCATCATCTTATAATTTGTTCAGCTTCTTCAATGTTTAGTTTTTATGCAACTCTTTCTTCCTTAGCTGTGCAACAGCAAATGAACGACAAACATGCTGAATAGATACATGTCTTGTGATATCCCTTTATAAATGGTATGGTACGACACAGTGATGCTTTCCGTAATTTTCCACTCTTCGTAACCAAGTGAATTTTTGCATTTAAATCCCTCGCGCTTCTCCCCGCCCAGAGTCTTCTGTATTGTGTCTCCTTCCCCTTTCCTTCCAGCACCAGTATTATTAGAATTATTTTACAGAGCTTGTACTTTTGATGAGTGTTTAGTATTGAGATTTAATATTAAACTGGATTTATATAGGCAGTCAGGGTTATAGTTGCCAGTTAGCGTAGGTCAATAGCTCAGCTGTCAACCTGCTGAAACAATCTTTAGATGTAGGCCAGTGTTGGATTCCCTGACACAAAACCTCAGAATTCTGACGGCCGTGACTCTGCCTGTGGTAGCTTCAAGAGTTCAGCGTGATGGTCCACCATGGCCCCGAAGGAACTTGATTTGTTTTTAACACGCAGGTCTCGCGCTCATAAGTCTCGCACTGACAGGGACATTGTACCCATTCACTGCTCCTTTCTGTGAAAGGCAACGTGAACTTTGCTGTGTTATTTTGTGTAAGAATTTGACAGAATATTTGTGTGATATCCTTATCCCTTCTAGTTTGTAATAGTTGTTTCATGTTTGTTATAATTCTGTTGAGTGGCCGGAAATGTTACTTGTGTGTACGGCCGCTATAACTACTACTTCCACAGCCACTGGCACCTCCTAAATAACCATTAACCGTTCTTGCGCAGATCACATATGTAACTCCATCACCTCCCGCCTTGACATATGGACAGTTAGTCTTACCAGTGAGTGTATAAATGAGCGCCAAATGAACCATTAAAGGGGTTGCACATCATATCAAAACAACAGTTGTACAATCTGTATATATATTCTGAGTTTATGATAGGTTCTATGTCATTGATTTTATCATTGCATTTGGGTTCCGCCTGGTTACACAGGCATATTCACAATTCACTGGGTAAATAGTGATTTGATGTACTGCGTATAATCGTCAGTACTTCATGGGTCTGCTGCGAAATATGTCTTGTTTGAAGAGTGTTTGATATTGTCACATGGGATCAATTAGCCTAATATAACATAGTACTTGAATCATGAAAATGACAGAACAGTGATCAGTATATTATGCAGGGACACCAGTGCAATCAAAGTCAATAGGTTATTGTTAATATGAGAAAGAATCAGGAATAAGAAAGATTGCGAGTTAAAGTGAATATAATGGCAAATAAAGTATTCGTGCAAACATAATTTAAGACTAACCAATTATATTCTGTTTAAAAGCAGAACAAAACCTCATCATGATGACGGAGATTGAGGCTCCTGCAGGATGATATAAAGGCCTCTTTCAGGGAGGGACATACATTATAATATTTGCCTGATCTCAAGGAGGAGAGTGCAGGGTATTGACTTTATACGTTCCATCAGAGATGAAATAATATGTCTCGCATACAGGTGGGAAGTCCGAGAACCAGGGTGCATTCATTAAAAACTCATCTTAATGATTAGTGTTCACTTTCATGAATTTACTCAAAAGACTAAGGTATACAAATTCATTGTAAAGAAATAGTGTATTGATTAGTCTTACATCAAAGACTAAGGTATCCTATATTAATTTTATCTTACTAAATGGGAACATAACTTACCTCTAGAAGCACTTTGATTTATAAAAACCTTCTCTCTTAGGTCATTATAATTCGACAGAACATTATCTTAACGGTGTATCCTAGTTCTCATAGAAGTGGGAAATGACAAGAACCTCAAGGGCTATGATACCTATTCCTACCACAAACAGACTGACAGGAAAATATGAAACGGTATCATTATAGGCATTCTTGTGGATCATCCACTGCATTGACTGAATGTCTTGTGGAAACTTCAATTTTACACTGTGCTATGTGACACGTGCCTCACTCTTAGGGACATATTTGTATACTCTCTGGCTAATGGATGTAACCACAGTTATCAAATAATAATGTAAGATTCTGAAAATATTCGGTAAGAGGTTATGTCACAACTGTTTGAACCTTGCGTTTGTGTTAATGAGTGGATTATCATGTATATAACATCTATCATATTCATTTTCAGCTACAAGTTGATACTCCCAGTCGTTGTTTGCACAGTTGTCATATCTCGTGTCTACATAGTTTAGTTTAGTGTTTCATGTTAATCCCCTTTTATGCAAGTGAGTGCCAAATATCGGGCGGCCTAACAATATCTTCAGATCCAAAGGTCTTCTGTTGAAAACCGAGAGTATTTTTTTTTCAATGTTTTTCTTAGAAAATGGACAGTTCTAATCACGATTTAACGTTGTTTCACGACCACAGAACCCTGCTGCGCATACTATCCAAAGTATACACATACAGTATATGGTGCAAAGTTTAAATGCCAGTATGAACGTCGAGAGTGTCAAGGGAATACGTCTCCCGTTTTCCACATTATGTTTCTGAAAACTGGTAAAACAAAAATTATAGTTACTGTACTTTAAAGCAGTTAGGGCACGAAGCAATACTTTAGTTGTGAAAGGTATAAGAACTTCATCATAAATGAGTGTGAACGACTATATGTGGAGACAAAGCACAAGAGCTTGGTTTGAGCCAGATACTTTTGATATAGCCTAAAATAAGCCACATATTTATAAACAAGTCCTAATTCGAAGCCGAGTTGGGTGAACCATTCCCAGAAGGATGACTCAAGTTG
>NW_020868895.1:1138111-1143111 GCF_003789085.1 Penaeus vannamei
TTTTATCATGGTAGTAAGTGGTAGTTGTAATGGTGGTAGTAGTAGTGGTGGTAGCAGTTGTGTGTGTAGTTCAGTAGTAGTAATAGTAGTTGTAAGTAGTAGTAGGTGTAGTAGCTAATATGGTAGGTAGCAGTTGTTGTAGAGTTGTCAGTAGTAGACACGACACGACATTTTTATCTATTCTTCTATTTCCCACCCCTAGATTTTTTTTTTTTTTTTTTATATTTATTTAGTTGTGATTATTAGTGTAGTAGTAGTAGTTGTGGTAGTAGTAGATAGTTGGTAGTAGCAGTTGTTGTAGTGTTGTAGTAGTTAGTAGTTGTGATAGTATTGCTAGTAGTAGTGTTGTAGTAGTAGAAAGTAGTAGTAGCAGTTGTGTAGTGTAGTAGTAGCAAAGTAGTTGTAAGTAGGTAGTTGTTGTATAGTATTTGTAGTAGTAGTAATAGTAGTAGTGGTAGCAGTAGTTGTAGTAGTACTAGTAGCATTAGTTGTTGTTGCAGCAGTAGTCGTAGTAGTAGTAATAATAATAGTAGTTGTAGAAGCAGCAGTTGTAGTTTAATAGCAGTCATAGTAGTAGCAGTTATAGTAGAAATAGAAGTTGTAGAAGTAGCAGTAGTAGCAGTTGTTGTATATCTCATTGTCCACTAATTACTATTATCGTCTTTACAATTGATGTTATTATCATTACATTCAGCCGTTACTATTATTTTTATCATTATCAGTTCTATTAATAATATCATTATATGCAGAAATATCATTTATCGTCACACACACATACACACACACGCACACACAAACAAACACACATTCACACACACACACACACACTTACACACATACACACACACACACACACACACACACACACACACACACACACACACACACACACACTCACACACACACACACACACACACACACACACACACACACACACACACACACACACACACACACACACACACACACACACACACACACACACACACACACACACACACACCACACACACACACACACACACACCACACACACACACACACATACACACACACCACACACACACACACACACACACACACACACACACACACACACTCACACACACACACACACACACACACACAACACACACACACACACACACACACACACACACACACACACACACACACACACACACACTCACACACAACACACACACACACACACACACACACACACACACACACACAAACACACACACACACACACTTAGAAAACAAAACACAATCAAATTCATCAGACATACAAACTAACAAACAAATTGCATAACAAAATCCTCAAAATTAAGAAAAGCAATAATAATAATAATAATAATAATAATAATAATAATAATAATAATAATAATAATAATAATAATAATAATAATAATAATAATAATAATAATAATAATAATAAACAGATAGACTGCTAAACATATAAAACCTCTTTCATATACCAAAACATCGACATCATAATCTTTATATCATAACATTAAACTACTATTACAATTTTATCTTCAACTCCAATATATTGTAGAGTCCATCAAAAAATCATCGACATCATAATTTTTATAGTATAATATTAAACTGATCGTCAGTCAATATATTGTAAAGTCCATCAAAAAATCAGTCATAAATAGATATTAACTGATATTACAATTTTATCTTCAACTCAATATATTAGAGTCCATCAAAAATCAGACATCACAATTTTTATATCATAACATTCAACTAACATTACAATTTTATCGTCAACTCCAATATATTGTAAAGTCCAGACATCTATACCGAATTGGGGCTTCAATATGCTGTATGTTGCAACTTGCATACTGATGTCGGTTTGCAATATGGTCAAGATGTGGTCAAGACGAATTGGATATTGGGTTTGAAATCTTGAATATTAATGGAATTATATATAGAGTAAAATTGGATATTGGAATCTGGAATCTGGAATATTAATGGAATGGGATATAGAGTAAGAAGGATTGAATCTGGAATCTTGAATATTAATGGAATTAGATATAGAGTAAAATTGGATATTTGGAATCTGAATCTGGAATATTAATGGAATGAGATATAGAGGAAAATGAGGTATTGGATCTGGAATCTGAATATTAATGGAATGAGATATAGAGGAAAATTGGATACTGGAATCTGGAATCTGGAATATTAATGGAATGAGATATAGAGGAAATGGAATCTGAATCTGGATATTAATGGAATGAGATATGAGGAAAATGAGATCTTGGAATCTGGAATCTGGAATATTAATGGAATGAGATATAGAGGAAAATAGAATGGAATCTGGAATGATGGGAATGAGATATTGAAAAATGAGATATATCTGGAATCTGGAAATTATGGAATGAGATATTATGAATATTGAATCTGGATCTGGAGGAATAGTATAGAGGAAAAAAGATGGGAAAACATGGAGGAATGAGAGGAATCTTGAATCGGAATCTGGATATTAATGGAATGGATATATAGATAAATGAAATATATATATTAATGGAATTAGGGAATGATCTCTTGGAATCTGGAAAATATTAATGGAATTAGATATGGAAATTGGAATCTGAATCTGGAATATTAATGGAATTAGATGAGAAAATGAGATACTGGAATCTGGAATATTAATGGAATTAGACATAGAGTAAAATGAGATTTTGGAATCTGGAATCTGGAATATTAACAAAATCGTATATTAAAAGTTGGATAACTGGAAAAAAAATGCATTTATAATGAAATTGGATGATTAGAAAAACAATAAAATTGTAGATATAATAAGAATGAATAATTGGAATATAAACAAAATTCTATATATCAAAAGTTGGACAATTGGAAAATTAATAAAATTGCACATACAATAAAACTGGATAATTTGAAAATTAATCAAATTTGATATTGCAATATGAAATACTAAAGCAACATATCGTCAAGAATTGAATTACTATTATTACTATTATTATTGAATTACGTTTTTCGAAAAATTACGAAGCCAGACTTTCGAACGAACGTAAAAATAAGTACAAGTAATTATTTCAAAATTATTAATGATATAAGTAATTCCTTCAAAGTTTCATTACTTAAAAACGGCTATCAACGTAAGGAAGGATTTCGAAACTGTTATAGATATAAGATATAAGTAATATATGATAAGGTTAAAATAGATATAAGTAATTTCATCCAATAAGTTACGGTTTCGAAAGACTTGTACTGAAGTAATTACTTTTATCGATGTTTGGATGTGATTACTCTACTTCGAAACCGTTATCGATTCAAATAATTCATTTCTAAGTCATTGCCGATACAACTATTATTTCTAAGTCATTATAAGTCATTTACAAGTCATTTATCGATTTTAAAAAATAATAAATATCGATTCAAAAATTACTTCGAAACCGTATGATTCAAAAAATTACTTCGAAACCGTTATCGATTCAAAAAATTACTTCGAAACCGTTATCGATTCAAAAAAATTACTTCGAAACCGTTATCGATTCAAAAAATACTTCGAAACCGTTATCGATTCAAATGATTACTTCGAAAATCGATTCTACTTCCAAACAGTTATCGATTCAAATGATTATTCGAAACCGTTATCGTTCAAAAAATTACTTCGAAACCGTTATCGATTCAAAATTACTTCGAAACCGTTATCGGACTTTATCGATTCAAAAAAATACTTCGAAAACGTTATCGAACGTTATCGATTCGATTACTTCGAAACGTTATCGATTCTACTTCGAAACCGTTATCGATTCAAAAAATTACTTCGAAACCTTAATTCAAAAAATTACTTCGAAACCGTTATCGATTCAAGTCATTTTCAAACCGATGACGATTTAGATGCAATTACTTATAAAAGTTCCGAAATGCTTCGATATAGCGAGTTCTTAAGTAATTACCTGTATCGCCATTAGCTTTAGATTCATCATTAATACCTTTGAAATAGCTATTTATATCGATAGAGATTTCGAAATAATTAGCTCTATTGACAATATCTTCGAATTCTACTTAAATCGACAAACGCAAAAGTAAGAGCAATCAAATACGAGAATAAGAGAAAAGGAAAAAAATAAGAGAAAATTGGCTTTAAAGGGAGAGGGAGAAAAAGGAGAAAATCTGAGAGAGAATTGGCTTTTAGAAAATGCGAGAATAAGAGAGAGAGGGAAAAAATCAAAGAGAATCGGCTTACAAAATGCGATTAGAGAAAGAGAAAGGCAAAAAAAAAGAAGAAAGAAAAGAATTGGCAAAGAAAAAAAAAGGAAGAGGAGATAAATTGTGATAAATGAAAAAAAAAAAAAGCAATACACGTGATTATCTTACTTCAAAGCAAGAGATATCACAGATGATTGGATCTCCATCATAATCACACGATTCTGATGAAGATTTAATTAAAGCTTATCAACTGCGTCTCTGGAAATTATTAATCTTATTTTGATTATATATGCATATAATCAATATCTATATCTATATATATTTTATATACGTATATACATATACATGTACATATACATATATGAGTTTTATAGAAATATGTATGCATATATTGCATATATATTTATACATATACATGTACATATACATACACATGCACACACACACACACACACACATGTGTGTATGTGTGTGTGTGTGTATACATATACGCATATACGTATATATGTATATATATGTATATATACATATACATGCATATGTATATATGCATTTATACTGCATATACTTTTTTTCTTTTCTTTTTTTAGCCTACAAAAAGAATGAAACAAGAAAAAAGATCGAGAAGAAAAGAAGGGAAATCAAACCGAACTGAGAGACAAATCACAAAATCGAAAACTAAAAAGAAATAGAAAACGAAAGTAAAAAAAAAAAAAAAAAATAGACAAGTCACCCCTGTACGCCTCGGCACCTGAAAAGAAAACGGAAGGAGGAATTTCGACAATCTGCACTTTTTCTCTTTTTTTCTTCTT
>NW_020868895.1:1148111-1158111 GCF_003789085.1 Penaeus vannamei
ATCAACAACAAAAATAAAAGAATTAATAAAGAAAATGGCGAAATAAAAAAAGAACAAAATAAATATAGATTAAAAGAATCGAAGAAAAAAAAGAAAAAAAACTCAACGACAATACCTTGGAGAAGCACTTACCCCCCCCCCTCTCTTGCCCTCCCACATACGTCTCTTCTTCCTTCTTTATCATAATTCTCTTCTCCTCGTCCATCTTCTTCTCCAACGCCCCCTCCCCCTTTTAATATCTTCTTTCCTCTTTTCTCTTTCCTTCTTTTTTTCTCCTTTGCTTCCCTTTCGTCACCCTTCTCCCCCCATTTATTCTCATAATTTGAATCCTTGTCTATCTTCTTTTTTTTCTCTTTCTTTTCCTATTCATTATTTTTCTTATCTTTCCCTTCTCTTGTCTGCCTTTCTTCCTCTTCTTCATTTCTCTCCTTTCCCCTTCTTACCCGTCTCCCTTTCTATTCTATCTATCCCTTCTTCCTTTCTCTCCTTTATCGATGCTCTTTTCTCCTTCACTTTCTCACTTTTCTTCACTTCTCTCTCCTTTTCTCCCTATCTTGCTCCCTTCTCCCTTCTTCTAACTTTCCTTCTCCTTCACTCCTTCCTTTCCACTCTTTCCGTCTTCTCTCATCCCCCTTCCCCCCTCCCCCTTCATCTTCTCACCACCCCCTCTCCCTCCCCCCCCTCTCCTCCCTAGTTGCCCCTCTCCCTCCAATCCCCCTTGCAACCCCTCCCCCTCCCTAAGTCCCTCCTCCCCTTCCCCCCTTGTAGCCCCTCTCCCCTTCCCCCTCCCCCCTGTATCCCCTCCCCTCCCCATCCCCTCTGTAGCCCCTCCCCATCCCCCTCCCCACCCCTTGCAGCCCCTCTCCCTCCCTCCCCTCCCCATCCCCCTTGTAGCCCCTCCCCCTCCCTTCACAGAAGCCAATGAAATGTGACCTTTCAAAACTGTCTCCACCTCCTTCACGCCGCGAGAGCCAATTAGAACCTCGGAAAGCCCTCTTTTACGGTAATCGAAGACACTCAAGTTTATTGATTGGTCAGAAGATGCCAGTAAGCCCCGCCCCTCACCCTATCCCCTATTTGTTTATTAAAAAAAAAAAATATTCATCTTTCTATATATCTACATACATAAAAATAAAACGTTTATGTATCTACATGTCTACCTATTCGTATAACGTATCTACATATCTATCCATTCGTAAATATATACATATCGATTTATATTTATTTATTCACATGTTCGGTCATTTATCCGTGTATTCATTTTTTTTCATATTCTATCTCTTTCTCTATTCAAATCTTTACTATCTATCTTCCTGAGCACATCACCAACTGATCTCTCTATCTTCCTCTCCTTACCCGTCTCCCTTTCTATTCTTGTTTATCCCTCTTTGTGTCTTCCTTTCTCCTCTTTATCGATCTCTCCTATCCCTATCTATTTATCAGTCTATCCATTCGTTCATAGATATATCTACACCTGAATGCGAGAAAGGCGAGATCAGCAGCAACTCGAGGAAGTGTCATGGCGTCTGATTCTATTTTTGGAAAAAAAAAAAACATATGGGTTTATTTTGATGACGTCACCAAAGTACGGATGCTTTGTGAATACGGCCGATCATTTTGATCTTCAGTTTTCGAAAAGGATGGAAAACAATGGTTTTATTTGTCATATTTCCACTGAACATCATCAAAACAGACGATATGACACCTCGAGTTGCTGCTGATCTAGCCTTTCCCACCTGAACGCCCTATGGCAGATTGAGAAAATTTTATGGAAAAGAGAATCATTTCACAGCACAGTAAATATAATCACCGCCTTTTCGATTTTCATTTTTCGTCAGAATTATATTATATAATGCTGACAATGTGATATCAAACAGCATTTGTTACAACTTTTTGCTTTGTGAAAAAATGTCTCCACATTTACATCTTTTCTACGTCTTTTCAGTTCTCGTTTCTATTTTTCTATCTTTCTCTTTCTCTTCTAAAATGACGTTAAATGTAAAGGTATTATTATCTTCATCATTATTTCAATCTGTCTCTTCCAAAATGACGGTATATATAAAGTTTTAATTCCTTCATTATTATCTATCTTTCTCTTTTAAAATGTTATATTTAAACCTTTTTATTACCTTCTTCATTATTATCTATCAATGTCTTCTAGAATGACGTAATGTATAAAGGTATTCTTACCTTAAACGACCGGAGGAGGCAGTGTCGAGTTTATTTGTTTGTTTCTTTTAACTATTCATATATCTGTTTTGTTTTGTTTGTTTGCTTTTGCTATGTTGGTTAATATATGTATCTATCTATTTACTTATCTATTTACTCATCTATTCGCTCATTTAATGGATGATTGGGTGACTTACTGTTACCAGGATTATACGAAACATTTCCGAATGGTAATGATGAAAATTTATATATTGGGTAAATGTTTATGTTAGGACCGCACCCGTCAGAGACGAAGTCCCCGACTCCCGCCAACAAGGTTGGGGGATCCCGTGGGGAATCGGGTTTAGGGTTAATTTCGTCCATACCATGCATTTTAAACAGCAAAAGAATGTGGGAAATTGAAAATCCGAGCCAAGGATAGTATTGCAGATGACAAAGAAAGTGGAAAATGTAAAAACACGAGAGAAGATTCGGCCACGGATGATTCGATACGGTGTTGCGCGAGCGAACGAGCGAGTGAACCGCATCTTAAACGCACGAACGACCAGTAGGATCGCCGTATGAACCAAAAAACCCTCCTAACCCCTTCCGATTGCCGTATTTCCCTACCAGGAGCTTCGCCCCCGGACCCCCTCCCGATTATCTAGCTTCCCTACCGGTGCCTCTATATCGCCACTGACTGCACTTAGAAATACAAAATGAGTTTACCTTACGTTGAGGGGACGGTGGTTGGGAAGTGACGAACCGCAGACGAAATTCTACAACTGGAACACGGTTATTGTATTTCACTGAGTTTCGTGTTATCCTCGATATTGTAACGATTTCAGTGAGAGATCGATTTCACCGCAAAGTTGGAAAAAAAATCGGAAACGCAAGTAGCACTGTAAACAACCTTCACCTTTGGAACAAACAACGAGAACTGTAACAACAGAACTGTCAAATTTGCCGGGAGAGGGCAGCGATGCGCAAGTATGGATGTACCATGTATTTCTAATGAAACTACAGTACGTATATGTTAAAGTCGATCACATCGTGTATTTAAGGAATGAACATTTGATAAATGCGTTTTTCGTTAAAATTTCATATAAATTAGAATGCAGAAGTACATTTTACTACAGTGCATTGTTATAACCATTATCATGATTTTCATCCATATTATTATCATTATTCATTCATATTATCATTTCTATCATTCTTATCATCGTTAACATTATTAACATAATTACTATTCTCATTACCATTATTAATATCATTATTATCATTAGGGAGATTTTGAAGGTGAACCGGGTGGTGTTCTAGAGAATGGGTGGATTTTGGGGAAGACTAAAGTAGATAAAGGTAGATTATATATACATAGTAACGTAACGGGATTAAGTGGCTTTAGTGGAATATGTTAACAAATGAGTCGACTTTCGACCTCTTCGAAGATTCTCTCTTCTCTCTCTCTTTTTGTCTCCAATAATAATAGTCATAAAGAAACAAAGGAAACGAAGGAAAGACAATAAAGCATAGAATTATATAAAGAAGCAAAGAAAGAAAAACGAAAGAAAAAATGGAGAGAGAGAGAGAAACAGAGACAGAGGAGAGAGAGACAGAGAGACAGAGACAGAGAAGAGACAGAGACAGAGACAGAGACAGAGACAGAGACAGAGACAGAGACAGAGACAGAGACAGAGACAGAGACAGAGACAGAGACAGAGAGAGAGACAGAGAGAAAGAAAAGCTAAAAAGAAAGAAAATACAAGTCGCAGTTCAGAGCCGTCCTCAAAAATAAAGTGACTGCCTCCACGCTTCTCGCCTCGTGCATGTTTTATCGCTTACAAAGTTCAGTACTCGGGAAGGGCGACTCAAGGGCCCGGTTTCCCTTTAAATTCTGGCGCCTTTCTTTCTCTGCTTTTCTTAATTTGATTTTTTTTTACTTTAGTTTTTTATGGTTATCACTTATTATTGCTATTATTGATATGGTTATTATTTGTAATATCTTTATCATCATCGTCATTATCATTATCATTATTATCATTATTATTATTATTATCATCATCGTGTTTTTGGCATCATTATTGTTATGATAATCATCATTTTTTTCATCATTGTCACTCATACTTTTGTCATTTTTATTATTACTATGATCATTATTATTATCATCATTATCGTTATTGTTATTACGCTGTTATTAATATCACTATTGTTTTGATCATTATTACTACTGATATTATTATTTATATTATTATAATTATCATCATCATCATTATCGCTATTATAATTTTGATTATGATCCTTATTATTATTATCATTGACATCATCATTATCATCATCACTAAAGTATTATAACTATTACAATTATTATCTTTATCACTACTATCATTGTTATCATTACAATAATGATTATCAGCAATACTATTATTATCATTACTATCATCACCATTATCTTTATCAATGTCATTAATATCATTATCATTATTATCATTATTTGTTATAATATTATCATTATCATATCATCACCATCATTTTTATTATCATTCCTATTATTGTCATGATCATTACTATCATTACTATCATCATTATTATTATCTTCATCCTCAGCATCATCCTTACGGCCTTTCTTGTCGTCATTATCATCATTAAACTAATGCTATCATCATCATCATCATTAATCATCACAGACGGAGACGAGAGAGAGAGAGAGAGAGAGAGAGAGAGAGAAGAGAGAGAGAGAAGAGAGAGAGAGAGAGAGAGAGAGAGAGAGAGAGAGAGAGAGAGAGAGAGAGAGAGAGAAAGAGAGAAGAGAGAGAGAGAGCAGAGAGAGAGAGAGAGAGAGAGAGAGACAGACAGACATACAGACAGACAGCAGACAGACAGAGAGTAAAAAAAAAAAATGATAATAATGATAATAATAATAAAAGAGTTTGAGTAAGAAAAAAATATATATCCCTATAAATTTCGAAATTTCCAGACACCCGCGCTATGAATCTAATTTTCTCTGTCATCGAAGCTTCTCGAAGTTTTCGTGGCGCGCGCTAGGTTAATTTTTTTTTTTTTTTTTTTTTTTTTTTAAGCGAACCAAACTTCATTTATTACTTTTTTTTATGAGAACCAAACTTCATTTATTACTTTTATTTTTTTAATGAGAACCAAACTTCATTTATTACTTTTATTATTATTATTATTTTTTTAAGAGAACCAAACTTCATTTATTACTTTTATTATTATTATTTTTTTTTAAGAGAACCAAACTTCATTTATTACTTATGAAACTTCTGGAATCCATCCGGTTTTTTTTTCTCTTATTCCGTCTGCGTTTTATGAGGTGTTATATTCGGTTATTTATTTATTTACTAATTTTCTTTTTGTTTTTTTCTTTCCGATTTTGCTATGTTTGTCCTTTTTTATTCTTTTTATTTTTTCTAAAATCCTATTCGTTTATTTTTTATTCATTATAATTATTTTACTTTTTTTTTTTTTTTTTTTTTTTTTTTTTGCTTTTGTTTTGTCCATTTCTTATCTTATTTATCTATTCGCTTAATTTCATTTTTTTTTTTTTTTTTTTTTTCCATCTTATTTATTAATCTATTTGCTTGACGCTCTATTTCTTCTAAGTTTCTGCTTTTTTTATTCCCTTTTTTCTTAATAACTCACTCGCTCACTATCTATCTACTTATCTTCATTAACCATCTATCTGTCTGTCTGTCTGAATTCACTTATCTATCTTTTGTTTGCATGTTTATCTCATTCGTCTCTTCCTCTCTCTTTACTTTCCAGATGAATTTGAGATATAATGTATTTCGCTATTAGTAAAAAAAAGAAAAAAAAAGGAAATAAGAAAGAAAGAAAGAAGAAGAAAAGAGAAAAAAGGAAAAGAAGAAGAAATAAAGAAAGAAGAAAAGAAAGAAAAGAAAAGGAAAAAAAATATATGTATATATTCATGTACATAACGAAACAAAAAAAAACGATTTAAAAAAGAAAGAAAATTAACAAAAAATTAAGAATACAAAATTAAGTCATAAAAAAAGAAAAACCAACACCAAACCGAAGATAAAAAATAAATTGATTAATTAATTGAAAATGACAGAGTAAAAGATTAAGCCATTATATCAATACAAAAACAAAAACAAAATGAAAATAGGTTAGCGCGTGCGTGTCTGTGTACTATTCATAAACGATAAAGATGCACTACAGATAACAACAAAAGGAATATATAATTGGTAACGTTTTTGGCTGAATAAAGACTATACACTTCTCAAAAATCTATATAAACGTATCTAGAATGTACCGTTTACGTTAAGATATCTATTTATCTATTTCAAGCATTCTTATCTCCTATTTTAAGAAATACACTTCAACTGTATAGTTTATATAAAGATATTTATCTTATTTTTGCATCCTATCTTTTTATCTTTAAGAAATGCACTCAAATTGTATCTTTGTATGAAACATTAATTAAACTCTTTACATAAAGATATTCATTCAACTCTTTTTTCTGTCTGAAATTGTATCTTTGTATGAAACATTAATTAAACTCTTTTTTTTCTGCTTTATCTTTTTATCTTAAGAAAATTACTTGAAAGGTATCGTTTATATAAAATATATCAATTCATCTATTGCTAGCACCATATTTTTATAGAAAAAAAAACGTACTAATATAGTCCTAGCATTCTATTCTTCACGAAAAAAATCGTCCAGACACGATTTATGTGAGTTTGTCTATTTTCGTGTTTATAAAGAAAAAAAAGTGTTTTGCAGAGTCAGCTGATCGATAATCGGGCAATTGTGTGATAGGTTGAGTCACGCACGGCGATAAGACACACGTGGAGTCTCTCTCTCTCTCTCTCTCTTTCTCTTTCTTTTTCTTTCTCTTTCCCTTTCTCTTTCTTTTTGTCTTTCTCTTTCTTTTTCTCTTTCTCTTTCTCTCTCTCTGTCTCTCTCTCTCTCTCTCCTCTTTCTCTTTCTCTTTCTCTTTCTCTCTCTCTCTCTCTCTCTCTCTCTCTCTCTCTGTTTCTCTGTCTCTCTCTGTCTCTGTCTCTCTCTCTCTCTCTCTCTCTCTCTCTCTCTCTCTCTCTCTCTCTCTCTCTCTCTCTCTCTTCTCTCTCTCTCTCTCTCTCTCTCTCTCTCTCTCTCTCTCTCTCTCTCTCTCTCTCCCTCTGTCTCTCTCTCTCTCTCTCTGTCTCTCTTCTCTCTCTCTCTCTCTCCTCTCTCTCTCTCTCTCTCTCTCTCTCTCTCTCTCTCTCTCTCTCTCTCTCTCTCTCTCTCTCTTCTCTCTCTCTCTCTGTCTCTGTCTCTGTCTCTCTCTGTCTCTCTCTCTCTCTCTCTCTCTCTCTCTCTCTCTCTCTCTCTCTCTCTCTCTCTCTCTCTCTCTCTCTCTCTCTCTTGTCTCTGTCTCTTCTCTCTCTCTCTCTCTCTCTCTCTCTCTCTCTCTCTCTCTCTCTCTCTCTCTCTCTCTCTCTCTCTCTCTCTCTCTCTCTCTCTCTCTCTCTCTCTCTCTCTCTCTCTCTCTCTCTCTCTCTCTCTCTCTCTCTCTCCTCTTTCTCTCTCGCTTTCTCTCTGTCTCTGTCTCGTCTCTGTCTCTCTCTTCTCTCTTCTCTCTCTTCTCCTCTCTCTCTCTCTCTGTCTCTTCTCTGTCTCTCTCTCTCTCTTCTCTCTCTCTCTCTCTCTCTCTCTCTCTCTCTCTCTCTTCCTCTCTCTCTCTCTCTCTCTCTCCTCTCTCTCTCTCTCTCTCTACCTTTCTCTTTCGCTTTCATTTGCTCTTTCTCTGTCAGTTTGCCTCTTTGTCTACCTGTCTGTTTACATATATCTCTTTGTTTGTCTGTTTGGCTCTCTGTCTGTTGCTTGCTTCTGACTGCCTACCTACCTGTCTCTGTTTTCCTGTCTGTCTGCCTGTCTGTCTGGGTATGTATGTTTTATGTTTGCTGTCTATCAGTATCTGTTTTCTGTCTGTCTGTCAGATAGTCTCCCCTAAGGCTCTTGCTTTAGAATTAACTTTTTCTCATTTTCTATTCTCCCCTTAAAATAATAATTAAAAAAAGATTAAATAAATAAAGATAAGAAACTTGTCTTCCTAAGGTGTGACAGTTCCAACTTTTTTTAAGCGAATTTCCAGTTTGTAGAGAAAGAAGTAGTTCGTGTTGGTTCAGTGTTAAATGCTGTTAAATTATTTGCCTGTGTTTGAACTTTGAATAGTAGACTGCGCGGCAATAATACTCACTCACTCTCTCTCTTCTCTCTCTCTCTCTCTCTCTTCCTTTTTTTTATTCTCTCTCTCTTCTCTCTCTTCTCTCTCTCTCTCTCTCTCTCTCTCTCTCTCTCTCTCTCTCTCTCTCTCTCTCTCTCTTCTCTCTCTCTCTCTCTCTCTCTTCGCTTTCATTCGCTCTTTCTCTGTCAGTTTGGGCTCTTTGTCTACCTGTCTGTTTACATATATCTCTTTGTTTGTCTGTTTGGCTCTCTGTCTGCTTGCTTGCCAATCTGACTGCCTACCTACTGTCTCTGTCTTCTGTCTGTCTGCCTGTCTGTCTGGGTATGTATGTTTTTTATATTTGCTGTCTATCAGTATCTGTTTCTGTCTGTTCTGTCAGATAGCCCTCCTAAGGCTCTGCTTTAGATATTAACTTTTTTTCTCATTTTTCATTCACTCCTTAAATAATAATTAAAAAGATAAAATAAGAAAGAATAAGAAAACTTGTCTCCTAAGGTGTGACAGTTCAAACCTTTTTTAAAAGCGATTTTCCAGTTTTGTAGAGAAAGAAGTAGTTCGTGTGGGTTCAGTGTTAAATGCTTTAAATTATTTGCCTGTGTTTGAACTTTGAAATAGTAGACTGCGGATAGCATCACTCCTCTCTCTCTGTCTCCTCTCTCTCTCTCTCGCTGTCTTTCCCTTTTCTTTCTTTTTTCTCTCATTCTCTCTCTCTCTCTCTCTTCCTTTATTTTTTTCTCTCTCTCTCTCTCTCTCTCTCTCTCTCTTCTCTCTCTCTCTCTCTCTCTCTCTCTCTCTCTCTCTCTCTCTCTCTCTCTCTCTCTCTCTCTCTCTCTTTTCTCTCATTCTTGCTATCGCTCTCCTCTGTTTCTCTTTCTCTTCCTTCTTTTTCTCTCTCCATCTCCTTCTCCTCTGTCTACTTGTAGCCCTACTTGGGGCTCTTGTGTATATTGTTGTTTGAACAAGTTAATATAAATTGTAATTAACTAAACTTTTGATTCATGTACCAAATAATAAATAAAACAATTATTGATAAACTGATACCACCTCCACCTGGGTCACTCCCTGGATTCCTAAGGCCCGGTTTCTTTAAATAACCCCTTATTTCCCAGTATAGGCATTAGGGGGCGACCAACTACTCACTAAAAAAATGATAAATCTATTCATTGTAACAAACAAAATGGTTAAGATATATTCATTATCAGTCATCCCTCCCCAATAATAATATAATTTAATTCACTCTCAGTGGGCATACTAGATACTAACCAAGTTTAAACATGTAATGGAAACAACGAGAATCCAAAAATATCACAGCTGGTCAGACATTACTCAAAACAAACAGAGGAGATTACCAGCGCCTTGTTCCTCTCTCACTAATACCACGCTTACACTCTACTTCAAATTAACGTGAACTTTGACAACACAAGATAAGCCAAACGCTTCAATGGTCTATCATTACAACTGAAATCTTACATTCAACACTAATAGGGGGGGGGAGTCAACTCATTTCGTATGACCTCCCGGCTCAGAGCAAAGGTCATGGCGTCCTTCCAGAGCGTTTCGTGGGGAAGCTAGATCAGTAGCAACTCGAAGGAGGTGTCATTTGGCGTCTGTTTTATATCGTTCAATGAAAATAAAACCATTAAC
>NW_020868895.1:1160611-1165611 GCF_003789085.1 Penaeus vannamei
TAAAATATAGCAATATATATACAGTGATAGTAATAAATAAAAAGTTTTTTTTATCTTACACCATTAAAAAGAAATAATAATTTTGAATAAAAATACATTGAAATAAATAAAACAAATATTTTGACACAGTCGGGGTGTGGCTCTCTTTCTTCTTTCTTTCTTTCTCTCCTCTCTCTCTCTCCCTCTCTCTCTCTCTCTCTCTCTCTCTCTCTCTCTCTCTCTCTCTCTCTCTCTCTCTCTCTCTCTCTCTTCTCTCTCTCTCTCTCTCTCCCTCTCCCTCTCCCTCCTCTCCCTCTCCCTCTCTCCTCTCCCCTCTCTCTCCTCTCCCTCTCCCTCTCCCTCTCCCTCTCCCTCTCCCTCTCCCTCCCCTCTCCCTCCCTTCGTTCACCCCGGCTAACTAAAGCGAAAGCGAAAGGGAGGGGAAGGAGAGGGAGTTGAGGGGGGATGGGGGACGGGGAAGGGGGAAGGGGAAGGGGGTGGAAGCGCTGGGGGGGAGGATGGGGGAAGGGGGTGGAAGCGCTGCCTGCAAACCTGTTCAAAGCGCTGAATCACATTAATGAACGCTTTGCCTGATGAGTGTTGCACGGAATGCAAGCCTTGCCATAGAGGAAACATGAGACGCGTTCTTGCAACAGACGTTTTCGGGTCATGCGGTCATATGGCCTTGGTGAGGGGCGCCATAAGAGCGTATTTTCCTTCTCATAAATCATTAAAACATCAACTTGAAGAACAGCAAAAGCAAAAAAAAAAAAAAAAAAAAAACGACTATAACAGCAGCATCGTCAACAACATACCGTCAACATCATCACCCTTAATAGCAACAACAAAATCAACATCATGCTCACCCTCAACATCAACAGCAAACAACAGCAACAACAAAAACAAACATAAACATAAACATTACCATCACCACGAACCGCATTTAATTAAGACAAATGTATAAAAGAATGTAGAAAAGTCATGAACGAGAATGAACATCTTCGCAATACAAGAGATGTATTTGACCGGTTTCGAATACATCTCCACAAAACAAGATGTATCTGACCGGTTTCGAATATATCACTATACAAAAGATGTATTTGACCGGTTTCGAATGCATATCCACAATACAAGAGATGTATTTGACCGGTTTCGAATGCATCTCCACTATACAAAAGATGTATTTGACCGGTTTCGAATTCATCTCCACAAAACAAGATGTATTTGACCGGTTTCGAATACATCTCCACAAAACAAGATGTATTTGACCGGTTTCGAATTCATCTCCATAAAACAAGATGTATTTGACCGGTTTCGAATGCATCTCCACAAAACAAGATGTATTTGACCGGTTTCCAATACATCACAAAACAAGATGTATCTGACCGGTTTCGAATACATCTCCAGTATACAAAATTGTATCTGACCAGTTTCGAATGCATCTCCACAAAACAAATGTATTTGACCGGTTTCGAATGCATCTCCACAATACAAGAGATGTATTTGACCGGTTTCGAATGCATCTCCACAAAACAAGATGTATTTGACCGGTTTCGAATGCATCTCCACAAAACAAGAGATGTATTTGACCGGTTTCGAATGCATCTCCACAAAACAAGCCGTTTCGAATGCATCTCCACAATACAAGAGATGTATTTGACCGGTTTTCGAATGCATGATGTATTTGACCGGTTTCGAATGCATCTCCACAAAACAAGATGTATTTGACCGGTTTCGAATGCATCTCCACAATACAAGAGATGTATCTGACCGGTTTCGAATGCATCTCCACAATACAAGATGTATTTGACCGGTTTCGAATGCATCTCCACAATACAAGAGATGTATTTGACCGGTTTCGAATGCATCTCCACAAAACAAGATGTATTTGACCGGTTTCGAATACACAAGAATGGACCGAATACATCTCCACAAAACAAATGTATTTGACCGGTTTCGAAATGCATCTCCACAACAAGAGATGTATTTGACCGGTTTCGAATGCATCTCCACAAAACAAGATGTATTTGACCGGTTTCGAATGCATCTCCACAATACAAGAGATGTATCTGACCGGTTTCGAATGCATCTCCACAAAACAAAAGATGTATTTGACCGGTTTCGAATGCATCTCCACAATACAAGAGATGTATTTGACCGGTTTCGAATACATCTCCACAAAACAAGATGTATATTGCCGGTTTCGAATGCATCTCCACAATACAAGAGATGTATTTGACCGGTTTTCGAATACATCTCTACAATACAAAAGATGTATTTGACCGGTTTCAAATGCATCTCCACTATACAAGAGATGTATCTGACCGGTTCGAATGCATCTCCACAATACAAGAGATGTATTTGACCGGTTTCGAATACATCTCCACAAAACAAGATGTATTTGACCGGTTTCGAATCCATCTCCACAATACAAGAGATGTATTTGACCGTTTCGAATACATCTCTACAATTACAAAAAGATGTATTTGACCGGTTTTCAAATGCACTATACAAGAGATCTGACCGGTTTCGAATGCATCTCCACAATACAAGAGATGTATTTGACCGGTTTCGAATACATCTCCACAAACAAGATGTATTCCGGTTTCGAATGCATCTCCACAATACAAGAGATGTATTTGACCGGTTTCGAATGCATCTCCACAATACAAGAGATGTATTTGACCGGTTTCGAATGCATCTCCACACTACAAGAGATGTATTAGACCGAATACATCTGCGTCAGAAATACCTTCACCTCTCTACATCACCATCAACAGACCGTCATGGTAAATACGGCAGATGCACGCCCCAGATTTCTGTTCGAGTCCCTGGTTGCACACCCGAGTGAACAACGGCAGTCAACGCTTCTAAATAATTATGGAACAGGATTTTGTTACATGATTATTCTGAATCGTACATGAAACGAGGAATTTGCCAATAGTTTTAAGGACTCTCAAGCCTATCTGAGAAGAGTCAGGATGTGTAATCTGGAAGTGAACACTCGGTTACCGTTGCACATTATTTTATTTATTTATTTATTTATTTATCTATCTATTTTGCACATCCGAGATCTTGTCGAAAAGCGCCGTCGCTTCCATGGGGAAGGCGAGATCAGTAGCAACTCGAGGAGGTGTCATGGCGTCCGATTCTATTTTTGTAAAAAAAAAAAAAGAAAAAAAAAATGATGACGTCACAAAAGTTACGGATGCTTTGTGAATCTGGTCGATCATTTTGGTCTCTTCAATTTTCAAAAAGGATGGAAAATGATTATTTTAATGGTTATATTTTCACTGAAAGATCATCAAAACAGACGAAATGACACCTCCTCGAGTTGCTACTGATCTAGCCTTTCCCTACTTTCAACGGAGGCGTGAAAATAAAAAAGATCTACCTCTATGTATCTCTCTATCTATCTACCTGTATCTCTCTCTCTCTATCTACCTCTAAGTATCTCTCTATTTATCTATCTACCTCTATGTATCTCTCCATCTACTTGTATCTCTCTCTCTCTTTCTCTATCTACCTGTATCTCTCTCTCTCCATCTATCTACCTCTATGTATCTCTCTATCTATCTACCTCTATCTGTCTATCGCTCTATCTATTGACCTCTATCTTTCTCTCTCTATCTATCTATTCGTTTCCCTTTGATGACGTCATCCTCTACTACCTTTTCTTCTTCTTCTGTAGTTCTAGAGTCTTGGCATCCTTGAGCGTTCGATAAATAAATAAATAAACTAATAAACAAAGAAATGAAATGTAAATAAACAAAAAATAAACAAACAAACAATAAAGAATATTTTAAACAATAAACAAATTAAGAAAAAAAAATTAAATAAACAAATAATAAAACTCACGACATCTCTTTTTCCCTATTCCCTTTTGCCTTATCCCTTCCCTCTCCACCTTACACTCCCACCCACTCAAACCCTCCTCCTCCCCCCACCCGCCTACTCCTCCTACCCACTAACCCACCCACCTGCCTCCTCCTCCAACCCACCCACTCGCCTCCTCCTCTAACCCACTAACCCACCCCCTTCCCTCCCTCCTCCACCCACTAACCCACCTACCGCCTCCTCCTCCAACCACTAACCCACCCCCTCCCCTACTCCTCCCACCCACTAACCCACTCACCGCCTCCTCCTCTCCCACCTACTAACCCACCCACCCGCCCCCCCTCCCACCTGTTCAAGGAATGTTTCAAAACATATATATCCCCTGACTGCTGACACCGGCGAGGGCAACCCCCTCCTCCTCCAACCCACCCACTCGCCTTATCCTCTCACCCACTAACCCACTCACCCGCCTCCTCCTCCCACCACTAACCCCCCCCCCGCCTACTCCTCCCACCCACTAACCCACCCTCCCCTTCCTCCCACCCGCCCACTAACACCCACCCACTCGCCCCCTCCTCCCATTTGTGTTCAAGGAATGTTCAAAACATATATATCCCTGACTGCTGACACCGGCGAGGGCAACTCGCCTCCTCCTCCAACCCACCCACTCGCCTTATCCTCTCACCCACTAACCCACCCAACCCCTCCTCCTCCCACTAACCTCCTCCCTCCCACCCCCTTCCTCCCACCTGTGTTCAAGGAATGTTCAAAACATATATATCCCCTGACTGCTGACACCGGCGAGGGCAACCCGCCTCCTCCTCCAACCCACCCACTCGCCTCCTCCTCCAACCCACTAACCCACCCACCCGCCCCCTTCCTCCAACCCACTAACCCACCCCCTTCCCCTCCTCCTCCCACACACTAACCCCACCTCCCTTCCCCTCCTCCTCCCACCCACTAACCCACCACCTTCCCCTCCTCCACACCCATCCGCCCCCTCCTCCCACCTGTGTTCAAGGAATGTTCAAACATATATATCCCCTGACTGCTGACACCGGCGAGGGCAACCCGTCCTTGGTTTCTGTAAGTCAATTCCCGGGTGATTTATGGCCGACGGTCGATGTCGTCGGGGGAAAAAATGGGCTCTGGTCTGTGTCTGTCTGTCTGTCTGTTTGTTTGTG
>NW_020868896.1:7963-10463 GCF_003789085.1 Penaeus vannamei
AACGTGGGGAGGATAGGATGAGGGAGGGGGAGGGGCAGATAAACGGGGAGGAGGAGGGGGGAGAGAAGAGACGTGGGAGGATAGGATGAAGGGAGGGGAGAGATAAACGGGGGAGGAGGAGGGGGGAGAAGAGAGTGGAGGATAGGATGAAGGGAGGGGGGGGTTAAACGGGGGAAGAAAGAGGTGGGGAGGATAGGAGATGAAGCTAGGGGAGGGGTAATCAGGGGGAGGAGAGAGGTGGGGAGGATAGGATGAAGGGAGGAGGTAATCAGGGGGAGGGGAGAGAAGAGAGGTGGGAGGATAGGATAAAGGGAGGGGGACGAGTAAACGGGAGGAGGAGGGGGGAGAAAAGAGGTGGGGAGGATAGGATGAAGGAGGGAGGGGTAAATGGGGAGGAGGAGGGGAGAAAAAGAGGTGGGGAGGATAGAGAAGGGAAGAGGGTAAACGGAGGAAGAGGGGGGAGAGAAGAGAGGTGGGGATGATAGGATGAAGGGAGGGAGGGGTAAACGAGAGGGAGAAGGGGAAGAAGAGAGGTGGGGAGGATAGGATAAAGGGAGGGAGGGAGGAAAACGGGGCTTTAGGGGGTAGAGGAAAGGAAAACAGGGAGGGAATGAAGTGGAAGGATAAAAAAAAAAAAAAAAAAACGCGATGAGAAGACAGAGAGAAAGGAGGAAAATGGGGGAACACGGGAGATAAGGAGGAGTGAGAGGAGGAAGGAGAGGGGATGAGAAGGGAAGAGGAAAGAGAAGAAAGATGCTCCTGCATTAATAATTCATGCGTAAAATCACTAATCAGAGAGGCTGCGGTGATGTATAAAACTTAACTCACGGCGTTTTGAATGATAACGCTGCCGTATAAAAACAAGGAAAATGAAAATAAAATGGTGTTTGGAAGGTGATAAGACTGCCTATAAAAACAAGCAGAAAATGAAAATAAAAATGTGTTTGAAGAATAAGAGGTGATAAGGCTGCCGTATAAAACAAGGAAAAATGAAATAAAATGTGTTGGAGACGTGAATCGTAATGAAACAAGGAAAATGGAAAATAAATATTGTGGAGAGATAAGGGCTGCCGAGGAAAGAAAAATAAAATGGGTTGGAGAGGTGATAAGGGAGCCCTATAAGAGAGAAAAGAAGAAGAGAGGTGATTGCCTGAAGTATGGCTGGCCTGAAAATAAAAGGGAAGAGCGGGCGTGCCGTAACTCACTAAATGCAGAGGGAGGTGTGCTGCGTCGTATGAGTGATATAATAACAGCCCTTTCTCAATTAGGTCCGTATAAAAAAACAAGGAAAATTGCTAAAATAAATGGCTGTGTTTGGAGAGGTTGATAGGCTATGCCGATAAAAAACAAGGAAAATAAAAAAAATGGTGTTTTTGTTTGGAGTAGGAATGAAATAAAAAGGCTTGCCGTATGGTATTAACAAGGAAAATGAAAATAAAAAGTTGTTTGGGAGCGGTGATAAGGCTTGCCGTATAAAAAAACAAGGAAAAATGAAAATAAAAAGTGTTTTTGGGAACAGGTGATTAAGGCTGCCGTATAAAAACAAGGAAATGAAAATAAAATGGTGTTTGGAGGAGGTGATGTTAAGGTGCCACTTAAAAACGAAAATAAAAAAAAAGACGTGTTTGGGAAGAGGTGATAAGGCTGCCGTATATAAAAACGAAAATAAAAAATGATAACGTGTGTTCGGGAGAGGTGATAAGGCTGCCGTATAAAAACAAGAAAATGAAAATAAAATGGTTTGTTTGGAGAGGTGATAAGGCTGCCGTATAAAAACAAGGAAAATGAAAATAAAATGTGACTCTACTTATACTCGTTTATATAGGTACGCGTATAAAAGCGGATATATGCAAGAATATGGATGATATATAAAAACTATATACAAAATAACATCAACACACACACACTCATATGTATATGCATACATTCATATTCGCAGACAGACATGTACGTACGGCCACCAGAATTTTGTGTGTATATAAGCAAATGCACATACACACACACACACACACACAACACACACACACACACACACACACACACACACACACACACACACACACATGTGTGTGTGTGTTGTGTGTGTGTGTTGTGTGTGTGTGTGTGTGTGTGTGTGTGTGTGTGTGGTGTTTGTGTGTATGTGTGTGCACATACACACACACACATGCACGGGCACTACTAGAAATTATTTTAATCACCATAGCAACCGATGAAAAAATAAAATCAAATAGCTATTAAGACATTTTCTCGACAGAAAGAAATGTATATTTTGAAATAAAGAAAATATGTTTAGAGGAAATATGATAAAACAAATCAAAAGCTATTCTATTCATCTGAACGCATATAATTTTTTATTGCTGACGAATTAAAATATCATATTTCAACTTTTTGGATCAATGAATTCAAATATCTGTTGTCACGTTAGATTTTTGGGTCCAGATATAAATGCGTAGTTTATTGGCATTTCATTGATATGTCTTCTTTTTACTATCCTTTTCAT
>NW_020868896.1:25463-40463 GCF_003789085.1 Penaeus vannamei
CGTGAAAATAATATAACAGTCTTCAGTAATCATAAACATGGAAGGTGCACGCAGTTGCCGATTCGTTAATAAATCTGTCTGACATGCATCGGTAACGGGACCTGTTTAACGGTAACCTGGAATTCACGGGATGCCTTTTGACCCGAGGGCGCGGCCGAGTGCACAATAGGGCATGGCATTTAGGCA
Source organism: Penaeus vannamei (assembly GCF_003789085.1). Classification (NCBI taxonomy): domain Eukaryota; kingdom Metazoa; phylum Arthropoda; class Malacostraca; order Decapoda; family Penaeidae; genus Penaeus; species Penaeus vannamei. The sequence continues at coordinate 25,650 of NW_020868896.1, forward strand.
GTAATATGGGCGTTGGTCTAATTGCAGGCGATAATCAACTTGCTCCCAGACGGACCGAAAATAAAACTTGAACAGGTGCCAAGAAGTCTGTGAAGGCCGAGTGGATGTCAACAATCCTTCTCGTAGGGTTTCGCTGTTCATCATAAATCTGCTAGCTTAGCGGGCGTGACGTCCCTCTGGCTAGTTAGCATAGGGGACGTTTATCTGTCTGTCTGTCTTTATACTATGCTTCAGGCTGTATATATTCATGTATGGTCTCTCTCTCTCTCTCTCTCTCTCTCTCTCTCTCTCTCTCTCTCTCTCTCTCTCTCTCTCTCTCTCTCCTCTCTCTCTCTCTCTCTCTCTCTCCTCTCTCTCTCTCTCTCCCCCTCTCCCCTCCCTCTCCTCTCCTCCCTCTCTCTCTCTCTCTCTCTCTCTCTCTCTCTCTCTCTCTCTCTTCTCTCTCTCTCTCTCTCTCTCTCTCTCTCTCTCTCTCTTCTCTCTCTCTCTCTCTCCCTCCCTTCTCTCTCTCTTCTCTCTCTCTCTCTCTCTCTCTCTCTCTCTCTCTCTCTCTCTCTCTTCTCTCTCTCTCTCTCTCTCCCTCTCCCTCTCCCTCTCCCTCTCTCTCTCTCTCTCTCTCTCTCTCTCCCTCTCCTGTCTCCCTCTCCCTCCCTCTCCTCTCTTTGCCACCCTCTCTTCTCTCCCCTGTCTCTCTCCCTCTCTCTCCCTCCCTCCCTCCCTCCTCCTCTCTCTCTCTCATCCTCTCTCCTTTTCCCTCCTATCTCCCCCCCCCTTTGTATGTATTGGTGCGTGACAGCGAATCTATACATACATGTTAACGTTTCGGTCCATAGAGAGCCTTAGCTTTTGAAGTGGCCATGGCAGGAGTCATAATCAGGGAAGACTCTCCGTGAATAAGCATTTGTTACCTCCTCGCGCGCGCGTGTCAGTACGCCGCGCCTAATCCTGTGAATAGAGTCGTTTTTGTGCCAGGCAGTCGGTGCCACCTTGTTTAAGCAAGTGAATGACGATAGAATTGAAGAACAAAGGCTTGACTGTGAGAAAGCCAGGCGACGTGGCTCGCTTGCAACGGGGCTGCCTGTGTGAGGGTAATGAGGGTGTAGACTTGCTTGCTTGCACGTATTAAGAGTTAATTGTGATCGCCTGGTTGGCTTGTGATATGAGAGAACTGTGTTGCCGGAACTTTTAGTCTTTTTCTCTCTCTTCTCTTTTCTTAATTCCCTCACTCCTTCCCTTCATCTCTCAGTTATCTCTCTCTCTCTCTCTCTCTCTCTCTCTCTCTCTCTCTCTCTCTCTCTCTCTCTCTCTCTCTCTCTCTCTCTCTCTCTCTCTCTCTCTCTCTCTCTCTCTCTCTCCTCTCTCTCTCTCTCCCTCTCTCTCCCTCTCCCTCTCCCTCTCCCTCTCCCTTCTCCCTCTCCCTCTCCCCTCCTCCTCCCTCCCTCCCTCCCTCCCTCCCTCCCTCTCTCTTCCCTCCCTCTTCTTTCCCTCTCTCCATCCCTCCTCTCCCCCCCATATACAAACATGCACAGTCCACACATACACTTCCTCCCTTTCTTACTGATCAATGTTACCGCCACTGCATCAATTATATAAACGGGGGAATGGCAGGGTGAGTAGGCGTAAGTCTCCAGAGGTAAAATACACACTGGCCTTCCACCGTCACAGATCGGTTATATATGCGTTTTTTTTCCTTCCAAAAAGGAGATGGTCGTCTTCAGTCACGGTGAAGGTTAGGGAGTGTCTTGTGTTTGGGATGGACATGGGGGGGGGGGGGAGTCGTGTGGTTTTAGGTGGCTTTGGGGCTGTCGGAAGGGTTAATTGGTGTGATGAGTCCGTTGGTATTTTCCTTGCTTGTTACAGGGCCCGCTTGGCTGTCACTGTCAGATCGATGGTGACTGCTGGGCCTCTCGATCAATGGTGTCTCGATTGGGGTCGAAGCATTACGTGACTGTGGCGGGTCGAGAGAAGGGGAAAAGGTGGCGAGAGAGGCATGTCAAGATTAGGTAATGGGGAGATGTGATTTTTTTTCACTCTTTAGCCGGCAGTATTTCATTTGCATGCGCTTTGGCCTTCTGTCTGTAACTTTCATCTTGCTTTTATCTTCTATTTATTCAAAAGTTTCCTCTTTCTCTTCGTTCTCTTAATCTGTAACAACGGTGTGTAACTTAATTATTCAGAGGCGATAACGTATTCCCGAGAACGCGATGGACGCTCGACTTTCATTCAGAAATTTCATTTACAGGACCAAATTTCGCATATCATTTGTCTGAGTAAATGATGATAACAAAAACACACACAAAAAATAAATAATCTCGTTTCTCGTAGGTATCATAACAAACACCGGAATTAATGCGACTGTTAGGCCGTAATAAACCCATCCGGCACCAATCTGTTGGATGAATTAAAACTTTTTCTTTTCTTTTTCTTTTATTTGTCTGTTTCTTTCTTCTCTTTACCCATTCCTCGGACGATTCTTTCTTTTTCTTTCCTTTCTTTTTCTTTTATTTGTCTATGTCTTTCTTCTCTTTACCCATTCCTCGGACGATACTTTCTTTTCATTTGACTCTCTTTTTCTTTTATTTGTTTATATTTTCTTTACTTTCTTCCCCCCACCCCCCATCTTTTGTCTTTTTCTTTCATTTGTTTATATTCCCCCACCCCCACCCCTCTTTACTTTCTTTTTCTTTCATTTGTTTATATTCCCCCCCACCCCCACCCCTCTTTACTTCTTTTTCTTTTATTTGTTTATATTCCACCCCCACCCCCCCCCACCTCTTTACTTTCTTTTTTTTTATTTGTTTTATATTCCCCCCACCCCACCCCTCTTTACTTTCTTTTTCTTTCATTTGTTTATATTCCCCCCACCCCCACCCCTTTCTTTCTTTTTCTTTCATTTGTTTCATTTGTTTATACCCCCCCCCCCCACCCCTCTTTACTTTCTTTTTCTTTCATTTGTTTATATTCCCCCCCCCACCCCCACCCCTCTTTACTTTCTTTTTCTTTCATTTGTTTATATTTCCCCCCCACCCCCCACCCCTCTTTTATTTCTTTTTCTTTCATTTGTTTATATTACCCCCCCCCCCCCCCCTCTTTACTTTCTTTTTCTTCATTGTTTTATTCCCCCCCACCCCCCACCCCTCTGCTTTCTTTTCTTTCATTTGTTTATATTCCCCCCACCCCCACCCTCTTTACTTTCTTTTTTCTTTCATTTGTTTATATCCCCCCCCCCCCACCCCTCTTTACTTTCTTTTTTCATTTGTTTATATTCCCCCCACCCCCCACCCTCTTTACTTTTCTTTTTCTTTCATTTGTTTATATTCCCCCTCCCCCCCACCCCTCTTTACTTTCTTTTTCTTTTATTTGTTTATATTCCCCCCACCCCCCACCCCTCTTTGCTTTCTTTTTCTTTCATTTGTTTATATTCCCACCCCGCCACCCCTCTTTACTTCTTTTTCTTTCATTTGTTTATATTCCCCCCCCACCCCCCACCCCTCTTTGCTTTCTTTTTCTTTCATTGTTTATATCCCCCCTCCACCCCTCCCCCAGGCCCCTCTCTCATACCCCCTGCCTCGCCCCGGACTGTACGAGACGTCTGGACATCGATCGCCACGAGAATCCCCCGAGTGGCTTCTGCCCGTTCGACTCCGATCCGACCAGACTTTGGGAGGCCTATGACGGGTCTCGGGGGGTGGGGGGGGAGGGTGGAGGGGCCTGGGCGTTGGTTGTGTTTGTGATCGGGTGGAGGTGGGGGGTGGAGGGCGGGGAGGGGGTGGGTTTGGGGGAGGTGGAAGGGATGGGGGGGGAGGGTGTGGGGAGGTGGGGAATGTGGATGAGGTGGAAGGGGAGGGCGGAGGAGGTTGGATGGGAATAGGTGGGAGGTGGAAGGGTGACGAGGGGGGGAGTAGGTGGGGAGTGTCGGCGACGGTGGAAGGCTGCTGAGGGCGGGGAAGGCGGGTGGGGACGGTGGAAAGCGTGGAGCGTGAGGAGGGCGGGGCCCAAGGAAGCGTTAGGTGGGGAGGTCTCGGAGGGCGGAGGGTGGGGGAGGTGCGTGGTAGGGGAAAGGGTGAGAGGGCCGGGAGGGCTGTGGGGAGGTGGAAGGGTGGAAGAGGTGGGGGCGGGAGGTGGTGGTGGCGGGGGTGATAGGGGGGAGGGCTGGAGGCGGGGTTTGGGGAGGAGGGGGGATGGGGGGGGAAGGGGTGAAGAGTGGGAGGGCGGGAGGGGAGTCGGTGGGGGGTTGACGAGGGCGGGAGGGTGGTGGGGAGGTGCAGAGGGTGGATAGGGTGAAAGGGTGGGAAGGCGGGAGGGTAGATGGTGGGGAGTGAGAAGGTGAAGGGCTGGAGAGGGGCGGGAGGCGGAGTTTGGTGGGGAGGTGGGAAGAGAGGAATGTGAGCGGGAGGGGGTGGTGGGGAGCTGGAAGGGTGGAAGAGTGGTGAGGGCGGGAGGAGGTGTGGTGGGTCGAGGTTGAGAGGGCGGAGAGGTGGGTGGAGGGTGAGTGGTAGGGTGAAAGGGTGGAGGGCGGGAGGGGTGGGGGGATGGTGAAGGTGGAAGTTGGGAGGGCGGGGAGGGGTGGTGGAGGTGGGAAAGGGTGGAGGGTGCGAGGAGGGGTTGGTGGGAAGATGGAAGGGTGGAAGGTGAGGGGCGGAGGGGTGGTGGGGAGCTTGTTAGAGGGGCGGAGGGCGTGAGTGGGGTAGGTGCCACGGTGGTAGGTGAAGTGGTGGAGGGCGGGAAGGGGTGGTGGGAGGTGGGAGTGGAGGGTGGAGGGGGGAGGGGTGTGTGGGGAGTGGAAGGGTGGAGGGCGGCGAGGCTGGGTGGTGGGGAGATGGAAGGCTGGAGAGTGAGGAGGCGGGACGGGGTGGTGGGAGGTGCAGGTGTAGGGTGAAAAGGGTGGAGGCGGGATGGGTGTGGGAGGTGGTAAGGGTGGAAGGTGGAGGGCGGGAGGGGTGGTGGGAGGTGGAAGGTGGGAGGCGAGGAGGGGTGGTGGGGAGATGGAAAGGGTGGAAGAGTTGAGGGGAAGGGTGGTGGGGAGGTTGTGAGCGGAAGGGGTGGTGAAGCACGGGTCCCTCCCCCCGTCCGGAGGTGTCATGTTCGGCTTAGGTTAAAGGGTGCGAGGCCTTGGGAGCTGGCCTGGTGGGGAGGTCAAGGGTGGAGGGTGGACGCGGGAGGTGGTGGTGGGCACGTGGCAGGCGTGGTAGAGCGGCCGGGAGGGGTGGTGGGAGATGGCACCGGGTGCTGCAAGTTAGTGCGCGAGGGCCCTGCGGTAGGGGCTGGTGGGCAGGTTGGAGGGCGGGAGGGGTGGGGCGGATGGTCGGTTAGGCGTTGCGTGAGGGCTGGGATGCGTGGTCGTGGCGGCAGGTGGTAGTCTCGCTCTGCGGGCCGTGCTCTCGTCCTCTTCTCCTTGGCGCGGTCTTTCTTTCTGGCTGTCTCTCTTGGAAGGGTGCGATAAGGTGGCCTACAAGTCGTGATCTACGCGGCGGGAGGAGTGGTCTGTGCGGGTGGAAGGGTCCCTCTCTCTGCCATATGGGTGAATGTAGGTAGGGAACGGGTTCAGTGCGTGTAATCAGGGTGCAGGGCCGGGAGTGCGTCTCGGTGTGCGGTTCGACGTCTCGCATCAGTCCTGTCGACTCCTCTCTCTCCTGCGTCGAGGTGGCGAGGTATCAGGTGGCATGGCGTGTCTCTGCTCTTCTCCCCTCCCCTTCATTGTCTTTCTGCCTCCGCTATGGCGCAAGTAGAGGTCTGCTTCTCTGCGGAGGCGAATGCGTGCGTCGTCGTCTAAATGCGCGATCTCGTCTCTCGCGAATCTCGTGCGTCGTAGCGTGCGAAATCTCAGTCTAGTTCTGCTCACGCGGAACCCGGTTATCGACGTGTCGGCGCGCTCGACGCGGTTGGTAGGGTGCGAGGTGGATGTGGAGGGGTGAGTAGCATGCGTGGCCCACTCGGTGGAGGTTCCTGTCGTAGAAGGTGGAAGGTCGGAGCGTGTGGTAATCGAGGTTGCTAGCCGTCTCAGGCAAAGCACTAGGCACAGAGCTCAGGTAGCGAAATGCGGAACGGTGAACGAGGGTCCACAGCAGTAGCAAGCGTGAGCACACAGAGCAGCGCAAGACAGGCTAGAAAGCGAGTGCAGAGGGCACCGGATAGAAACACACACACACACCACACACTGCTCTCTTCCTCTCTCTCCTCGCTGCACACAACACGACACACACACACAACCGTGACGAACGGGAGTAGAAGTGACGACGTGGAGGGATCACACAAGGTAGCGGTACAGGTGGAGGAGTCACACACAGGTACGCACGTATCATGGTGGAGGAGGCGAGGAGGAGGTGGACGCGCTGAGTGCGGAGGCAGATAGCAGAGCGGCCGACAGCGTGCGCGTGCCGCCCGTTGGTTACGAGGTGTGCTCGAGGTTGAGCTCGCGCGGACGAGTGGCAAGGCGGGAGAGGGGAGGTTGGCTAGTGAGGTGCCAGGAAGGTAGTGGAGGGAGAAGGTCATGTGTGTGTGTGGGGGGGGTGCGGTTTGGGGTTTAGTTTGTGTTTATGTGTGTGTTTGTGTTTATATTATAGAAACTATATTTTCGCTGTGTGTATGTGATAAGGGTCACATGGTTGAAAATGTGTGCATGTTTAAGAATATATGCAAATAGATCTACAAACTCAAACTCACTTGCATGCATAGTTTACCCTTACGCACGCGTGCGCGGGTACTCACACGCGCACACATAAACAACACAAACACGCATGCCCACACGTACGCACACGCGCTCGTACTGCACACGCACTCGTACCCACACGCGCCACACACCACACACACACACACACACACACACACACACACACACACACACACACACACACACACACACACACACACACACACACACACACACACACACACACTAGCACGGACATTTACACTATGTACACTTATATCACACACCCTAACACGCAAAACATACTTAAAAAACATTTGCACACATTTGCACGAACATTTACACAAAGTCTGCACACTTGGACCACACACCCACGCAAAACACACACACATAACCACAGGCAAATTTGAGGACTGCGAAAGACTCACCCGCAATTCCTCGGCAATGGCAGAGTGCACACGCGTCTGTTCTTCACCAGAGGATCAGCTCCACTGCCTCCCGCTGGCAAGCTCCCCTGGGCGTTTGGCGTCTTGATTCAGCACATTGCAAGGTGCCGATGACTTAGATGGAGTTATCTTTAGCCCGTTCCCGTGTATTAATCTATTCTGGGGGGGTTAGGCGGTGCAGCGAGGTGAAGGTGCGGAACGGGACTGATCGTCGTTCCTTTGGGTGACGTGTGCATGGATAACGTTCGTGTAATGCCGGTTTTTTTCTCGGGTGACGGAGTAGGTGTTGATGAGGTCTTTTGATGACTGTTATTTTTTTGTGAGTAGATCGCACGGTGCGCATTTAATTCCATCTGTTTTGCCCTCCCGCGCCGTTCATGCTTGACCTTTTGACGGATTAAGGAAACTTCTCGAGTTTAAAGTCTTCGGATTTTAATGAGTCTTACATCACCGGTCTCTTTGTAAAGAGTAAGTGGCGGTGTAACTATTTTACGCAGGCGAGCATTAACACGTACGTAAATTATTTGTTTTATCCGCATCAGGAGCTGTAATCTCTCCGCATTGTTAAAATACGTTTCCTTTGTTGAGCCGAGTTTCCTTCTGCTGCTTCCGGGTGGCGTTATCATGCAGCTAAAATTGCAACGGCAAGCACAAACCACAAGGAGGGAGGGTTGTCACGTACTCTATGTCTGTTATTAATTGTTTCGTTCCCTTGTGATTATGCGAGGCTAATGATCCGCATGTCCCAAGGCTGTTGTCCGTGTCTGCTATGTTGGTGCCACACCCGCGTCGCCGTGACGTTGCCATACTCTTTGCAACTGATATGAATGTTCAGGCGATAAGAACCGTGTTGCACGTTTTCTACGAAGGACGCAGAGATCAGCAACATTACCTTCAACTAGGGAAGCACTTTGCATTATCAAGGTGAATTTGCGGCGGCGCTACTATGGCATAGAGGGGTGGGGGTATGTAGGCGGTGCAGCTGACGGGCAATGGTAGTTGAGGCCCCGCGCTATCTCGGAACAGGGGAGGGACAGACACCCATACTCTCCGGTGGCGATAAGCGCTTCGTGTGTCGTAATGAGTGTCCCTCGAAAGTGAGGCTGGCTCTCCTAGCTAGGGGGGGGGGGCATGGGCACGAGCACCCGCTTGGACATACCTGCATATGCACAAATAAGAGGCCATGCATACACGTACGTACATGTGGAAGTAGGAGGCCGCATGTATGTATACAAATATGAGTGCTTACATATTCACACAAACAAACGTACATTAACACACGTACACGTGTATGAAGAAAGTGGGTTTAGGTGAGAAAATTTATTTAAGAATATGTCACGAAAAGGAAAATAAGAACAGGAAGAAAATAACAATTATAGATAGAAAGACAAGAGAGATTACAATATGGGTAGATTAAAGATACAAAAGGACAGTAGTGTATGTATGATATGACACGTTTATTGCGCGGTGCGTCACCTGCTTCAGAGCGAATAATCCGTCAGTTATTTGCGACATGAGCAAAATTAATCTCACTGATAACATGACTTTTGCTAATTCTTTTTTTGAGCTTTATGGAAAAGTCACGTGACGTTATACATGGCGCTTGTTTGATAAAAGAACAAAATAGCAGTAAAGTAGATTTAGTATTCGAGAGGAAATTAGCAAAGGTTTGCTGTATTACGGTTATCTGCATTTTTGGGGAAAATTTGCGTGGATTTTCTTTATCTTTTCCTATTTTATAGAGATCGGATTAAGGTCTTAAACTAATATCGCAGGTGTTTGTGTGTGTGCGCGTGTGTGTGTTTGTGCGCGTGTGTTTATGCGTGCGTGTGTGTGTTGTGTGTGCGCGTGTGTGTGTGTGTGTGTGTGTGTTGTTTTGTGTGTGTGCGTGTGTGTGTGTGTGTGGTGTGTGTGTGTGTGAATGTGAATATACGTGTTGTGTGTGTGAATGTATGCGTGTGTGTATGAGCGCGTTTCTCTTTCCACACGCGCACACACTCCAAACGCGAACCGCTCCTCAGGGCATCCGACGGTGTCCCGCGATGTGAGGCTCCTTTGATTCCCAGACGCCGTGCCACGAGGGTCATGTGGCCCTGTGGCACTTCCCGGCGGATAATTCCCCTTGGATGCCTTGGAGGAGCGTTCGTTATATAATAGGGAGACGATATCCACGCCTTAGACAAGGGTTGTGCAACGTGAGCGATGCAACCAAAGATATTAGCCAAAAATATTTGCCTCTAGATTTGAGTGTTCGACCATGTCGCGGAAGGGCGTTTGGGTGATGGATAATCATAATAACCCAATAGTATGGGAAGGTATATAATATATATATATATATATATATATATAATATATATATATATATATATATAATATACATATATATATATATATATATATATATATATATATATATATATATATATATATATATATATATATATATATATATATATATATAATCTGTGTGTGTGTTGTGTGTTTGTGTGTGTGTTTATGTGTATAGGAGGTACTAACACCTCTGCTTTATAGGGTAGTTGAATTACAGGTGGCGTCAGTGGTACACTTAGTGGCTTCACTATTTATTGAAGAGAACATCTGATATGAGAATGATGCTGTGTGGAACACTCCCGGCCGGGCCTTGGAGAAGTAGCGGCCAAGGGGCCGGGAGCGGGCAGCTCAGGTCAGGAGCCACTAGCCCGGTCACGGGCCGGCTCGTCGGTCGGTGTCAGGAGTGGTGAGTGAGTGAGTGAGTGAGTAAGATCAAGGGTCTAACCTCCCTTTTATTCTGGCCAGAGGCGTGGCCTCTGTATTTAGAAAGATCTGCGCGGGCTGGTGGCGTAAAGCCCCACGATAGGACCCCTCCAACAACAGGCTTACAAATATGGTACGCCTTATTAGTAACTCCCATATGGCTCTGCCACCTACCCCGCCTCGCCCTCGAGGCGCTGAAAATAACTCCTCGAAGTTGATCGGACGTTCCTGTTCTCCGTCGTCCTCGTGCATCTCCTCGTTGTCGGCCTCTTCATCTTGGTCCGTGGTGCATCCATCCGTCGTCGACTTCCACACTTCCTCAAATTTTTCGCCTAGGTCCTCCTTGACTTCGGGTCGTCCAGTCGTCCTTGTAGTCCTCATCCAGGTGGTACTCGGCGGCGTCGTCGTCCACACGTCCTCGCAGATTCGTCCAGGTCCTCGGCTGCGTCTCGTACTGACGTCCTTGTAGCCTGCGCGTCTGGGTCTACGGCGACCTGGGCAGGGGCGTTCTTTCGTCTGAGGGCGGCTTACTCCTGCGCTGGGGAGCTCCTGGAGTTTAACCGATCTATGGGCGTCCAGGCAGGCGGCTTTTCATAGCATCATGGGGCCTGCTCTGACGAGTTCCTTGTTCTTCACTGGATCTACGGGAGTACTGACAGGCGGCGCCCGTTCACTTGATCTGGGGAGCTTAATACCTACAATTTCGCGTCCTCGTCCTTTGGCCTGCGGCGATCTTCTGGCGATGTTCGTGTCACGGCATTGCAAGGCGATCATGCTGCAGTTAGATCTCCTTTGATGCCGTGTCGGATATACATGTCCATTATATACATGAACCAGCTTATACACGTAAGGGCCAAGATAGTATGAGTAAAAGAAAAACAACAGAGAGGGAGGGATGTTAATTAAGTGCTGCTAGCCGATATTTTTATGCTAATTGCAGTTTTTAATATTTATTTCATTTATTTTCGTTTTTTTTCACTTTTGCATTTTTCAGGAAGAAAATAAATGAGGGAGAGGAGAGTAGCAATTCTCATGAACTTGTTTGAGCTACTAACCATCTCAGATAGACATAGAAAAGAATAGATAAGGGAAATGACATCAGTATCCGCAAGGATAACTTGAACCGATTGTCATTTCATAGAGAAGAAAAAATATGTATTGTGCATTATTTCCACTAATCACCATCAGCAACGCCACAAGGCAAAAGAATAGCCTTAGACTATGACACAACTTAACAGTGTCTGTTGAACTGCATGGAAGAGTGTGTGAAATGATTGCGTGTTTGTTTAACTCATCACAGCAACGTTGCGGGTAAAGAGAGATAACCTGCAATCATGCACAACAAATCGTAAGTTGATTTGATTTTATAGTGTCTGTTTGCGTGAAAATGTGTGTGTTTGTATGTAATGAGTGTGAAGAGAAAGCGAGCTCACACGAAGATGGATCACAAACATGAATTTAACGTTCATTTTAGGAAATATAATTATCCCAAGAAATTCAGAAATGTTTTTTGCGCTATCCCCAATTATTTAATTGTACTTACGGACGCAACAAAATCTGACACACTGAGGGAATCATATCTCGCTTATGCATGTGAGAGCTAGTTTTCTTCAACAGAGGGTCCCCTTATGCCCAAATTATCTAAACAAATGAAGTGACTATATGAGACTCAAATTTTATCGTTAGTCTTACTCTCCAATCTGTGAATGGCACAGGCAGATATCAACTACGAATCACACGATTGTCGGAATTTTCCGGACATGCCAGCGGTAAAGAAAGTGAGAAGGTTGTGATTACTAAGCGAATTAATTCAAGCTTAAACCCTAGTCCTTTTCCTAATCAAACGTAATACAGGTTCACACCGACTCACTATGCCGAACGAATGAGTTAAACTTCGGTTTCTTCTACCTAACGGTTTCTTCTACCTACTCTCAACGTCGGGTGTGCAGATCTATTATACATTATGAAACCCCATGCATCATTGCACGATGAAAGGGGAAGATTATTATTCTTTGTGCTGAAAGAATTGTCACCGAATAGCGTTGAAGGCCTAATTACAGGTCCTTGTCCTCCACGACCGAAATGAGATCAGCCGGGGTGGGGGGTGTGGGTTAAATGTTTACTACAAAGAAGTAAATGTTATGCGCGTTTGTGAGTGCGAATATTGAAATCAGTTAGAGAAGAAAATGAACCAAAGAGTCCAACAATGACCGAAATTCAACAAAATTAACGAAATTCGTATGAGAAAGGAATACACAGAATTTGTAAGTGATCGTGAATTACAAAAAGAAAGTTCTCAGCTTGAGAGAAAATCAGGAACTTGAGTAGAATTTTGTTGCCGTTGAAACAATATAAATAAATCTAAATGCGAGAAAATTAATTATTTAAAGAACGATATTTCCTGTGTTAGTGACCTGGACCTGACACATCCTGAGTGTCATCAGGTCCCGTGATTGACAGACTGTGAGTGTTGCCATTATGCTGTTATATTTTCACTATTAGCACTTTCCACCAGCAAAACCTATGTAGGAACGGTTTGCTTAACACATGTATGGGAGAAGAAGAAAGGAAAAGGAAAAGTTTGGACCCATACGTGTACTCACGTGGTTTGGAAGCCTTGTTCTTTATATCGATGGATTTGTAGGTCGAGCAGTCAGATTTCTTCGGAGTTTTAGTTCGTGCTTCAAGCCGAAAGGTTGAAGCTCACACCCTGCCACCAGACTATAAGAGGTGGTCACATACGTAACAACCACCCCTTGCCACCAGACTATAAGAGGTACTAACACCTCTGCTTTATAGGGTAGTTGAATTACAGGTGGCGTCAGTGGTACACTTAGTGGCTTCACTATTTATTGAAGAGAACATCTGATATGAGAATGATGCTGTGTGGAACACTCCCGGCCGGGCCTTGGAGAAGTAGCGGCCAAGGGGCCGGAAGCGGGCAGCTCAGGTCAGGAGCCACTATTTATTGAAGAGAACATCTGATATGAGAATGATGCTAGCCCGGTCACGGGCCGGCTCGTCGGTGTCAACGGAGGGTGAGTGAGTGAGTGAGTGAGTGAGTGAGTGAGTAAGTAAGATCAAGGGTCTAACCTCCCTTTTATTCTGGCCAGAGGCGTGGCCTCTGTATTTAGAAAGAGCGTGGCTGGCGGCGTGGGCAGGCCCCACGTGGTATAGATAGGACCCACGTGGGAAGTAATAGATAGGACCAACAACAGGCTTACAAATACGGTACGCCTTATTAGTAACTCCCATAGTGTGTATATTTGTGTGTGTGTGTGTGTGTGTGTATTTGTATTTGTGTGTGTGTGTATGTGTATGTATTTGTGTGTGTGTATTTGTATTTGTGTGTGTATGTGTATGTATTTGTGTGTGTGTGCGTGTGTGTTTGTGTGTGTGTGTATCTGTTTGAGTGTGTTATTTGTCTGTGTCTGCGTGCGCGTTTTTTGTTTGTTTCCATGTGTGTTTTGTGTTCCTATTTATTTTTGCACCCTACTTCTCTAACGATGGTTAGGGTACGTGCGATATATTAATACACCAAAGGTAGATTGAGTCCTTTTGGAAGGATGGATGTGGCAGGTGGCAGCGAAGAGATAGAGAGAGCGAGAGAGAGAAACATACGAGAGGGAGAGATAAAAAGAGAAAGAGAGAGAAAAGAAGAACAGAGAGAGAGAGGGAGGGAGGGAGGGAGGGAGGGAGGGAGGGAGGGGGAGCGGGGGAGAAGGGGAGAGGGGAGAGGAGAGAGCGACAGGGAGAGGGAGGGGGAGAGGGGGAGGGGGAGGGGAGAGGGGAGGGGGAGAGGGAGAGGGAGGGGGAGGGGAGAGGGAGGGGGAGGGGGAGGGGGAGGGGGAGAGGAGAGGAGAGGGAGAGGGAGAGGGAGAGGGAGAGGGAGGGAGAGGAGGGAGAGGGAGAGAGAGGGAGAGAGAGGGAGAGAGAGGGAGAGAGAGGAGAGAGAGGGAGAGAGAGGGAGAGAGAGAGGAGAGAGAGAGAGAGAGAGAGAGAGAGAGAGAGAGAGAGAGAGAGAGAGAGAGAGAGAGAGAGAGAGAGAAGAGAGAGAGGAGAGAGAGAGAGAGAGAGAGAGAGAGAGAGAGAGAGAGAAGACGAGAGAGAGGAGGGAGGAGAGAGAGAGGGGGGAGAAGGGGAGAGAGAGGGAGAGGGAGAGGAGAGAGAGAGAGGGGGGAGAGAGAGAGAGAAGAGAGAGAGAAGAGAGGGGAGAGAGAGAGAGAGAGAGAGAAGAGGAGAGGGGAGAGAGAGAGAGGAGGGGGGAGAGAGAGAGGAGGAGGGGAGAGAGAGAGAGAGAGGGGAGAGAGAGAGAAGAGAGAGAGAGAGAGAGAAGGAGGGGAGGAGAGAGAGAGAGAGAGAGAAGGGGAGAGAGAGAGAGAGAGAGGGAGAGAGAGAAGAGAGAGGGGAGAGGAGAGGGAGAGAGAGGGAGGGAAGGAGGGGGAGAGAGGGAGAGGGAGGAGGGAGAGGAGGAGGGGGAGAGAGAAGAGAGAGAGAGAGAGGGAGAGAGAGAGAGAGAGAGAGAGGGGAGAGAGGGGAGGAAGAGAGAGAGAGGAGAGAGAGAGAGAGGGAGAGAGAGAGAGAGAGAGAGAGAGGGAGAGAGAGAGAGAGAGAGAGGAGGAGAAGAGAGGGGGAGAGAGGAGAGGGAGGGGAGGGGTGGGGGAGAGAGAGAGAGAGAGAGAGAGGGGAGGGAGAGAGGAGAGGGGAGAGAGAGGTAGGGGAGAGGGAGAGAGAGGAGAGAGAGGGGAGAGAGAGGAGAGGAGAGGAGGAGAGAGGAGAGGGGGAGAGGGGAGAGAGAGAGGGAAGAGAGGTGAGAGAGAGAGGGGAGAGGGAGAGGGGGGGGGAGAGGGGGGGAGAGGGAGGGGGAGGAGGGAGAGGGGAGAGAGGGAGGGGGAGGGGTGGAGGGGGAGAGGGGGGGGGAGAGGGGGAAGAGGGGGGAGAGGAGGGAGGAGGAGGGAGAGGAGA
>NW_020868896.1:52963-57963 GCF_003789085.1 Penaeus vannamei
CCCTCCTCCTTCCTCCTTCCTCCTCCTCCCCCTCCCCCTCCCCTCCCCTCCCACTTGACCACCCCCTGCCCTGCTTCTCCTCCTCCTCCTCCCTACCCCCACTTGACCCAGCCCCCTTCCTGCTTCCCTCCTCTTCCTCTTCCCTCCTCCCTTCCCCCTCCCCCTCCCCCCCTCCCCCTCCCACTTGACCCACCCCCTGGCCTGCTTCCTTCCTCCTCCCTCCTCCTACCTCCCACTTGACCCACCCCCTTCCCTGCTTCCCCTCTTCTTCCTCTTCCCTCCTCCCTTCTCCTATCCCTCCCACTTGACCCACCCCCTTCCTGCTTCCCTCCTCCTTCCTCTTCCCTCCTCCCTCCTCCCTACCCCTCCCACTTGACCCACCCCTTCCCTGCTTCCCTCCTCCCTCTTCCCTCCTTCCTCCCCTTAACCCCTCCACTTGACCCCCCCATGCCCGCTTCCCTCCCCCTCTCCTCTACCCCCCCCCCCTACCCTTGACCCACCCCCCTGCTCTGCTTCCCTCCACCTTCCTCCCTCTCCTCCTCCTCCCTCCACTTGACACCTCCCTCCCCCCTCCTCCCTCCCCCTCCCACTTGACCCACCCCCTGCCCTGCTTCCCTCCTCCTTCCTCTTCCTCCTCCTCCTCCCTACCCCTCCCACTTGCCACCCCTTTCCCTGCTTCCCTCCTCCCTACCCTCCCCACTGACCCCCCCTGTCCCGCTTACCTATCCCCCACTTGACCCCACCATGCCCCGGCTTCCCTCCCCTCCCTCTCCTCCCCCTCTCTCCTCCCCCCTCCCTCCCCCTTGACCCCGCCACCCCTGTCGCTTCCCTCCCACCTCCTCTTCTTCCTCTTTCCTCCCTCCTCTCCCCTCCCACTTGACCCCCACCCCCCTGCCCCGCTTCTCCTCCTCCTTCCTCTTCCTCCCCTTCTCCCCCCTCCCCTCACCCTCACCACTTGACCCCCACCCCCCCTGCCCGCTCTCCTCCCCTCTTCCTCCTCCCTCCTCCCTCCACCCTCCCCCTCCCACTTGACCCTCCCCCCCCTGCCCGCTCCCCCCCCCTCCTCCCTCACACCTTGACCTTTCCGTCCGACCTCCTTCAAGACAGCGGCCACAAATCCTCGGGCCCTTAACCTATGTCTTGGGAGTCTGCGTTTTGTCTTTCTATTTATTATTGTTTATTTACTTTGTTACTCGTTCGGCGTACTGTTCGAGGGAGGGAGGAGAGCGGTTGTTTGTTTGTTTGTTTTTTTGTTTGAAGTTGATTGGTTCATTCTAATTGTCATTGTCATTGTCATTATTTTTTGTTATTTGTTATTGTCCTTGTTGTTATGACTGTTATTGTTAGCATTTCTATTGGTATTATTATTGCTGTCCTAATTGGTAATATTGCGGTTGTTCTCACGTTCATTATTAACATTATCTTCATTAAAATCCTGAATATTACATTATAAAGAACGAATAATTGTACAAACGTAACGAAGAATAATTGTGACAGAACGTAATTATAAAGAACGAATAATTGTGACAGAACGTAATTATAAAGAACGAATAATTGTGACAGAACGTAAGAACGAATAATTGTGACAGAACGTATTATAAAGAACGAATAATTGTGACAGAACGTAATTATAAAGAACGAATAATTGTGACAGAACGTAATTATAAAGAACGAATAATTGTGACAGAACGTAATTATAAAGAACGAAATTGTGACAGAACGTAATTATAAAGAACGAATAATTGTGACAGAACGTAATTATAAAAAAAAACGAATAATTGTGACAGAACGTAATTATAAAGAACGAATAATTGTGACAGAACGTAATTATAAAAAAAACGAATAATTGTGACAGAACGTAATTATAAAGACGAAATTGTAAACGTAAAACAAGAACGTAATCTTGCGCTGTGCTTGGGGATGGCTTGGATTCTCTCGTTTATTAGGAAATTTAAGCAATATTCAAGTGATGTTTATTCGGCGAGACAAGATTTTCAAACGCTTTAGAGAGTGGGTGCTTGTCATTCGACTCTTCGCGGTTTCTTTTGTTTATTTGTTTGTTTGTTGTTGTTGTTATTTCTCTCTCTCTCTCTTGTTTTTTTTTCTTTCTTCTTTCTTTTTTCTTTCTTTCTCTTTCTTCTTTCTTTCTTTCTTTCTTTCTTCTTTCTTTCTTTCTTTCTCTTTCTTTCTTTTCTTTTCTTTCTTTCTCTCTCTCTCTCTCTCTCTCTCTCTCTCTCTCTCTCTCTCTCTCTCTCTCTCTCGTCGCTCTTCTCTCTCTCTCTCTCTCTCTCTCCCTTTCTCGTGAGTGCGGTAAAGAAATGAAAAGGAAGATTGACGATCCGAGAGAAGAATCACATAAGAAAAGAAGGACATGGACGAAGATTTATTTTTGGCTTTGAAATGCTCCTGATTGTGTGCGATTGCGTCACCTTTTACACCACTAATTATAGGATGTGTATGTCGGGAATAAACTCGTCGACAGGTTTTCTTCTCTCTCTCTCCTCTCTTCTCTCTCTCTCTCTTCTCTCTTCTCTCTTCTCTCTCTCCTTTCTTCTTCTCTCTCTCTCCTCTCTCTCTCTCTCTCTCTCTCTCTCTTCTCTCTCTCTCTCTCATCTATCTATCTATCTCTCCTCTCTCTCTATCTCTCTCTCTCTCTCTCTCTCTCTCTCTCTGTCTCTCTCTCCTCTCCTCTCTCTCTCTCTCTCTCTCTCTCTCTTCTCTCTCTCTCTCCTCTCTTGTCTCTTTCTCTCTCTTTCTGTTCTCGTCTGTTCTATCTCTTTCTCTCTCTCTCTCTCTCTCTCTCTCTCTCTCTCTCTCTCCCTCTCTCTTCTTCTTCTCTCTCTCTCTCTCTCTCTCTCTTCGTCTCTCTTCTTCTTCCTTTTTGTTATTTTATTTGTCCTCCGTAGGGATGTTGTGGTGTTATGTATTTTTTTTTTTTTTTTTTTTTGGTATTCGATAAAAAGGAAGAAAAATATGATGCCTTTTCGAGGTGGTGGTCATTAGAGAAATGTCTTCTTTTAACGAGACTCATTTTTAGTTGATAATCTTGCTGATGTGTTATGCGAGCTTAGTGCACGCTTTCATGTCTGGATATGTTGGTATATACACATTTGCGTGCGTGTTGTGTGTGTGTGTGTGTGTGTGTGTGTGTGTGTGTGTGTGTGTGTGTGTGTGTGTGTGTGTGTGTGTGTGTGTGTGTGTGTCTGTGTCTCTGTCTGTCTGTCTGTCTGTCTGTCTGTCTGTCTGTCTGTCTGTCTGTGTCTGTCTGTCTGGTTCTGTCTGTCTGTCTGTCTGTCTGTCTCTCTTTCTCTCTTTCTCCTCTTTCTCTTTCTCTCTCTCTCTCTCTCTCTCTCTCTCTCTCTCTCTCTCTCTCTCTCTCTCTCTCGTCCCTCTCTTCTTCTTCTTCTCTCCTTCTCCTTCTCTTCTCCTCCTCTCTCTTCGTCTCTCCTCTCTCTCTCTCTCTCGTCCCTCCTCTCTCTCTCTCCCTCCGTCCTTCTTCTCCTTCCTCCCTCTCTCTCTCCCTCCTCCCTCTCCTTCCCATACCCCCTCCTCCTCCCCCTCTCTCTCTCTCCTCTCCGGTCTCTCGTCTCTCCCTCTCCTCCATCTCTTCTCTCTTCTCTCCCCGTTCTTCCTGCTCTCGCTTCTCTCCGTCTCTCCTCTTGTATTCTCCTCTCGTTCCCTCTCACTCTACTCTCTCGCTGCGTCTCCCGTTCTCGCCTGCCCTCTCCACTCCTCTCTCTCTTCGTCTCCCCTTCTCCTCTTCTCTTTCTCATCCGTCTCACTCTCCCTCTCTCTCGCTCTCCTCTCTTCTCCGTTCTCTCTTCTCTCCCTTTCCCTCCTCGCCCTCTCGCCCTCTCTGCAGCTCTCCTCTTCCCCTCTCTCCGCTCACGCCTCTCTCCTCTCTCTCCTCTCTCTCTCGCGGTCTCCGTCTCTCTCGCTCTCATCCTCTCTCCTCTTCCGTCCTCTCTCTCTCGCGCTCTTTCTGTTCCTCTCCCCTCGATCTCCCTATCCTCTCTCTCCCTCTCTCTGCCTGTCTCCTCCTCGACCCTCGTCCTCGCTCTCGCCGGTTCTCCTTCTCCCTCTTCTGTCCTTCTTCTCTTCCCGTCTCCGTCTCTCTCTCATACACACCACGCACAGGCACGAGTCGCCGGATTTGCAGTCCGGGCGCCACTCGCCACGACAGTCAACACACACAACACATGCACAACCACCAACACACACACTATCCACGCACAGCACACCACACACATGCCCCAAACAAACACAACATTGCGAAATGAAGCTTAAGAGCTATTTTTACCGAACCGGGACACTTCTGAAGGAAAGCCTTTTCTCCACTATATTCGCACGGAGGCGTAAAGGGCAAATCATTAACAGACTGCCGCCATTAACAAAATTGAAAGTTGGAATTAAGCATTAAAGGAAGCGGTAATGTGGGGGGGGGGGGGAGGGGGGGAGTGGCGGAGGGGGGGGGAGAGAGAAGTCAAAAGTGATGGGACGTGTGTTTTAAGAGGCAGTCGGTATTGCATTTTTGTTGTTGTTGTTGTCGTTAATTATTTGTTTATTATTATTAATTATTATATTATTATTATATATTATTATTATTATTTATTATTATTATATTTTAATTATTATTATTGTTGTTATTATATTGCTGTTGTTGTTGTTGTGTACTGTTCTCATATAAGGCAAGAGAAACCATACAGACAGATAAAATAATACAAATCGATGCACGAAACAGACAGGCAGACTGAGATCAATTGCAAAGAAACAGACACACACACACGCACAGTCTCTCTCTCCTTCTCTCTCACCTCTCTCTCTCTCTCTCACACAACTTCACTCACCGGTCACACCACACCGACCGTTCTATCTCCTCTCACACACACAACACACACACACACAAGCAGCACACAACACACACACACCACACACACACACACACACACACACAGCGACACACACACACAGCACACACACACACACACACACGGTCAGCC